>LPNX010428926.1:223084-325175 GCA_001517045.1 Pseudotsuga menziesii | reverse complement strand
GAGGGTTGAAGTCATGAGATTGGTTCCGGAGGTCTGAGTGGAATACCGAACTCCATTCAGTAACTGAAGGGCTACCTTTCGCAGTTCTCAGGATATCCCTATATAGGGGTATTGCAGTTAAAGGACCAAGCGGCAGATTTACCTTTCTGGACGTGTCATGAACAGGGTATCTTAGTTGCCATTCTTCTAGGATTTGACTACCCGTTGTCCCTCCCGGTAGGGGGATACCTTAGCCACTTGGCTTTCCTCTTCATATTGTCTGACTTGGATTTCATCACTTTGCAGAGGATATGTCTAGTTGAGTCATAATACTTCTAGTTAGGTGTTTTGCATGCTCCCTTACCTCCTTTTGGTCTAGCGAGTCCACCGTTTTTTATTTTGTAGGCAACCTGCTGTTTTTTGGTATTATGACCATTTCTGTTGACACTCCACCTATTGTAGCACGCTGTTACAGTGAGTGTTTTGAGTTGGTTGTTGGCCTGAGCACCCTATTTGTTGATCTCTCCTTCTGCCCACTCGGTTGCATTAGAGTTTTTGAGCTGATTTGTAGTTACCTCAACCCACAAAGAGTTGACTCCATTTGTCACCATTGAGTCCCCGAGACATTCTCGCCACCTCCGAGGTGAACCCCCACAGCACGGTTCACTTGACACCACCCGTCCTCGACCCATATCGTCATCCCTTGATTCCGCTCATCATAGATCTCGAGCCTTGTCACTTGACTCTACTTGTCAGTGGCATAGAACTCCGTCACCAGATACTGACGCCCCTTATTTTACCTTGGATTCTGAACTAGACTCCGAGAACCCCCTTTACACTGCCCCTACTAGCCCCATGGCTGGCGTGACTCCCACTCCCATCTTAGTAGGGACCATTGCTGGCACATCCACCACGACACCAGTTACCACACCTGCTATGGGTATGCCCTCCATGGGGCCCCCATTGACCGTTCCCCTCACGGCACCGATTCCCACAGTGGGAATACCTATCCCCACTCCATTAGTGACCCATACCACCCATGGTGGTGCAGGACCATCCTATACCACCTTAGTTCCCCCACTTGGGGGCAACCTCCCTCACATGACCCCTCCACTTGGGGGCATTGGCCCCAACTTAGTCCAACCCACTACCGTGTCACATCCTTCGTCTAGTTTGCCATTCATGGCTAGCCTCAACCTGCCGGACCTAGCCAGATTAACCAACGACCCCATCCGACACGACCCTACGTGGCCTCACATGCCCACCAAGCTCCCCTCTGACATCCCTAAGTTCGATGGCAAGGCAGGTGAGGACCCACAAAACCATATCATGTCCTTCCATCTATGGTGTTCCTCCAACTCCATAGTAGATGATTCTATTCGCCTCCATTTATTACAGCACACTTTCACTGGCTCTGCTGCCAAGTGGTACATTGAACAACCCCATGGAACCCATGCCACCTTTACTTCCCTTGCCTCGACCTACCTGCAGTTCTTCCAATTACCTGTCCGCTATGATGCAGGCGTTGAGATCCTACTATCATGCAGATAGAACACGGCTACCCACATCACGGATGATTCATGAATGGCATCGACGCCGTAGTTTATGCAAGATCAAGTTAGATGACCGAATCTTCCTAAACTGGTTCCTCAAATCCCTCCTTGTTATCATTGCTAAGGATGTAGCATCCGAACGACCCCAGTCTGAAGAAGAGGCCATCCTTAAGGCCTAGCAGTTTGATCTCATTTACGCCCAGTCAGGTTATCTCTATACCATTATACCTGACGCCCCTCACGAAAATTCCTCCCAGCACGATGCACCGAGGGCATCCCACGCTGCCGATGGCATCATTGGCTGTGTCTCTTCACAGCCTCAACCATTTTACATAGCCCGTCCTACCCCTGGCTCTGACCCTTCACGGCCTACCTCATAGACGGGAGCAAACAACCCGTATGCTCCCATGACCCATCAACACCATACCCATGGACCCTCATGTCCACCTCAGTGTTTTGGTCATATGACTCCTGCTTACGCCCCCCCCGGTAGCATCTCAGCCTTACTATCACCAGCAGGCTGCACCAGCTCTTGCACCATCACAAGCCCAACCCATTTACTACCCGCCACAGCCAACCCCTGCGGCACACCCACAACCCGCTCCATAGCATTATCAGCAACACCCTCAGGTTACTGCACCTACGTAGCCTCCACCTACATATCATCCACTACAACCTACTCCACCCCCTGTACAACCTCAGAATCCACCTGCTGTCCAAGGGCAAGTTTACGCTCAACAAAACCCGCAGCAAAACCAGAACAACTAACACAACCAGGGCCAACAAAACCGCGGCAGAGGCCGCAATCGTGGGAACAACCAACCGACCGAGCAAGCTGGTCAACATCCTAATCCCCCCGCTAGTAATAATGCGGCCCCTGCTAACCAAAACCCTGATCGCCCGCCCAAGCAGGCTAAAAACCCTAATTTGTGAACCAGCTATCCTTGTTCTGTTTGCGGGGTCTATGGCCACTACACACATTTTTGTCCACATATGGAGCGGGCTCGACAACTTTTGGCTGCTAATGTACAACACTAAGGGCAGATGGCTCCTCAAGCACCGCCCAACCCGCCACAACCTCAGCAGCCACCTTTGGTGCTGCAAAACCCCTTACCAACCCAAGGCGTAGTGAACAATCAACCATTGGCTCCCCCTCAAGCCAATGCGACAACCCAACAACAAATCACTTACGCTGCTCCTGATCAACTTGTGCTTGACTCAGGTACCCACCACTTGTTGATGATGTCCTCCAATGAGGTCAACCTCCAGACCCGACGGAACCAATATGGCTCCTCCTATGAAGCCATATGTACCCTGTCCCATAATAAGAGAACTCCTACCAATCAACCACCCTTGTTGCCTCAACCCCCTTTGGTACCTAGTCACATTGGTGCTACACCCATCCATACCATTCCTTTCCTCTTCCCTCCCTCAGGAGTAGTTAGCGCCCCGGTCATGGCCACCATCAGCCTTCCTGGGTTAACCTTAGGATTACCCGTTTGGTATCTTTCGCCTCCTGTTCGTCCGTCGACACTTGATGTCATCCTGCAACCGGTGCAACCCATTGCCACTACTAGTCAACCACTTCAGGGTATCGCTACCCCGTCGTCCTCCACGAACCTCCCCCCTCTTCTTACCAAACCCATTGGGGGTAGAGGCCCCCAACCTTACACTGCTGTCCCACCTCCTAAGACAGCAAAAACCCCCCCTGTGTTTCATGCTCCTTCCAAATGCGCGCTGTGCGACGAATTGGGCCATGCGACTCACCTATGTCCTCACTTACCGGCGTTACATGAATACATGCAACTGCTTGAAGACGACCCCACTATCCCGGTTGTCCATCTAGATTCAACCCCTAATCCTTGAGACAAATCCCTGTGCACTAACCAATCCTGTGCCCTATGCGATGTTTATGGGCATTACTCCCATCACTGTCCTGATCTCCCCGAGTACAGAGCAGCTCTCTTTGAAATGAACAATCTGGATCTTGAGATGGCACCACCCACCATTGAGGAGATCCACCCCCCGGACTCTTCCTCTTCCGAAGAGGTTAATACCATTTATATGATCTCTTCCACCACTACCCCTTCATCAACCGATTTGATGACACAAACATTCCGTACATATGAGGAGATTCTCGAGGCTCTCACTGCCCCGGATTATCCTTGGGATGACATGCACCATCGTTCCTACTTCCTCCCTGATGAATCTTCCTCTAACATTGCTACCCAATTTGCAGTTGAATCCAAAGACTTCCTTCCCCCCAAGGTCGACTGGTTCAAGGACCCTATTCCTGCTCCTGATGCCTTCGAAGAGGGTAACATGGCCAACATCTCACCTGTCATCCAAATTGATATCGCTGCCCCCAGAGGCACCCCCGAACTCATCACTTTAGGAGCCTCTTGCAGTAAGCAAGAAATTGAGGAATACAACAAACTCTTTAGAGAATTCTGCGATGTCTTTGCCTGGTCTTATACCGAAATGCCCGGTCTTGACCCTGCCATTAAAGAGCACCACATTCACACATGGCCTGATGTACCCCCCGTTTGTCAGAAACAGCGTCCCATTCATCTCTAGCTACAGTTTTGGAATCAGCACGACGAGACTGTCACGATGGTCACCTCGTAGCATTATTTTTTCTACGTCATTTTTTGCCCATTTTTTAGACACCGCTAGTTGCCTCGGTTTGTGCGCCACTTTGGCCGCTCTCCATTTTTAACACTTTTTATATCGCCGGATTCATTTTTCCGAGCTCGTGATGATGCTTGAGATCATTTCTCACTCTCACTTGGTACAATTTCAACATTTTGTCCCAACACCTTGCCGCATTGATTTGTGTGCCACATCGGCCGTCATCAGATTATTTCACACTTTTTACATGAGCCATTCACTCTTGTCATACTGCAAATTTTTTGTTATTTTGCCACCATTCATTCACCCCGCAAGGAGGCCCACCAGTGTTCCCCCCACCCTTAGTCCTGGTCATCATAAATGTTCCTTGTATGAACACTTCCTCCTTGCCTAGCCATTAATTCAGAGTCTTCTTTTTGCTTTTAGACTCCTTAAAATTAAAAGCAACCACGAGCATGTACTGTCCCGGGCTTGTAAAATCCACACGACAGTACCATTCTATTACTTCAGAGTCTTCTTATTTTGCTTTTAGACTCCTTAAAATTGAAAGCAACCACGAGCATGAACTGTCCTGGGCTCGTAAAATCCACACGACAGTACCATTTACTTCAGAGTCTTCTTATTTGCTTTCAGACTCCTTAAAATTGAAAGCAACCACAAGCATGAACTGTCCCGGGCTCGTAAAATCCACATGACAGTACCATTTTATATCCACACTTCTTCTAGTTCCCTTATCCATGAAGAAGTCCCCCCGCGCTTCTTAGCGCTATGATCAATTCTCTCAGCAGCACCTCCAATCAGGTCGCCTTTGTTCAGAGTATTCTACAGTCTCCTACCATTTTACCACAGCTTGAGTCTCCTTCAGTCCAGTGAACTTCCTAGATCCCATACAGCTATGATCCCTTTACCACCAATCAGTTTCATGTGCTGCCCGATCGTCCCCGCCATCATACTCTGAACAAAGGAAGTTTGAGTCCACCCTCTCTATTTGCCCAGTTATTTACCCCAGTTTATCAACCCTGCCATCCGTACTATCACATTTTCAGTTTTGCACCTCGCGCTCCTATCAAGGAAACATCATTGCCTTGATAGCTGCAGGTCTCCCTCTGTCGACGACAGCCCCTCTATTCCAGAGGATAGACTTAGAGTCCCCTGTGCCTTGGACCCATCACCATCGTGGTGAGTGCCTACGGACCATTTTGGGAGGAGTCATCATTGCCTCTCCGAATAGTTGTTTCTCACATGCTCGACTTCAACACCTCAATCGCATCGTTGAGATTCGCGCAGGATGTATATCCATTCTAGTATTTGTCGAAGACCCCAGATTTCCCCTGACTTTAGCACATTGGTGAGTCACTTTGGAACGACCAGTTATATGTTCCCATGGATGTCCGGGCTGCGTTGGAGATTGTATTCAGAAGCCATCCAGTTCCATGCTTCCTTGAGTACCCAGTCCAGTTCCAGACCAGTGTACCATGGCAAGTATGACCATTGTCACTTTGATCCAGCAGCTCCTCAGTTCCTTTGGAACCACATTCAGTAGCACTGCTGTCATTTCCAGTGCATCAGTTGTTCAGCTCAGACATGGTTAGCCCAGCAGTATGTTCCAGATTTGTGTCCCTTCTGGACCCTTATGATATACACAGTGGATTACTATGTATCCTACAGGTCCCCCTTTTCGGGCCTCACAGTTATTTTTATGTATATTGATACGAGCATGGGAATGCCCGCCTCGTCCAGATGATCATATGATTCCTCATCCATTATTGAGGTTATGTACTTTTCAGTCCTTGCAGTTGGTTCAAGATCGATGTTCTGGGCTTCAGTTGGTTCCTTCTCTTCTCCACACCCCAGGAAAAACAAATAAGACTTATGATGTCCATCGGCCATACGATGAGCTCCTGCCCTCACACATCAGGGGGAAATCTGTTAACACCCAAAAAAGGTTCACTACCTCATCTACCCCATTACTTGGCTCATTTGTCCATTTTCCTACCATATTTCCGTTAAAAATCCTGAAAAGGACATAGAACCATCAAAAAATGCCTCCAAAAGGCATTTTCCTCCAAAAATATCCAAAATTCCTCAAAAAATAGAAAAAAACCCCAAAAGGGAAGAAACATATAAAATAATGAGGAAAAAGAGGAAAAAACCCTAAAAAGCAAAAACCCTAAAAATATGAAACCCTAATCAGCAAACCCTAACCCTAAAACCGCATGGTTTCCAACTATAAATAAGTGATGGAGACCCCTCATTTAATATCCACAATCACAAGTATCCTGCCTTTGCCAAAATTGCTCTTGAAACCCTAGCTCACCATTGAGCTACTTTCACCGTGAGAGCCCCTTTTTGGCCCATTTCCACCATTGGAGAAAGAGAAGGAGCAGCTGGAGCTTGGAGCAACCTCTCGGATCAGCGCAACGGGCTTCACCAACCTCCACATTGGAGGTCAGATCAATAAAATTCATTATTTACGTTTTACTGTTTTGCTTCATGAACATGTTTAGATTAACTTTCCTTATTGTTTAGCATCTTTTATTTCACATCTTATTGAACTGCTACTAAGGAATCCATTGTCCTTAGTAGGTGCTCATTCGCACAAGCTAGGGAAAAAACCCTAGCTACACTCATTCTATCTCTGAGGAAGTTGTAGGGTTTTCTCCTTTATGGTTTCCTCGAGGAAAATTCTTTGTGTCTCTTGTCTCTTGTGATTATTGTTGTGCATGTTATTCTGTCAGATAAGATCCTATGTTCATATTGCTTAAATGATAAAAATATAACACTGTACCAAAAAACATCACTAATCTAAGAGTCTTCGATGATGACCTGCAAATCTTAGAATTTATAACAAATGAGGAGAATTTCAAAGAGGCTGTAATCAATGACAAGGAACATCAAGCAAATCTTTGAAGTGGAAATTTCATACCCAAAGGAGTTAGAAATTTGGAAGGAATGTTTGATCTGAATAACAAGTTTAGAAGGCCAGCCAATGTCAAAATGCACAGTTCATCTATGTAATTTGAGCTGGTAAATTTAGGATTAGAAGCTGATCCCAAATATGTAAACTTGGGAAAGTGCTGCTCACTTGGGGAAAGAAACAAATTCATTAGCTTGTTTAAACAGTACAAATATGTCTTTGCATGGACATATGATACTCGCATAATACAACATTTCATTCCAATTAAAGTGGGAGTCAATCCATTCCAACAATTGTTAAGAAATATGCATCCCAAGTTGGAACCTTTGATTCAAAGTGAAGTGAAGAAGTTGCTTGATGCAAGAATTATTTTCAGAGTCAGACACTTGGAATGGGTTTCAAATTTGGTATCAGTAAGAAACAAATATGGTGATGTTATACTTGTGGACTTTAGAAACCTACATATTGGCTCTGATAAAGATAACTACCTACTCCCACCCATGGAACAGATATTGCAGATGGTATCAAGATCATAATTATTTTCTAAGCTAGATGGTTTCTCAGGCTACACCCAAGTGTTGGTACCAGAACAAGACCGACTAAAGAGCACCTTTAGAAACAAATGGGGGAATTTTGCATATAGAAGGATTCCCTTTGGTCCTATCAACGCTAGAGAAACTTTCCAAAGGGAGATGGACATAGATTTCCACTGTTTGATTGGCCGCAGCGTAGTAGTTTATCTGGATGATGTTAGAGTTTTCTCCAAGAAAAGAGAAGAGCACACTTCTAATCTAAATCAAATTTTGGATCACTGTCAAAAATATGGCATCTCCTTAAATATGAAGAAGAGTGTTTTTGACGTATTAGAAGGAAAGCTACTGGGTCATATAATTTCTAAGAAAGTGATCTCTATAGAACCAGAAAGGATTAAAGCTATAGCACAGATCCCTCTTCCCCACAATAAGAAAGGAATTCAATATTTTATGGGGACCGTAAACTTTGTGCAAAGTTTTGTGCCTGATTGTGCTAAGATAGTCAAACCTTTGCAACAAATGATTAAGCAAAGTGATTAGTTTAAGTGGACAGACTTAGAGAAAGGTGCATTCGACAATATTAAAACAGCCATAGCTCATGCACCTTCTCTCAAAAGTCCAAATTTCAAGAAATATTTCATCTTATACACTTTTTCTTCACACAACTTGTTAGCAACAGTGCTCATGCAAAAATAAGAAGGGGAAGACAAGTACCCCATATCATTCATGAGCACTGGATTACAAGGTGCTGAGTTGAATTATCTAGCTATTGATAAACAAGCATATGTAGTTTTGAAGGAAGTAAAGGAATTTAGACCATATGTACTTAAGAACATAACCAAATTTATTGTGCCTCACCCAACAATCTGGAATCTTTTTGTACAGAAGGAGTTGGGAGAGAGAAGAGGAAACTGGGTCACAACCTTGCAGGAGTATGACTTGGAATTTAAGCCAGAAACTATTGTGAAAGGACAAAGACTTTGTAAATTGATGGCTGAAAGTGAGGACAATGAAGAAAATGATTGGAAAAATGAGACTGAATTGCATATGATCTGTGCCCCATATTTACAGCCCCAGAATATTGGTATAGAGATTTAGTACATTATCTCCAACAAGGTTATTGTCCTGAACACTAGAATTCCAAATAGAGAAGGGCATTGTGCTTGAATTTTGCATCTTGTTAGATAATCGACAGAGTGTTGTTCAGAAAAAACTATGACAGAGTTTTCCTCATATGTTTAGAATGAGAAGATGCAGCTAAAGTCATGAAAGAATTGCATGATGGCCCTGCTAGAGGTCATTTTTTAGGAGACACTACAACACACAAGATTTTAAGGGTTGGATGCAACTGGACAACATTGTTTAAAGAAGCTCATGCTTACGTAAGGAAATGCGCTACATGCCAAAGGAGCATGGAAGACAAGCAAAGGCATCATGGCCTTTACAACCAATTATTATTTTCAAACCATTCGAGCAATGGGGGATAAATATTATTATATATATCAATCCCAATTCTTCATTACAACACAAGTACATCCTCATGGCCACATATTATTGTACCAGATGGCTAGATGCAATCCCATTACAGAAAGTAAATGAAGATACGGTTATGGATTTCTTACAAGACCATATTATGACCAGGTTTGGGGTTCCAATTTCCCCCTTTTTTTATAACACATCTTATTTTTTGTCAATCAAGATTACTCCATTTGCTAATGAGAAAGGAGTTAAATTACATTATTCTAATAACTATTATCTACAAGGTAATGGGTTACCTGAATCTACTAATAAAAATTTCATTAGGATTCTAAAGAAAACAGTCATAGAGAATCAAAGAAGCTAGCATGTAGCTCTTTCTAATGCACTTTGGGCTGATCGAGTTACATCAAAGAATTCCTTAGGTGTGTCACCCTATACCTTAGTTTATGGAAAGGAAGCTATCCTTCATCCTAACGTTTTATTGCCTTCTTCTCAATTATCCCAAGCATATAGAGGATCTAGTAGTGAGGTTTTACAAGCCCAAATCAATACTCTACTGAAATTAGAAGAGTCTAGAGATAATTCTAAAGAAAGGTTTAAGAACCAACAAGAAGTTTTGAAAAAATGGTTTGACAAGCACAAGTCGAGAAATAAAGAGTTTGAGGTTGGAGATTTGGTTCTGAAGTGGGATCACCCGCATGATGAAAAGGGTAAGCACACTAAGTTTCAACATTTATGGATAGGCCCATTTTAGATTGCAGAAAAGATAGGCCCATTGACATACAAGATACAAGATTTGCAAGGGTGGGAAGAGAATCTGCTAGTTAATTGTTTGGTTCTCAAACCTTATTTTACTTGAAGCTTTTTGAAGTTTTTTGTACATAAATAAAACTTTTGATTTTTGTTCCGCAGTTAATTTTATTTGCTTGATTTGAGTCTGGTTTATTTCAGTTTGTTTTGTTTGCTTTATTTCAGTTTTCAAATAAGCCAATACAGGTGTTTGGAATTTGGGGGACATTGGAATTTTGGGAAAACTACAAATATTTTGACTGGAAAGATGCTTATTAAATGTACATGTATCATTATTAAGATTATTTAAGTTGATAGAATATTTGAAGGGAGGTTATGAACACATTGAATTCCTATTTAACCCCTATCAAATAACCGAGGAAAATGAGTCTAGAATACTATTTTGGGGGTCCATCCACTTCACATTAAAATATGTCCTAGGAAGCTAACAGTAGTGGACCCACGGAAAGGAAGTAGGGTGGATAGGTGTATGGTATTTAAAATGATCCCAAGCCACAAATAAATTTCAAAAGGCATAAAAGTGTCAAAATCCTAGAAAGTATCTGATATGAAAATACATACTGAATAAAATCAGTGCATGTATAAGATTTCTCAGAGGTTCTTCTCCGTCCGTGAACTGAACACAAAATATCTCTCACACAAAAGGACACTATGGATGGAAGAACCTAAGCCAAGTTTCAAATGAAGGGAGAAATTTGGGAATAATCAAAAGAACAAAGGTCTAAAAGCATTAAAAGAATGCAAAAGGGCATGGGAATGAGGAACAAATGAATATGCTTATCCACACTCTGTTATGATCCTGTGGTGTCTAAGCTATAAGAAACCAAATGTAGAAGTAAATGAACCCCATATTTGGCCTCAAAATAGTTATCAGGACTTTGAAAACTTGGTTACCCTACCCTAGTGGACCATAATAAATATTAAAGTTCTAAATCTTACATTCCTAGAAAGGCCTAGACATCTTAAAGAAATCTTGGAAAGTTTTGGGTTGAGTTGATTTAACAGAATACTATAAAGCAATTTTGGTCTTAAAAGTCATTTTTTTCCAAAGATCTGTGTTCGTCAGGCAGTCGCCAATTGTTGCTGCTGCAACTACAACCCCAAAAAAATTTAGCATTTTTTTAGCACCCCCCTTTATGAAGTTTAGTTTTTGCTTCTTAGGCCTTTCGATTTTTTAGATACAACATTTATCATTTGTTTCATCATTGGGAAAGTTTAAAGTTTTGGTTTTCTCACAAAGATAGAAAATTTCCTTGTGAGCCGCTACAACAGATGTATCTTCATGATCAACCCGCTACAACGGATGGTATTTCGAGTCTGGAGCCTCTTCAATGGATGATCTCTTATTGCGCTTCACTATTTTTGATGGAGCCCTTGCAATGGGTAATTGTCAAAATTTGATTCGCTACAGTGGACGGTTGTTCATGTTCAAGATGCTACTGTGGACGTTCCTTTTTCTTATGTGTTGCCGAAACAATTGTTTGTCTGTTGCAGTAGAGGTTTTCAGAAATATGCACTGCATCTGTGGGTCAGGTTTTGGTTTGAATATCAGGAATGTTCCCATTGATTTTGTCCCACTATGATGGAGAGTTTTCAATCTTAGAGCCGCTACAGTGGCTAACCTTTTATTCTGTGTTGTGCTTGGGTTTTGGTTTCTTTGTCGCTATGACAAAAGTTGTTCAAACTCCGAAGCTTGATTCTTAGTTTGATTTTTGACCTGCTACATCGGGTGGATGCCTATCTCTTCACCACAATGGTGGAAGTATCTTTCATGATAACCCAATCTTCCACAGACCCACTTCAGGGGATAAGTTCTAGTCTTAGGGGTACTACAATGGTTGTCACCCGTATTTCTCTACGACACTATTTTGGCCACCGAGTCGGAAAAGGAATGCAGGCATGTTGTGGGTTTTAAAGCAGATGGTTGTAGCTGTGCCAGGGTTTGTCGAGCTGTTGTTGTTGGGGCCATTCTTACTTTGACTTATTTGAAGGCACCCAATGTGCTATGTTTTGGTGCCAGAGGCATTTAGCCTCGCGTGTGCAGGTTTTAAAATATTACAAACCATATTAATTGTTTTTAACCCATAAATGCCTATTTATACGTCGTTGGAAGGATTTTTTACCACTCTATTTTTACAGAGAGATTTTTACATTGTTTGTTAGGATTTTATTTATCCTGATGAATTTTTCGTGTGATTTGTGGAAAGTCTATTTGAAGGTCACATGGTGCATCAATCCAAGCATCCATGACTCTGTTTCTATTAGGTCGCTTGTCAGGTAGGTTTTTTGTGTGCTTACTCTTGATTGGTGATTTAATGTGTTTTTGAACTGTCAGTGGTTGGTTGGATGAGAGGAGGTGGATAGGTTTTTGGTTTTAGGTTTAAAAGGGTGTCCCACCCTCACCCTAGGTTTAATAGTTCTCCTTTCAAGGTTCAAGCTCACAATGGTTTCCCTACCTGCTCCAAAAACCTCACGAGTCCATCTGGAGGCAATTTTTGGCCATGACCTGCCAGGTCATGACGAACCTCTAGAGGCCCAATATTTTCGTCGGTATGGAGCTTAGCTAGGTCTCACCATTTGGATTTAGCAAGGATTGTGGTTTTATCTTTTCCTGCAAATCCATTAGGTTCTGGTTGTTTCTTTGTTTTTTTCCGACGTGAGATGTTGAGCCCGATGTTTTGGGCCTAGAGCATCACCGCCATCAAGCTTCAGAGCACTACCCGTGGGTTGTGAGCTATTTGAATATTTTTCCATGACTATGGGAAGAGGGGTTTCATGTGTTTGGAGTTATTTTCCATTTTCTAAATTCAGAGATGTCCTAGTCGGGCTCACTATGTCTCAAGGTTTCCATTACCAAAGTTTTCCCTCGCTGAACTAAAGTTTGTTTTTCCTGTCCCCGTGGGTGAGAATGGTGGGGTAAGTAAAGTTGCTAGTGATGTTTTTAGAAGTGGTGTGCCTAGAATTTCAAACATCCATAGTTTCGTTAACAAATGTGAATTGCTAAAACAAATTTTATGTTATTTTTAGTCACAGCTCATGACGAACAACATGACAAAGAAAGGAAAAAAGAAGGAAAATGTCGTAGAGCATGACTTAGATACAGAAGGCTCTCCCACACTAAGGGCAGAATTGAACTATGAATATACCAAGCCAGTAACAGGAGCAGAACCCAAATTCAAATGGGGCCAAATCCACCATATTCTTGTAGAAAAGAGGGTTTCGGAGGTAGGGTTGGAAGACCTAGACCTATATGACAACATACTAAAGTTTGGGATCACCAAGGTATGTACCAAACCAGAGATATTCCCTTGCGTAGAGGTTATCAGTTCTACTCTTCCCAGAGTGGATGCTGTAGGGATGATAATGAACAACGTGGAGGAGAAAGGATTTGCGTCCTTCACACCAAAATTTATTGCAAAAGCATACAACCTACCTCCCTTAGAAATTAGTATGACAATTGAATGGGTAAAAAATTTAAAATTTGATTACATCGATATAGCCAAGATGATGGTAGCACAGGGGAAGACATTAAAAAAAAGCAGTCTAGGGAGTATCAAACTGCTAATTTACGTACCCCATACAAAATGGTAGTGCTGATGCTGAACAGGATTTTTGGCAGGGCTGATGGTAGAACTTATAAATTTGGATGGATCCCACTGATCTATTATGTGGCCATGAAAGGAGCAATTTTTAATTGGGTTGATAGAGTAGCCAATAACCTATCCACTTCCATTACTGTATCCCAAGAAGGCTTACACCAAAGGAAATCTGAATTTTACATGGGATCCTTTTTAATAGATTGCATACTTTGCTTCCACCCATTTGAAAGAATCAACTGCTATTGGGAGGGAGAGAAACCCTTATATATACAACTTATCAGATGCTATGGGGACACAAGTACCACAATTTCTATAAGTTAATCTATGAAGAGTTCCTGATACCTTTATACCAGCTAATTTTCTTAGAAGAGTACAAGCGCTTATCGGAGGGATCCTTAGAGTCGATCAAGGAATTTGGAGATTACTTCTTCTTTGAAGAAAGCACATACCTCAGAATGTATGGGGGAACTAAAGCACCCTCATTGCTACCCATATATGCTACAGACTACATAGTTCATAAGGAATCTATAAGACTGCTTTTCATGGATGTCTATGGAAGCCACTTATTTGATCTAAATAAAGATGTGTTCCCACCATTGTCATTTTATGTAGGGATTAATAAGTTTTCTAGAGTCAAGAGTGCTCCAGAATTCATTAAAGAACTGGAAAAATTCCACTTCGAAGAAAAAATATTTCACAGGAATGACTCATACGGTAAAGTTGCAACCCATCAAGCACTCCTTAAAGTAAACTTTGAATACACTGACCATGTGGACAAGGAGGAAGAAGTATACAAGAATTTCTGTAGCATGACAGCTTTAAATAAATGGCTAAAAAAGAAAACCACAATAGTTGGAGTGAAAGGAAGTAGCAACAGTCTCCCAGAATCAAAGGGTGAAAATAGGAAGCTCCAAGGAAAACAAAAGAAGAAACAACACACATATTGGTAGAGGGAGCAAGAAATATTCTAGTTGAGGAGGCCTAGAGAGAGAAAGAAGAAGAAAGAGGCTTACAAAAAAAGAAAGAGGAGAAAGAGAAAGGGAAAGAAGGGGCTATCATGGAGAATATTACAGAGTTAGAAAAATAAATAGCTCTAGAAATTGAAAATCCAAGGCAGGATATACAAGATCAGGAAATATCCACATAAGACCAAAGAAAGAAAGATCAAGAGGACCTGGATGGTGAAAATTAAAGACAAAGTCCTAATCGGGACAATCCAAAGAATATCCCATCCACTTCCAGCAATATACTCACCAGAGGGCATCTATCAATGGTTGAAATGGGGTTGGTGCCATTCACCCCTTCTAAACAACATGAAGTTGCATGCTTAGAGGATGCATATTTTGTTATATATTTAACATTTAAGCTATATGATCTTAGGATTTTATCTGAGAGAATAACAAGCACAACAATCAAACACAAGAGACTATGAACACAAAGATTTTCCTCGGGGAAACCATAAAGGAGAAAACCCCGCAACTTCCACAGAGATAGAATCAACAGCAAAAGTAAAATCCAAAGACAATAAGATGATCTCCTGATAGCAATAGTCTCTCTCTCTCTTGTCCCAGCTTCTTCTCTCTCTCTTCGTTATGCACTGCAGCTGAGTGTCAATGAATGAATATGTATGTGTGATAAATAGAGAGGCTACCTATCTATTTATACTAATTGCTGACTTGACAATAAATCACTAAGGCCAACTTCTCTAGGAGAGTCTAATAACCCTAGTGATCTAGATTTATGCAGGAATGCAACATAATACACAAATAACCATAGAAAAAAATATGCAGTGGAAATAACACTGCATTTAATTAATCAAAGAACTAAAACTTGTTTACATATAGAATGGAAGTTGTTAACACAAATTTAGTTTTGCAGCATAAATCCTCATTGCCTAAAAATTCTGAGTTTCTCTTGAGGATCAAATGGTTTTCAAACTTTCCTCATGAAAATAATTTATCAAAATTCCAAGGTGGCGAGAAGAAAGAGGTTGAAGAGTTTTGGGTAAAAGGAAGAGAATTATATATAAATCAAAGTTTTATAAAGGTGGCTTACAAGTTTTATTTATAAAAGAAATATTTTATATTTTTATAAGAACAAAATTTGTTTTTATAAGAATATTAAACAAAATTCTTTATAAAACAGAAAGTGTTGGCCTAAAATCCCATCTCCAAGAACCACGATTTATATTCTTTTATTAAGGAGGCAAGGGTTTATTTTTATAAAGTCAAATTGGGCTCGCACATGAACTCGCCACTTTTGCAACAAAACTAAACATTGATCAACAATCCAGATTAGAAGCACATTTCATCAGACGACTCAAATAAATTTCGCATTGTGAAGTTGCAGAGAGCAATTAAATTTTTCAATTTGTGAAATGATGTTAAATGGTAGATAGGTTTTGATGGTTAGATTGGCAGGTGAGGAAAATCCACGGCTCAAATAAATTTTGCATTATGAATATGCACGAGATAATGAACTTTTTCAATTTGTGAAATCATTTAAAAGTCCGCATATTTCAATGGCCATGATATAGCTGGGAAAGTAATTTGATATTGTAAGCGGTTGATCCAATGGAGCTTACACTATAGTTTATAATAGTGCAGAAATTCCATAAATTTAAATCTATAAATGAAGGATTCAGCATTAAGAACATCCACACAAACACAGTATCTAAATTAAAGCAGTAGGTCATGGTTGTGTTTTTTACGAAAATGGCTGTTTTGGTCATTATATTAAATCAATTTTTTCTGCCAAACTGGGACGTATTTTGAGAAAATGAGAGAGGTTTGTATTTATAACATACTCATGTCCAATAACCTATCTAATTTTTTACCTAGGTGTTGTGGATTGAGAGAACCAAAGTCATCTTCAGAGAGCAAATTTCCATATTTTTAAAGGATTGTTTTAGTCAGTTATTTCAATCAATTGTTTCCGGAAAACCAGAAATAATTTTCCAAAATTGAATGAGGTTTTTATTAAGAAAAGGATTATGTTAAATAAACTCTCTCATTTTTTACCCAAGCCTTATGGGTTAGGAGAAACAAATTGATTTTCACAGACTATGTTTTAGGATTTCCAAAGGACTGCTTTAGACATCACATTCAAAGAATTGTTTCAGCCAAATGGAGTTGAATTTCAGGAAACTGAGAGAGGTTGTTATTCCTCACAGGAATTTCTACAAAAACCTCCTTCATATTTTACACAGGTATCACAGGTTAAAAATCTTCATAAGGTATTTTTCCATAAATTTACAGTTTTATTGTCTGAGTCATCAGTTTCAAAATCAAATCTTGACGATCTGGAGCGGAATCCGAGGAAATGAATACATGGGTTTTGTTGGGAACATGACTAGTTACAAAAACCGCTTTCAGGTTTTGCACAACTGTCACCATTTGGGATATGCCAGAGGGGATTTAAGCCTATTTTTCTAGTATTCCGCATTTTATTTTTGTGTTATGTGAATTGTGGTGTGTAGGCCACGTCCGAAGTCTGTTAGATTATGTTCTCCAGTTTGTAACAAATTTTGATTCCTGAATGTCAGTTTAGGAAGTCCAAAATACTATAAATATACCTCCTGAAGAAGGAAAAGGGGTTGAAACCATTGTAATTTTGCTGTGTGTGTTTTCCAAGAGGATTTAAATATAATTGCAGAGCCGAGATCAACGTTTTTCATACAGGGATTCATGTGTCGTTCACACTTACAGTCTGTTATTTCATTTCTTATGTGAATGTTATTCCAGTTTTCCTTTCCATTTTGTTTTCTTTCATATCTGATACTTAAGGTATAACAGCTCGGAATTCATACTTGCTATGCTATGTCTGTTGTTTTAGGTATTCATCAAAGTTTCTTCTAAAGTTAACACATAATTCATTTCTTACAATGCTCTATGTTGATGGTTTGTTCATGTTCTTCCTTTCCACCAGACAATTATAAATCGACTGTGATCGAGTGGCTACCTTGCCCCTGTGTTGAAATTGTTTGCATTTAAGTTCGGATTATTTTGTTGTATATCTCGACTCCATCGCCCAATGGTTCTGGGTTTTGTTTCAACCAATTTTACAAACAATTTATAGTTTCACTTGTATATATATGGAATTGTTAACATTTGGTGAGATATCCTTCTCGAAAGAGCAAAAGGCTAGTTCTCTCTTCGAAAGTGGTTTTTCTATTACCCGAGAGAAATCCTTCCGCAACCTTGGGCTCAATTCCAGTGCTAACAGAAGTAAACTAGCTAGAGTGCTGGTAGCTTATCTCTGAGAAGAGATGTGGCAGATACATGCCTCTGAACTCTGTGTTACAATGAGGCTCAAATGCCTATATATTATTGATAAACAATGGAAACCCTACACATCCAAAAACCTAACCCTACGACGTGAAACGCCAGAATGTTGGCCCTGTTGGGTAACTTGGTACATCAATTTCCTGGGGTCGTAACTTTGGCATACTACCTCCATTTGATGCGCATGAGAAATATATCTTCAAGGAATACATCCATAAATGACAAATTTCAAGTGTGTAATGGACTCATATTTTTTGGACCATTTGATGCTGAAAAAGCTCCGTTTAGGGCCTCAAAATGGCTCCAGAAGTTTAGGACCCGAAAACTGCCAAAAATAGTAAATTGTGCTACAATTAAGGTAACTGGAAAAATGAAAGAAACAATGGTGGGGGTCCAAGTGGAATAGGTGGGTGGCCACCAATATCCTCCTGGATCATTCCTTCCCCCTTAGGAAGCAATGGTCCCCATTGCATTGAGTTCCTCCATGAGATGAGGAAACTTTTGCTAAACTTGGTCTTTGGTGAGCCACTTTGCCTGGTGAAGGAGTTGGCCTGCTTTGACAACTTGTTATAGTTGGATCTTCTGCTGGTGGGTGTTCTTGATTTGTGTGTCCATAATCCAATCAGTTCTATCTTATTCCATGCAGTCGGGGTTTAACTCTGTTGGTGTGAGTTGTTCTGCCACGTTTGATGTGTCCAGTAGAGGTGGAAAGTAGGGTTGAAGGCAGTCCACATTGAATACTGGGTGCAAACCAAGGAATGGGGGAATACTGAGCTTGAAGGAATTGTCCCTGACAGCCTTGGTGATGGTGTATGGCCCATATGAGAGTTGGAAAATCTTGTGGTGGGGTCCAACGAGGCACTCCTTTTGCAAATGTAGCCACACTTTGTTTCCCACCTGGAAGTTGTCTTGCAACTGATACTAATCATGCCGTTGCTTGCACTTAGCATTGGATCTGTTCAATATGTAATATACCTATTGGTGAATTTGCTGAATGTGCTCAATGAAGCTATTCACCTTAGAAACTTTAGACTGGGCATGAGTTGAATCATCCTAAGTAGCTGCAAATGGCATGGCTGTGTTAATGGGACATAGTGGCTGGAATCCCAAGCCCACCTGAAAGGGGCTATGGTCGATGGAGTTGTGGAGGGACTGGTTATAGCTATGTTGTACATATGGGAGGCTCTCATCCCATGTACATGGATTCTTTGAGTTGTACATGCACAAAATGTGTACGATCATCCGGTTGATGACCTTTGTCTAGCCATCAGTCTGGGGATGGAGAGCTATGGACTTTGTGAGCTTGGTGTCTAGCATTAACCATAGGCTAGACCGGAATGTACTAAGGAACCTGCTGTCCTGATCTGAGATTATATATTGTGGGATCCCAAAGTGTACCCACACTCATTCAAAGAAGAGTTTAGAAGTGGATTCTACTGTGATATTCTTCTTGCAGGCCGCCATTATGGCCATCTTTGAGAATATGTCGACGACCAAAGCCACACAGTCATTGCTATGCTTAGTATAAGGAAGGCCCAACATGTAATCCATGGAGATGGATTCCCAAGGTCGACTAGGGGTAGAAAATGGAGTATAGAGGCCTTGCTTCTTGATCGATGGTTTGGAAATGGCACAGGCAGTGCAGGATCGGATGTACTTCCCGATGTCCTATCGAAGGTTCAACCAATAGAAATACTTCTGTAGTATTGCCACTATTTTCTCGACACAGAAATGCCTAGCAACCCGATTGTAGTGCGCTTCCCAAATCATCTTGGCATGCTCACTTGAAGGAACACAAAGGTGTCCCATGTGACATAGTAGTGCATCCTGGAGGTGAAAATTTGGAACTTGGTTTCCCTCCAAGAGTGTCCTATAAGTGTGGCTGAATTCTTGATCGTTCTTGTAGAGAAGCGGCCAATTAGAGGTCTCGTTCCCACAAGAGTTGAGCACGGTGGTTATCGCCACAATTGGTAGTCGGCTGAGGCATTCTACAACATTATTGGTGCTTCCCTTCTTATACTTGATATTCAAATGAAATTGTTGTAGATATGTGGACCACTTCTGATGGCAATCATTTTGTAACTTCCCTTATGTTTGTATGAACTGCAAGGTCGATGGTCTGTGTGGATGATCATTTCCTTCCCCAAAATGTAATGGTTCCATTGTCGATAAGCCTGTACAATGGAATACATCTCTTTGTCATAAGTGGGATATTTCCAGACTGTGTCAGATAGTGTCTCACTATGATATGCCACTAGATGCCATTGTTGAGTAAGGACTGCTCCAATAGCATAGTCAGAGGCATCTGTCCCGATCTCAAATGGTTGTTGCAAGTCTGGTAATGTGAGCACCGGGGCATAGCAGAGGCAATGTTTCAATTTTGCAAATGCCTTCTGTTGAGTTTCTGACCAGAATAATTTTTCTTTTGCTCCTCCCTTGGTGACTTGACTCAAGGGCCAAGTGATATGAAAGAATCCCAACATGAACTGCAATAGAAATTAGCAAGACCGAAAAAGTTGCGAACCTCTGTTAGAGTAGTTGGGGCTGGCCAATCCTGAATGACTTGGATGTTGGTTGGATCCACATGTACCCCATACTCATCAATAATGTATCCCAGATACTGAACCTGTATCATGCCAAAAGATTGTCCAAATTGGCACACAACTTGTGTTGCCGCAGCGTTTGGAGGACCTATCGGATGTGGTGGAGGTGCTCTTCCCAAGTTTGGATAAATATCAGGATGCCATCCAAGTAAACTACTACAAACGAATTGGTGAATGGATGCAATATATTTTCCATCAGTCTCATGAAGGTTCCAGGAGCATTCATCAGCCCAAAATGCATGACAAACCATTCGAAAAGGCCCTCCTTAGCTTTGAAGGAATTCTTCCACACATTGGTTGGTTTGATTGGTACCTGGTGATACCCAGACTTTAATTCAATCTTGCTAAAATATTTCACCCCTTTAAGTTGGTCTGGGAGGTCATCAATCCATGGGATCGGGTACCTATTCTGGATAGTGAATTTGTTCAATGCCCGATAGTCAATACAGAGTCTCCAATTCCCATCCTTCTTCTGTACCAACATGATTGGGCTCCTACAGGGTGATGAAATTGGTCAGATGTGACCCTTCTACAATAGCTCCTAAATTTGCCTCTTGATTTCATCATTCTCTAGAATAGAGTGTCGATAGATCGGTCCATTGGGCAACGGTGCACCTGGGGTCAGATCGATGGGGTGATTGACTTGACAGTGCAGAGGAACCCCTGTGGGTGAGGTGAATATGTTCTGGTACTCCTCCATGACGTTTTCCATTTGTTGTTATCATGTGAAAGGGCCCTGTCCAGAGGTCGTGGCCACGATCTTCTTCTTGCCTTGAGGGCAGATCATCAAAAAAACAAATTTCCCAGTTTTGGAAATGAACTTACGACATTGTTTTGTAGTAACCAAAGAGATAGTAGCAGGAGGTGGTACCTCTGGTATCCTATACAACTTATTTCCCAACATAATAATAATAGCGCGAGACCAAGACTCATGTACATCATGTCACTTCCATAAGTATGGTTGACCCAATAATACATCACAAACATTAAGAGGAGCAATATCACATAATACCTCATCAATGAAGCGCTTGATGTTGTAGGGAAGGTGCCACTGCTAGCTGACGTGGAGATCCTGTCCTTGGTGAATCCACTTGATGGTGTATGACTACGGGTGTGCTATGGTTGGCAAGCCCAACCACTTCAAAATCTCTGCTGAAATGAGGTTTTTTTGGCTCCCACCGTCGATAATGAACTGTAGCGGGGAACCCTTTACCCACATCTAGGAGTGGAAAAGACACTCCTTCTCCTTTGAATCTTCTGGTTCTTCCTTTTGGATCATTGTGGTGGTAACGGTGGCATTAGGATATGCATCAATAATCTTCTTCCCTCTTACATTACCCTTCTCAGGTTTTGATTCAGTGTCAGAGTATGCATCTAATTCGAAAGCCTTTATCTTGGCCAATAGTGACTGGTTGGCCCGACACTCATTGGTGTTGTGAGTAGGGCTCTTATGGAACTTACACCACTTTCTTGCTTCCTTATTTAGATTCACAGTGTTGTTCTTTTCTTGTGGCTTTGGCAAGTTGTCTTGAGCTGCCATGCCTTGGCTGTGTCCTTGGTTCTATGGTTTGGGGGCACCTTTTGCTTGCTTCTGATTCACAGATCCAAAGTCTCGCTTTTTCTGTTTGAAGTTTTACTCAATTTTGGCAGCATACCGGTATGCAATACCAAGCGAGGAGATGTCGAGGAACTCCATTTCCTCCTAAATATATCTGTGCAGAAAAATGTGGTACTTTAGCACCAAATGTTTCTTTGAATATTTGATACCCAACTTGGTGCATAGGGTATGGAACAAATTCATCATCTCATGTACATCTTGATCTTTTTACTGCCGCAGTGTAGTCCATTGTATGTACTTGTCCTCATAGCTTCCCAGGGGATAATATTGTCCCTTTATGGCATCTTAGAATGAATTCCAAGTGGGTATGACCAAGAATAGAGAGGGTTCCTCCTCATCCTTTCTCTCATAGTAGGTTTCCCATGAGTCCTTGACATGGGGGGCAGCTTTGAGTAGTGAAAAAGTAATCTTTTCTCGATCGAAAAAATCCTAAACAAAGAAATATCCTTCTAATAGATTCAACCATATATCTATGGCATCTGCATCTATTCGACCATCAAATATGGGAATGTCAAAGTTTACTTGTACCTTAAAAGGGGTTGCACCTCTAGAGTGGCTGTTAGATGCAGATTCGTCGCCAGTGGGAAGTCATTGAAGGATCTGGGTGAAGTTATCCATCATCGCGTTCCTTTGTTTTTCAAGGGCCTTCTCGAGCAACATTTTGATAGGATCTTCTGTGCCCTAGTCTTTATTTTCGTCCCCCATGGCATGACATCGGGATTTGTGAGGCTGATCTTACAAAGGTTCAACCAGACCGATCCCTAACTCTTTATACCTTTCCCTTGTTGGGGACATGCAAAGAAGAATCAAGAAAGAGCAGATTTCTCTAATACCACTGATCCAGGGAAGGAATGCAATAGAATACACAAATAACCATAGAAATAAATATGTAGTGGAAATAACACTTCATTTCATTAATCAAAGAACTAAAACTTGTTTACATACAGAATGGAAGTAAACTAGCTAGAGTGCTGGTAGCTTATCTCTGAGAAGAGATGTGGCGCCTACATGCCTCTGAACTCTATGTTACAATGAGGCTCGAAGGCCTATATATTATTGAGAAACAATGGAAACCCTATACATCCAAAAACCTAACCTTAGGAGGTGAAACGCTAGAATCTGGGCCCCGTTGGGTAACTTGGTACATCAATTTCCCGGGGTCGTAACTTTGGCATAATACCTCCATTTGATGCACATGATACATTGTTAGAAATATCTATTCAAGGGCTACATCCACAAATGGAAAAAATCAATTCCAAAACAAACTCATATTTGTTGGACCATTTGATGCCGAAAAAACATCGTTTAGGGTGTCAAAACGGCTTGANCAAAAATAGTAAATTGTGCTACAATTAAGGAAACTGGAAAACTGAAAGAAACAATGGTGGGGGTCCAAGTGGAATAGGTGGGTGGCCACCAATATCCTCCTGTGTGACCTACGGCCCCACAACTGGAGGGACTTCAACCCTTAATCAATAAGGAGGGTTATACTATATGACTATACATGACTTATTTACATTATTGAATCTCCCGATCAGAACATCGGGGCATGACATGACTCAATTACATTACATATACTTCCTAGAATAAACATCGGGGTACAATACATAAGATATATAAGTGAATACATTTCGAAGTTACAAATACATCAACACTCCCTGTTAACTAGGAAGGTATTCTCTCAACAAAATTTATCAGCACAAGTCTTCTTCTCTGTATCATCTAGATCATCATATATTCATCTTTAAGTCATATTCATCGTCAATTCATTAAGTCTGGATCATCACTGGATCAACATCAAGTCTAGATCATCACTTGATTTGGATCATCACTGCTGGATCATCACTAGGTCATCATTGAGTCTAGATCATCACTTGATCTGGATGATCATCAAGTCTGGATCATCATCAAGTATGGATCATCACTTGATATGGATCGTCACTGCTAGATCATCACTGGGTCATCATCACTGGTGCTATCTCAATTCTACTCGTCACAGGAAGTTCTACAGATCCATCCCATTTTCATGCTGGTTGTAGGCCTAGCCTTCATGTAGGTATTATTGTCTTTAGCACTTATATCTGACCCTGGAATGAACCATGTCAGAAAGGCCCTCCTAGCACTTATATCTGACCATGGGAGGAACACATCCAAAACCCATGACAGAAAGTCCCAGCACTCACATCCGACCTCATCATGTCAGAAAGGCTCTGTGCTTACATCCAACCTCATCATGTCATAAGGGCTCCGCACTTACATCTGGCCTCATCATGTCAGAAGGGCTATGCACTTATATCTGATCTCATCATGTCAAAAGGGCTCTCAACGCTATAATGAGTGTTAGTCCCAGACTAAAACAAATTCCTGGTAACTAACTAGGTGCCTCCATTCTCCCAGAGAATGGTCTCTCAACACTAAGCTGAGTTTCAGTCCCAGACTGAATTAATTTCTTGGTAACTGAGCAGGTGCCTCCATTCTCCCAGAGAATGGCCTCTTAGGACTAAGCTGAGTTTTATTCCTAGACTAAATCAATTTCCTAGTAACTGACCAGGTACCTCCATTCTCCCAGAGAATGGCCTTCAACACTTATATCTGATCATGTGGGAACACATCCCTCAATCACATTATAATGGATATGCACTGATCATGTGGTAACATAACCCACAATCACATCAGAATATCTTTGCACTGATCATGTGGTAACACAACCCACAATCACATCAGAGCATCTCTGCACTTACACGTGACCATGTGAATCTTAGGCTTCCACCATGTCAGAAGGCCTAATGAGCACATCAATTCCCTTTGGAGGGAAACTCGATATGGAGAACACCAAGCCTCTCCCTGAAGTACTCAACTTTACTCTAGCTAATGGTTTAGTCAATACATCAGCTATCTGCTCGTTCGTCACAACATACTGGAGCTTCACTGCTTCTCTCTACACCATATCCATGATATAGTGATACTTGATCTCAATATGCTTTGACTTGTCATGGAACACTGGGTTCTTTGACAGCTTAACACAGCTCTGGTTGTCACAATATATACAAGTAGCATCCATATGAATATCAAATAAATAAGACAATAGCTTTCTTAGCCACACTGCCTTGCAACTAGCCAAACGAGCTGCGACATACTCTACTTTGGCTGTACTTAGTGCCACACGGGATTGATTCCTACTAAACCAAGAGATCACACCTGATCCCATACTAAAGCAATAGCCTGAAGGGCTCTTTCTATCAATGGCACTACCTACCCAATCCAAATCCACATAACCTTCTAGGTTAATCTTCTGATTCGCGTCATACTTGAGCCCATAATCAACTATACCCTTCAGGTACCTCAGAATATGCTTTGAAGCAATCAAGCGAACATGTCTCGGATCCATCAGGAACTAGTTCAAGGTGTTCACAACAAAGAAAATATTTGGTCTCGTATTCATCAGGTAAATCAAGGATCCAATCATCCAATGACACATTGTAGCATCAATCGCTTCTGAAGAAGCATCACTCAATAGCTTTAGGTTCGATGCCATAGGTCTGGTCATGTCCTTGCAGTCCATTATCCTAAACCTCTTCAGGGTCTCTACTGCATACTTCTCTTGTCCCAGGGAAATTCCATCTGCATTTTTCCACACATCCATGCCTATAAAATAGTGGATCATACCTAAGTACTTCATTTCGAACTCAGAAACAAGCTTCCTCTTTGTATCAAAAATAAACCCATCCTCACCTATCACAAATAGATCATCTACATATAGTAGGAGTATCATCGGGTTCCCTTCTTCAACCTTGTAGTAAAGGCTGGAATCCACTTTACTCTTGGTAAAGTCCAAACTTGATAGGAAGCTATCGATTCTACTGTACCATGTCCTGGGAACCTATTTCAAACCGTACAGGGCTTTCTTTAACTCAAACACATGAGTCTCTCTGTCATGTGTTTGAAAACCAAGTGGCTGCTCCACATATACTTCCTCTTCTACTACACCATTCAAGAAAGTTGTCTTAACATCCATTTGGTGTAATTTCCACTTCATTACTATAGCTAAAGCAATTACTGATCTGATGGAAGTATATCTGGATACATGAGAATTTTTTTTTTCATAATCTATTCCTTCTCTCTAGGAGAAACCATGAGCCACAAATCTTGATTTATATTTCTCTATGCTACCATATGCAGCATGCTTGATCTTATAGATCCATTTGGAAGTCACAACAGACTTCCCCTCTAGTCTTGGGAAAACATCCCAAACATCATTCTTCATGATCAATTGATACTCTTCGATCATAGAATCCTTTCATTCTTTCTTTTCTACCGCTTCTTCATGGTTGGAAGTTTCTTTGTCAATGAAGTCACATAACAAGCTTACATAACCAGAGTAGGACCTAGTTCTTTTCTTTTTGTTAGCTGAAATATTTCACCTCCTGTGGACAACAAGGTATTCCATTGGTTTGAATGGTTCAGATCCAAAACAAATAGAGGTCAGAGGTTGAAGACTCTCCCTAGATGCTATATATATCTGGAATACAAGGCTTTGATAGTCCACCTATGTATCTGCAATCAAGCTCAACATGAAACATATCAAAGCAACCAAAATATGATCTACTAATTTATGCTAGTGACTAAGGAATCTAGCAACATATATGCAAAATCACAACAACAACAACATATGTGGGAAAGAAATCAACTTGCATTAAAGAATATGAATAAGTTTACAACCAAGCCTTAGTGTTGACATACATCTCCATGAAACCAGACCTTCTCATCCCCAAAAGCTCTGAATCTAGCTCTCTATGCTCTCTCCAAATGATCTTCGGCCAATGATCAATCCAACAACATATCAGTACCTCAAGTGTTCTCCCCCTCAATCATGGCCATAACCTTGTATTTATAAGGCTAGATGGATAGGATAGGTTGAGAGATTTGTGGGTGAGGTGGCCTTCAATATCCTAGGATGGGGGATTTCGAGCTCAACTGACCCACTACAGTAGGGATAAGGGATATCTCAAGGCTTATCATCTAGAAGCCTAAAAAATCTTCTCTTTTTCCCTTTTTACCCAGGGTACCGCATTTTTCCTTCAGTGACAAAGCGGTTATGGTAATAACCACTTATGGACTAAGGGCTATAAGTGGTGTCACCACTTATGGGAAACAGAGTATGTGTGGTGCGAACAAGGGTATTGCTCCTGGATAAAGGGGCATGCACGGTGCTGGGGATTTTCATTTAAGATTGATGAAAAACCATTTAGTTTCCACTCCAGAAGCTGGGATTCAAGGCAAATAGGTATGTCAAATGTCTTATCACATGATGGTGAGAGGATTTTGGTATAACAAGATGCCCCCCAAAGCATGAGTCTTAGAGGGATACGATAAACGAGAGCTTTTAGAAAAATTCGTTGCCAGGAGATGGAAATGTTGGCTCGATTGGAGCATGTCGTTAAGTAGGCATCTGTAGTACATTAGTATGTTGAATCATAGACACAAGTAACCAAAATCATAGCTGTAGACCGATACAAGGCAAATCTATGAGTGGAATAAATAAGCATGGCTACTAGAATACAACATAGATCCATGTGATAGAGGACTCAAACTTGGACATAACTATGAGACATACAACATAGATCTATGTCATACTGATGTAAATTTGAGCATAGCCATGACCATACAAATGTGGATCCATGCTATTTATACAAAACTCCATCGCAACCTGGGGAAAAGCAATGAGCACTTTAAACAAATGCCCAGGGTCTTTGTCTCGTCTTCCACAAAAGAAACCACTTGATTACCAGTCAATGATGTGAACCATTAACAAGTGCGAGGGAGATCACCATTAATGTCAATGATTCCCAAGTTACCCTAGTACAATCTACTGAGTGCGAATAGATGTCTTGATATCGAACACCTAGTCGATTCTATCGATCAAAGGTCAATGATGTGAACCTATGTCAAGAGCGAGAGAAACTGTCATTAAGGAATACAGATCTCAAGGTACTAGATATTGTTTCTAAGACTATTTCTTGGATAATGAGCTGATGTCAACGGGAAAATTATCATCGAAGGAGGGCCATGATGAGTCCCACATCGACGACACGAAACTTGGAACATAGTTCTGGAATGATGTGAATGCAGTAACCATATGACTGACTCAAAGATACTGACATAAATACTGTGTAGACTACAGAGGTAAAACTTCTTCAAATTCCCCTTTGAACATTGGGTGGCATGACAAAATGACTTGGTAGCATGACTAGACAGGACAGACACACAATACGACAGTGGACAATGCATTCTTTTGAAAGACTCAAAGGATTGACATGACTCATGAAAGTGGATCATCACGGAGATCAGCTGAATACCCAATTGACTGACATGATTGTGCAGATAAGTGCCATGTTCAAAGGTAACGACAAACAACTACCATTATTTACAAAATGATTCCCTTCCCATTTCCCCCATCATGATTGATGACAAGTCTAGACTCATATGTTTTACGAACTTGAGAGAGGAGGGGTTCGTTCCCAAAATGGGTCTCTCAATGTTTAATTCAACGAGTCCACTGAAAGAAAACTTGGTATCGTTCATGTTTAGAGAGTCTGAACGAATACAGAAGAAGACTCCAAAGGGGTCCTTTTTCATATGATTTAGTCTCTAAGGCCCGAAAAAGTGTAGATCATACCTTAGAGAACTCCTCTAGTCATGATTGGCTGGAGTGATCCTTTTTCGTAAATAGTCCGATTCGAATCGAAAAAGAGATAACCTACCCTCGGACGGACGAATTTTCAAATACTTTAACGAGCATGAAGAAGACAAGATCGCTCGACGATCTTTTGGTATTTAGGGATCCTAAAAAGGGTTTAAAGAGAACTCCATTAACCTTTTTCATGTTTGAATCCAGAGCACAAAAAAGTAATAAACGAAGCTCAAATCAAATTTCATGTTTTAACCAGAGCATGAAAAATGAAAAGTAAGCTCAACACCGTCTTACTGTTTTTAACGAGCTTGAAGATCAGTTAAAAGAATGCTCAAATATTGGTTTCATTTTTACTCAAGCTTGAAACCAATGGGTAAACTATGCTTGAAAAAATACCATTAACATGATATACAGAGGTTTGAATCTTTCCGCCAACATGATTGCTAGTGAAGCCTACCCCTAACATGGTTTCTAGGGGCTCGACATGCCCCCAAGCTTCATTTCATTTAACGATTCTTCTTCCATACCCAACCTAAAAACCTGGCTACTAATGTGAAAATTTTCACCAAGGGGTAGGAAGAATGAGAATCAGGTAGGCGAAAAGAAGGTTCAAGTTCTAACACTAAAGTGAAGACTCGACTCAAGGGAAGGGGATCTGTTTCATTTTTACACAAGCTTGAAACAAAAGGTAACTATGCTTGGAACATGGTTTCATTTTTATGCAAGCTTGAAACCAAAAGGTAAACTATGCTTGAGGAGATCCATTTCATTTTTTAACGAGCTTGACATAGAATGGGAACTTTGCTCAAAATGATTTCATTTCTATGCAAGCTTGAAACCAAAAGGTAAACTATGCTTGAGGAGATCCATTTCATTTTTTAATGAGCTTGACATAGAATGGGAACTTTACTTAGGGAAAACTGACATGATGGTTAGAACCTGACATGATGGTCAGGTGCTATTTCATCTTTTAACGAGCTTGACATAGAATGGGAACTTTGGTTAGGACATGGTTTCATTTTTATGTAAGCTTGAAACCAAAAGCGTAAAATATGCTTAAGGAGTGGTTTTATTTTTTAACGAGCTTGAAACCAAAGGGTAAACTATGCTCTTGAACATGCTCCTACCAAACATGATATCCAGAGGTTGGTAGGTTTCCCCCATTTCATAAAAAGCTAACGGCTTAACTCCAGTATGAAGTCCAGAGACTAGAGCCATGCCCCCCATTTTACCTATGATGGGAAGAAGCTAACTAGAAGAAGGGGAAGGAACCACAAGAACATGCGGCACATTCAGGGTAGTCTGATTACTAGGAGTAATGTGATGGTCAGGTGTAATAAAGGAAAGCTGATCAATGGTCACAATACTCCCATCATGGGGAAAATACATCTCTCTAAAAAGTTTGGAAACTATGTCTTTCATGGCATAAACATAATCACATCCAAGGAGAATATTGAAATCTAAAGGACCTTGGACCACCATAACATCAATACAGACAGTTTTCCCTCCTAATGTAATAGGAAAACAAGGAAGGATCCCTAAAGGTGCAGTAGGCCTTCGATTAAAAGCCAATATCTGATCAGTGGTTAGCACAAGCTGAGGAGAACCTAAAACTTGCCAACCAGTTGAGGATAGAATACTAACAGAAGCCCCTTCATCAACACTCGAATGAAGATGAGACTCTATTAGGTTACTCCAGTAAAAGGAAATAACCTCACTACTCGGAGAGGGTTATGTCAGAACAATCAGAACGAAGCATAAAAAATTCAGCAAGTTTCAGTTCATTCTCTACTGGGAGAGAAGAACAAGACAAATATTTGGTCAAAGAGACTACTTCAGTCTTAACACTCTCTGATGAAAGAGCGGGATCAGGTGGAAATGACACCGAATCGATCACTTTAACTTCACTCTCTGAATGAAGAGTGGGATCAACCACAGGTAAATCTGAATCGACCACTTGGTCAACCAGTGGGGGGTCGAGGGATAACTTAATATCCCCAACAGAGTCACTAGATTTGTTAGATGGAATATTTCACCTCCTACAGACATCAAGGTGTTCCACTAGTTTGAATGGTTCAGATCCATAACAAATAGAGGACAGAGGTTGAAGAATCTCCCTAGACGCTATAGATATCTGGAATACAAGGCTTTGATAGTCCACCTATGTACCTGCAATCAAGCTCAACACGAAACAGATCAAAGCAACTAGAATATGATCTACTAATCTATGCTAGTGACTAAGAAATCTAGTAACATATATGTGAAATCACAACAACAACAACATATGTGGGATAAAAATCAGCTTGCATTAAAGAATATGAAGAATTTTACAACCAAGCCTTAGTATTGACATGCATATCCATGAAACCAGACCTTCTCATCCCCAAAATCTCTGACTCTAGCTCTCTATGCTCTCTCCAAATGATCTTGGGCCAATGATCAATCCAACAACATAACAATACCTCAAGTGTTCTCCCCCTCAACCATGGCCATAACTTTGTATTTATAAGGCTAGATGGATAGGATAGGTTGAGAGATTTGTGGGTGAGGTGGCCTCCAAGATCCTAGAATGGGGGATCTCGAGCTCAACCGACCCACTACAATAGGGATAAGGGATATCTCGAGGCTTATCATCTAGAAGCCTCAAGAAGCTTCTCTTTTTCCCTTTTTACCCAAGGTACCACGTTTTTCCTTCAGTGACAGAGTGGATTTGGTAATAACCGCTTATGGACTAAGGGCTATAAGCGGTGGCACCACATATGAGTAATAGAGTATGTGTGATACGAACAAGGGTACCACTCCTAGATAAAGGGGCATGCATGGTGCTAGGGATTTTCATGTAAGATTGATGAAAAACCATTTAGTTTCCACTCCAGAAGCTGGGATTCAAGGAAAATAGGTATGCCAAATGTCTTATCACATGATGGTTATAGGATTTTGGTATAACACTTTTCTCTGTGTATCTCTTCTGGAGCCACATATCTTTCTGCACCTTGGATATTTTCTTGTACCCAAGCAGGTTTCCTCTTGTGAGGATTCTTTTCTTGAGGTGGATATATAGGTTCTTGAGGTTCTTATACTTCTCGATCTTCTTCTAGAATTGCTTCATTCATGGTTGTGTCATGAATTCTGGTTACTTCTTTTTCTTCAGGTTCTTTAGCAGGTCTATTTATGGATTTGTTGTAAGCTGATTCTTCATCAAATGTTACATCCCTACTGATGTCAATCTTCTTGAATCCTGGGAAGTATATTTTGTAAGCCTTCGAGCTTTCAGAGTATCCCACAAATATACCCTTCCTTCCTGAAGGATCTAACTTTCTCCTCTTTTCTTTTGGAATGTGTATGTACACTGGACATCCAAATATTCTGAGATGATTGAATTATGGTTTCTTGCTGAAAAACACTTCTTCAGGTGTCTTAGTCTTGAGTACTCTATGTGGAGTATGATTCTGTACATACACAGTTGTTCTAGAAGCTTCCCATAGATGCATGGAAAGATCTTGATCATGAATCATTTCCCTTGTAGCTTCCATGATCGTTCTATTCTTTCTTTTTGCAACCCCATTCTATTGTGGATTATATGAATTGGTCAACTCCCTTTTAATCCCTGAATCTTTTCACAATTCCTTGAATTCATTTGATGTGAATTCTCCACCATTGTCTGATCGAAAAATATTGATCTTGTTTTTTGTGTAGTTTTCGATCAAGGATTTGAATTCCTTGAACTTGTTGAATACTTCATCTTTGTTCTTCATGAAGTATATCCATGTTTTCCTAGAAAAATCATCAATGAAAGAAACATAGTATACATACCCTCTTAATGAAATGGATGACATCGGACCACATACATCGGAGTGAATGATTTCCAAGATTCCTTTAGCCTTGCTTTCGCTACTTGGAAATGTCTTCTTTATGTTCTTTCCTTTTGCACATCCCTTTCATACTCCTTCATGTTTTTCTTGTATTTCTGGAAGACCTTCAACAACTTTGCTTGCAAGTGGTAGTTTCCTATAGTGCACATGTGCAAGCCTTCTATGCCAAAGTTCATTTGGTTCTATTGAGTCATGAACCAAAGCTTGTTCTTGTTGGCCCTTTAATCTCTATAGCCCTCCCTCTTATTCTCTAATTACTACTGCATCGTCAATAGTATTTCCTTTTGGACACATTATGACTTTACCATCTATAAATGCAACTCTTATACCTTTTGCATCTAATGCAGAGATGGAGAGAAGGTTCTTCTTTAGTCCTGGTACAAATAGGACATTCTTCATTTTCATAGACTTTCCAGATTCTAATTTGTAGGAGGATTCTCCACTACCTGTTTATTGGATATTGGTAGTCATCCCCAAGTTTCACCTTGTGGGGTGATTCATGTTATGATAATTTCACAAATGATTCTTTGAATCCCATCATATGTTTGTAAGCCCCACTATCTATAAGCCAATCATTGCTTCCATGTGTGATGTTTCTCGTGAGAGCAGAAATCAAAACATATTCTTCATCACTTGAAGAATCATCATTTTCTTGTTTGATTCTCTTCTTGGAATGATCATCATCTTCTGCAGCATGAGCATGATGTATTTTCTTGTTTCCCTTCCTCTTTTGAGATCTATCTTTGTTTCTAGGACAATCTCTTGCAAGGTGTCCTCTTTCATCACACGTAAAGAAAATGTACTTGGAAAAATCTTTGTTAGAATTTCTAGTGTTTCTCTTCTGGTGAGAGTGCTTACCTCTGTGATGGTCTGTTTTGATTTTCTTGGATTGTACTGTGAGATCTTGATCTTCACTTCCCATATTTTCTTCTCATGCTAATATTCAAGCTTCTTCTTATGATAATTCCTCCCATAGTCTGCTAAACTTGACTAGCTTATTTCTAGAACAGATCCCTTGAATGAAAGAGTCCCATGCCCTAGGGAGACCATTCAAGGTGGTCATCACAATTTCTACATTCTCTACTTCTTCATATACCGCTTCCAACTATTCCTTGATCTGAGAAACCCTTATAAAGTAAGACTGGATGGTCTCCACATTCTGGATCTTCACATTCTTCAATTGGTTTCTCAGAGTCATCTTTCTGTTTATGTTCTTCCCTTCAAATAACTTGGTCAGGCCATCAAACATCTCTTTAGGTGTCTTTAGAGAGGACACGTGTGGTATGAGGTGATCCTTGATTGAATAAGTGTTACGGAGAAAAATTCCTATGGCTTGGGATACCACAACAGACAGAGTAACTGTAGAAATCAATCCTTTCCCATATGAAATAGAAACAAAACATCTAACACTAAAGGAACTTAAAACATACCTTATTCTAGATGGTTGATGTAGATCCCCATTGAGCTTTTCCACTTTTGCTTGTATTAGCAATTTCCTCTCTCAACATTCAGAAAACAAGACAAGCATGCTATATAATGGTGTTAGACCTACTCTAGCATATATCATCAATAACATATAAGCATTTAAAAGTATCCATGGATTCAATACTCATTTAAATACACATTATTGGATAGGAAAAGATATTTCTATTAATATAAATCAGAGATTACAATAGTGACAACCTCTGTCGGCACGTCTGCGAACCGGAGAAACTGAGTCCTCCACCCGAGCCTCCACCACTTGAATCCTCCATCTCTCGATAGCAAGCTCACAAGCAAAGGCAAGCTTGGGAAGAACACAAAGTGCTCCAAGGGACAAAGGGATGCAGACTCAAGTATAAGCTCCGGCAACAATGGACTATAGTTTTCTTGCTCTTCAATTCCTCTCATTTTAATGTATCCAAAGGGTTCCTTATATAGTTCTTCAATGGGGTAATGGAAGGTCAAATCCGAGTGATCTCAAGGCATATGGAAGGCCAAGAGACAAGTGACTCGGATCCACATAAAGGAAAACTCCGAAACTATTTGGCCTTTTGCACACATCCCGATGTATGCGGGTTTGAGGGTCATATCCGTGAATATAAATGAGAATAGGTTTAAAAGTCACGTATAGAAAATAATGCATGTTTTTAGGGATGATCTTGGAAACATCAAATCTACAAAAATGGTCCATGGGGTCCAAAGAGTCTGCAGAGGGACAGGGAAGGCCATTAATGTGTGATCCACCATGTGTGGTAAATCAGCTGTAACAGATGCCCCCTAATGTGTGAGGTCAGGGGGATGATACGATGGCCGAAATACATTACAAGTCCATCCTAGAAGTGGAGTGATGAAGAAACAGGTGGAAGAACCAGCCATTCAATAGTATAATACAATAATCAAACTCTACACATGACTGTAAGTACATATAGCAGTCCCAGATACATAAGAGTAGAATGGCCATGAGTAGGAATGATACAAAATATGACATGTGTGGTCATCGCCATGTACAATATAGATATATTAGAATCTCCATGATGAAGATATACAAAGGATCATGATCTCCATGAAAGCTGAAGATATATAATGGATCAAGATCTCCATAATGGTTGAAGATATCTGACATACATTGGAATCACGTCATGAGAGTTGAAATCTCATGAACAATGGCATGATCAAGGAGGTATCATATATGAAATTCCACCAATATGGAAGGTCTTCTACACCATCCACTATGATTACATGTCCTACTATGTGAATAGAGGTGTCGAGGTCAAACATAGTAGTCCATCGTCTAATTACCCGTCATTTATGTATATTGTTAACAGACACGAGATCACCCACCTATAATGAAAATGGGAATCAAGGTACTAGGGTGCAAACTAATAAGTGTGAATAAATGTGTTGAGGTCAAACACTTGAGAGAATCCGTCAATCAGGGGACATTGATGTATTCCCAAAACTTTCGATGGCGAGAGAATCTGCCACTAATGACTGCAAGTCTCAATGCACTCAAAACGACTCTAGATTTGCTATCCCAAAATAAATGATCTAAAGTCAATGGGAAGAAATTTGCTGGAAGGAGGGAATTAAGGCATACCTTATCATCCAACATGAGGTACTCAACAAAGTTGTATAATGTGGAAGGACTCGATCATAATGTGCATGAACCAATATCAGTATTGGGAATGGCCAACATGCAAACTCAAGAGAACTAAGGAATGGCCGACTCAGGTTTCAACTTCCTTCGAATAAGAGAATAAAGGAAAATGGTGACTAAATGTAGGTAGCATAGACTCAATATACAAAACTGGGACATCTTTATGACACAGAAGGCATCAACAGAGGCTCCATAGGGAATGGAAGCTTAACCAGTTGGTGGAGATAAACTCAGACAGACAAGTACAGCTCCTAAATTCAAACTATTAACCCAACCAATGGATGTGATATATAGTGCTCTATTCAAAGGTGACATGACTCAACTGCTACCAAAGATAATATCTTTTCCTGTCTGGCTTTTGTTTTTTTTATTTTTTTGGACTTTTTCAAGTATTTGGAAAAGCTTGAAAATGAATAAAAGTGCTTTAAAGTTATAGACTAGGAGGCGATGAGTGTTAAGGGGCAAAAAAACTAGTTCCAAGTAGCGAAACATACCTATGCTCAATCCAAGGACACATGTGTAGGATAACAACACTTGGGGGAAAGTCCCCTCCCGGTAAAAAATGGGGAATCAAGTTGGAAAGAATATGTAAAATGGCTCTGCATGGATAGACATGAGACAAGCTAAGGATATATAGATGATAATCAAAGTGAGGGAAGCGGGAATAAGGCTCAATGATGTAAGAAAAACTCATGATAATGCAATTACAACTTGACATAAGGGAGTCCTAGGAAAAAGGCTAGCAAAAAGATCAAGAGGAGTATGAGGCTCTTGTGTAAGGTCATGGCGATACTATACAAAGGACTCCCACATGCTAAAGGAAAAATGTCGGCATGGGCACCAAATGCAAAACATGAGCTAACTAGGGCACCCATGTATGTTCATGCTCTACCATTCACATCATGTCACTTCTAAAAGCAACAAGAAGGTTCTGTGACAAGATAGAATGGGTCCATAGGTTAAAATGAAACGATCATAAGGTCATGCAAAGTGAAAATGGATGTGAAACCTAACCTATATGCCAGTTTAGACATAATACCTGAAATAGACACGAACAGGTCAAAACCACAGTCAAAACGGTGCTAAAAATGGACTCACTAGTCCAAAATGGTCCAAAACTATAGAAAGTGGGTAAAAAATTTCAAAAATTCCATATCATTTGAAATTTTTACCCATTTGAGCTCAAACCTTCCAACGCGAATTCTGGGAGCTTCGTCTAGCAAAATTCGACACCGTTTGTTCCAGGTAACTCCTCATGTCCTCCTCTTCCCATTTCATGCAATTTTTTTCAATTTCCATGGTCAATTTTATTTTTTATGCCAATCTAAAATAGGCATTTTGGCCCATGTGGATATCGGGGTTTTTTCCACGTATAGGGCTATCCATATGCAGAAAAACCTCCCAAAACCACGTACATACACGGCTGTTTTACAAACAGTCGCATATGCGGCCATGCATAAGATTTTTTTAAGGTATATAATGACAAAAAATAATTTTTTTATGTGCAGGATGGTTCTAGAATGGAGGGAGAGGGACTATGGAGATGTAGAAGAGGCTTTTCAAGGTGACATAATGGCTCAACAAGCTCTATGTGCATGTGGTTTATATAAGTTTTGGTGTCTTGGTAGCTTGAGGGCCAAACCAAGACTCCTACAGATGCTAGTAGATTACTGGGATCTAGACTCAGATTCTTTTCATATCGATGGGATGTCTCTCACTATAGAGATTGAGGACATATATTTTATTACTAGATTATCTTGACGGGGAGAGGTGGTGAACCTACACTCTTGCGGGCTCGAAGGTGGCCTTACCATTGATGAGTACATTGTGGTATACTATTTTCTAGACATGGAAAAGGTTGGGAGTCAAATACAGACAAAATCGATCTAGGTACTAGGACTGAAGGACATACTATTGGCACTCAGCAGGATAGCCGATCTAGCTTCACTCCACTAGGCATTGCAGCCATTGGTGTTCTATGCAGTGGAGTGTATGAGACCCACAATATATGACTGGAGCACTGCGTTGTTGAGTAACATGAAGCAGCAACTAAGTGACTGCAAGATGGGTAGGGTGAGAAACTTTGGTTTTAGCAGCATACTGAGCACATTCATATTGAGTACATTCTTCTTTGAGCATGTACTGGGGCTAAGCCCTAGAGTGGATATTCCTCCACATGGAGTTTGAGATATAGCCCAACAATTTTGGGAAAATGTTATGTGTAGACTAGGCAGAGGTAGGGTGGCTAACCCCTACCCAACATACTTCTTTCCATGGTGGCGGTGGCATATCATTACCATTGATGACTATCCCTATGCAAGGATATATTTTCAGGGAGATCTGGACATGCCCCTACCACCAGGAGCGACATATAGAGACATAGGTAACGAATCCCAAACCCTCTTTTTAAGTTTTTTGAATTATTAATTTTTTTTGTGTTTTTTGATATATTGACTCAAAAGACATGTTTTGGTGTGACGACACATAGTGACAATCTGTCATGTGTATGCAGATGTTGGACCATGAAGACCAAAAGGTTTCTGTCATCATAGGCGGAGGGGAAGAGGAGATGACATCATGGGTGTGGATGTGGAGCAGACACTCCAAAGCATCCACACAAACTTTGTACTCTTGACACATAGGGTACCCATGGCACAAGTTGAGGACTTACCTGAGGCCATGTAGTTCCAGGTGGTTGGTGTACCACGGGCATGGGTTCGATTATTTCAACGACTAGCTAGAGCTGTGGTGTGCTACCATGTTCAGAACCCCCCTCCTCCTCCTCAGGATTAGAGACCTGAGAGTGTTTTATTTTTGTACTATTGTGTATTATATTTTGGTGGCTCAGAAGCCCCATTTTTGTATTATGACACTCATGTATTATGACGTCACATTTTTGATGTTTAATGAAATGTTTTTATGATGATCGATTTTATTTATTTACATGTGTGTAAAAATGTAGGTTTGTGATATGCTTATGGTCTATGAAAAAAATGCCAATCTAACACATAGTTAGCATATGAGTTAGCAACTTGATTAAAAATTCTTGAAACATGTATGTATGTTATGTTCTCAAATTGTCATTCTGGCAATCTCACACGTAATAATAGTTGTAATAATGTCGGATCCCTAATACGATACAAGCCATTAAGCTGTGAAAACACTAACTGCGAATCAAGATGTACCCCAAGAGAGAAAAACATGTGAAATGGCATCTCGTAATAACTCAATAACGACACTATATTCAGCAACATTGTTTGAAGAAGGTCGTAAACATACACCTCCTGAAGACAATACCTGACCCGTAGGAGTATAAATCACCCAAGCAATAGAAGCTAAGTTTTGAGTGTGGTGGCTAGCTCCATTAGCAAATCCTATGTAAGAAGAAGACTCCATTGACATCTTCCATAAGAAACGAAAGCTAATAAAAAAACCCAATCACCATAAGAAAACCTAACTATGCAAAAAAATATACAATAATATACAATAATCAGCCCTGGCTGAAGATCATGCATAGTATTTTTTAAGATAGAACCCATTTCTAGGCTTCACCAAGGTTGTCCCTTCATAATCCACTAGCTCATAGGCACCCTTCTCTAACACATGTTTGACTATGTAAGGACCATGCCACATGGGATTAAACTTCTTTGCCCCCAAGGGTTCTTTAGCTTGATCCCATCAAAGGACCAAATTACCTTCACTAAAACTCCTTGGATGAACAAACTTATCATATTGGACCTTAACGTGATGCTTATTTACTTCTAGAGCCATGAAGGCATCCCAACACTACTCATCAAGCTTATCTAAGTGGACCAAACATTCCTCCACTGTGGAAGTGTCTAGTAAAATATCTATAGCTAGTTTCAATGAAGGGATTTCACATTCAACTGGTAAGACAGACTCCACCCCATGTACAAGTTGATATGGAGAGAAACTAGTGGCAGTCTTAACCGCAGTTCTATAGGCCCACAAAGTAGGATATAACATGATATGCCAATTCATTATGCTTTGTGCAATGGTTCATTGGAGAATGGAATTAAGTGATTTATTCACTGCTTCAACCTGTCCATTCACCTGAGGGTAATAAGAAGGGGAGTGCTCCTACTTATACCCTAAATTTGAAGCCAACTATTCCATCATTGTATTCTGAAAGTGCCTACCATGGTCAGTGACAAGCTCTTTCGGAATGCCAAACCGAGTAATAATTTGGTCGAACATGAAATGTGCGGCTGTCTCACCATTGGATTTAATCATGGGCATAGCCTTAGCCCATTTTGGGAAATAATCGATAGCCACTATAATGTGATGATGCCCCCCAGCCGAAGTTGGGTTGCAATCCATGAAGTCAAGACCCCACTTGGTGAAGGGACCGGTGGTGATAATCGGATGTAACATGGTAGGATGCAAGCACATATTGTGTGCAAACACTTGGAAAAGGTGACACTTTTTGATTGCATTGACATAATCTTTGAAGATCGATGACCAAAGATATCCCACTCTCAAGATTTTTTGGGTTGTAGAAAGCCCGGATAAATTACCACCACATGCCCCTCCATGGCAATCATTCAACAAAACCTTAGCCTCATCATGGGTTAAACAACGACGTAAAATGGAGTCTACTTGATTATGGTACAAAGTGTTATCCACTATAAGGTAGTTCTTAGATACATCATGTAACCGTCGTCGCTCATCCTGTGAAAGGTGAGTAGGGACCTTCAACGTTTTCAAATATATAACGATATCCCTGTACCATGGGTCCAAAGTTGAGATAAGGAAAATATGCTCATCCTCATAAATCTTCTCCTCCTCCACACTTGGAAAATCAGAAATGAGCTCCGCAAAGACCAACGATTTCTTCGATTTCACCGAAACGAACTCGAGATCGAATTCTTGCAAGATAACAATCCACTTATTATATTTTCTTCCGATAATCCTTCTAGTGAGGAAAAAATGAAATGGATTGACATGAGCCACCACCAAGGTCTGGCGAAGGAGACTGTAATGTCTCAATCTCTGAACCTTATGAACGGTGGCCAAGGCAAGTTTCTCCACATGAGAATAACAGATTTCCGCATCAATAAGGTTCCGTCTCAAATAATATATGACATGCTCGTGGAGCTCCTCATCCTCCTGAACCAAAACCATACCAACCCTCTCCATGGATGCGGCCACATAAATAAAAAAATCATGGCTATAGTCAGGTGGACTAAGCATGGGGGCCCATGCTAAGGCTCGCTCATCCCAACAAAAAGTAGTGTCCTTCTTTAAAAGACACATAAAGCCTTTAGTCAAATTAGCAAAATTAACCATGAATCTTTGCAATAAATTTACCATGCCTTGCAAACACTAAAGATGTCTAATATTACACCGGGGAAAAAATTGAAGTATTGCCTCAACCTTTAAGGGATTGAATCTTATACCCTCCTTGGATGCAATGAACCCTAGCAAGCGACCAACGATTACGCAAAATATGCACTTATGAGGATTTAACCTAACCCGATAATGGAGGCATATTTCAAATACTAATCTCAAATGGTATGGATGACGCATTCTCAGATGAGAATGAATAGCAATATCATCCAAATACACTTCGATAATTGTTTTGAGATCTTGAAAAATGAAGGTCATATCCCGCTGAAATGTGGCTCTGACATTTTTAAGACCGAAAGGCATCTTTCAATATGCAAATGTACCCCAAGGACAAATAAATTTAGTTTTATGTTGATCCTTAGGTTTGATCTAAATTTGATTATATTCGAAAAAACCATCCATGAAGGAGAATACCTCGCTTCCTACACACTCATCCAAAATATGATCAATAAATGGTGTGGGAAAATTATCCTTAGGACAAGCGTGATTTAAACCACAAAAGTAAATGCATATATGAATCACTCCCTACTTCTTATCAACCAGAACAGGATTTGAAACTCACTTCATTAAGGGAACGGGATAGATGAAACTAGCTTTTAACAGTTTCTCTATCTCAGCCTTAATAGCGGGTGCTTTTCTAGGATTCACCGCATGCAAACTTTGTCGAACAGGCTTTGCATTCAGATAGGTCTTAATTTCATGTTTGACAATACGAGGGTCGATACCTGGTATTTCCCCATATGACCAAACAAAGATGTCACGAAACTCTTTAAACAACTCTATATACTCCTTGATCTCATCAGGGGAATAGTCTGCCCCAATGTAGACATTCTCAACTTTTCCAAGATCACAAGAAATATTGATAGGAATAGTACGTGATAAGTTCGCCATGTTCCCATCAGCCATCTGAACATGAGAGCTCAAGGGAACCACGGGACTACCAATATTCTCACTAAGAATCTCCCTAAAGTCATCACGCTCCATAAAGTTAAGCTCGGGAAGAAAATATGATCTATGATGCAAATCTTCCCAAGGTGTCTCAACCCCAGACATGGCCTCAATAATGGCTTCATCTAATGGAAAAACATCATCAAGGCAATCATTTCTATGAGAGGACTCAAATTCCCATGCACGAAGCACATATGGGTCCTCCTCCTCGGTTCGTGAAGAGGAAGGACTAGGCTCTGCAACATAATCAAGATTCGCTTGATATGGTATCATTGCTACAGGAAACAACACATCCATTTCAACAGGTCCATTCGAAGAACTCAATGAAGGAAGAATCCAAGGATATTCCATATGGGTAGTGTGAAAATACACCAACTTCAACGAAGATGAAGCCCCATCAAAACTAGATCCGATCATAAGAACGGGCGCAAGACAACTAAAGGTCCCCATAAGAGATGGATACATACCCACACCCACACTCCCAATTGTCGGCTGAGAATGATTGATAATTGGGATAGAGGCTCCCAATGATGCACTAACACTCGGATTACGGAGCGATATTTGATCAATCGTAACAATGTTCCCATTAAATGGAAAGCATACTACTCAGAATAGAGAAGAGGCTACGGCTTGCATACTATACATTCAATTCCGGCCCAGTAAATATTGTAGTCAAGGGGCGCATCAACCACCTTGACCTCGATCGCAATAGTCTTCCCTCCCAATTGGACCTTAAGAGAAGCAATAATCTTGTGCGGTCGAAATGATCTGCCATCAAAGGCAGTCAACATGGTAGCAGATTGATACAACTTGAGAGAACCCAAACCCTTCCAGCACGACAAAGATATCACGGAAGCAGCAGCACCTTCATCAATCATAGTTCATTTGATGGTCATATTAAGACACTCTACATGAATCAAAAGAGACAAGTATTAAGGCAAGCTAGGTTGTAGTCCCATGGTTTCAAATCTGATGACGAAAGAAGAGTTATCATCATTAATCCCAAGAGCAGAAAGCAAGGATTTCCTTTGCGGTGGACAACTTTGAAGTACTTCAAGTGCGGACATCGCACAAGGAGTTTGTCCAAAATCCTCAACAACAGAATAGTTCTGGGTGGCTTGGGAATTAGGATTGTGCCCCGAACACTTTAGGAATCCCTTAGGAATGCGAGGTTCAATTTTAGTCTTATCCATAGGGTTTTCAATACACAAAGGGCTCTAGTGTGGAGCAGGTTCTTTTCCAAGGTCCAGTTGTGATGAACCATAATCTTTCTCATGAGTCACAACCTTAGTAGTACGTACCATGTTGATGAAACCATGACCAGTATTGGCTTCTAGCAGATTTTTATCTCCGCCCGATGCACAATGAGGATCATTGGTCCTCGAGTTCATGTTTTGATTATGGGGTAAAGGATTAGTTAGCATAGCTAGGCCCTGTGCTATGAATTACAAGGCATCTTCCATATGAGGGCACAAGTGAGTGAGGTGGTCCTCCTTACACAATTTGCAAGGAAGCTTAACCGTATGTTTATGCTGCTTGTCCCCCCAGCATTGTGGGTGTTCTTGTCATTAAAATTAGCATTTTAATTCTTGTTCCCACCCTTACTATTATTTTTACCGTTTTTTTATTCCTTCCAGGGTGCTGGTTTCCCTTCTGGTCTGAAGATTGCATGGATAGTACACTCGTCATTTGGGTGGGTTGAGGCAAAGCCGTGGATTGTCCAAAGCATATTGATTAATAGACAACTAGCTCACTTGTTTCACAACCGAATCTATAGGTTTGGCACTTGTACAACCCACAATGCCATCGACATGTGGTCCAAGCTTGATCTTGGGATCGAAACTAGAACACAGAGTGTTAGGTATGATCTCATACAAAATTTTGGATTGAGCGTAGATCAAATCCAAATCTTGTGCCCTAAAGATTGCTTGTTCCTCATTTTGGACTTCGGATGTAGAAACATCATTCACGATGTAAGGTAACAACGATTTGAGGAACCACTCAAGGAGAAATTCCGGTGGTATGAAGGATTTAATCAACCTCTTTCATCTACGCCACTCTTGGATATGGTCCAAGATATGTGTGGCTTTGTCTTGTTGAAATGTCGACAAGAGTTCTGTACCAACGTCGTAATGCACAGGTAGCTGGAAGTGATTGAGGAAATTCATGGCAAGGTCATAGAACAAAATGAATGCCCCCTTTGGTAACTCTATATACCATTTCCCTATAGGCCCGATGAGGGTGTGTTGAAATAGCCTTAAACATATTGAGTCATCATGTAAGGAATTGGAAGAGCACCAAAGGTGAAAAGTAGTGACATGTTCACTAGGATCTTCTCTTACTTTTCCCTCGAACTTGGGAATGTTCGAGGGAAGCTTGCTAGGGACAGTCGACTAAGCTGGGTCATGAGATACCAGATCATTCATGAGTCTAGATAAGTTAGGTAAGTTCAACATTGTGAGGAAAGGGAGCCTAGGTTGAGCCAGTCTATGCTAGACTCCCTAATAGTTCTAGTTCATATAAGGCTGATTACTGTAAATACTATGGCCTTGGCCATAATATCCTCCTCCTGTTTGACCCATGTAGGGCTGCATGGAAGCATTATGATGTGGTGTACCTTAACTATGCAGTGATACAAATCCATAATTAGAGTATTAAGTAGGTTGTTGATACCCATACCCATAGGGTTGATAGTTATGTCCATAGTGCGGTCCATAAGATTGTCCATGAGAAGCTCCATAAGGTGTCCCATCGGATGCCTCATGAGAAGCTCTATAATTAGGGATATGGGGAACTCCTTGCAATGGACCGTTAGATGATCCAAAAACATGAATATGACCTCTCAAGACAACAGGAGGTACTTGACTCTGAGATACTACCGTGCAAGCAGTTGTAGTACGAACATGGCTAGTAGCAATATTCCAGCCCGAAGGACCAGGTGAATGAGGGGGAGGAAGGGTTGTCAAAAATGCATTCGAAGGAGTAGGGTTTGAGGATGAAGGGACATGTGAAGGGATGTAAATGGTGTTCCCTTTGGTCACTCATCTCGGTTCTGGTATCCGTATATGACTACTAACACTAGGTCTAGGATGGACATGTGAGGTAGCTTCCACCACTTGGATGGAAGGTGCAATGTGACTAGTGCTCCCAAATATCTCCACATAAAAAGGAATAGGAGTGCCTCTAGGCATAGTGCTAGCTTCAATTCCTAACTTGACATGATGTGTTAGATCATGTGCAGGGATATTAGGCATGCCATAATGAATATAACTAGTGCTTGTGGGTTCATGATGAGTCTCGTCACCTGGAAACCAATACTGACGACCTGTGAATGAGGGATCATAACTAGAATGTGAAGGTATTTCTAGTTAAGGATCATATACAGCAGTAGAATCTACATCCCCAACCTCGTGAGGTGGAGAAGAGATCTCAGGAATCTCATTTTCATGATCTCCCATCATGTGTGAATCAATGTGAGAAGTAGTATGCCTGAACTGTCTATTTCTCTCTCCCAAAGGAGGAGGAGATGTGGAAGGTGGAAGTCCTGCTAAATGATGAGTACGGTGAAGTGTCGTGCCCGAATCCACAATGACTCAAAAAATGAAAAAGACTCTATCTAATTATGTAAACCCTAGGAAAACTAGCGTGCACAGAGCATTAACCTATACAATGTAAAGCCAAATCACAAGCAAATAAGGGTGGGATATGTGAGCTCCCGAATGAAGCAGGTATGTCTCACCTAGGAGAAGCTTGAGACTCCCATACACAACAAGCAGAGGTTCGTAGCCAATTATAGTGGCCCTCATCTTCAAAGCATATAGCGACTGTGCTTTCTGACCCCTACCTGGCCAGGACACCTGCAGAATAATCTCTGTGAAGTACCCCCTCGATAACCTAGGTAAGGAAACTAAGGTCACCTCAGTATAATCAATGCTCAAGTGGACAGTGGTAGGATGGATTGACCATATGGGTAGGGTAGCGAAGCCCGAAACTCTCGAAAGAGCCCCTAGATACGAATACAATCCTAGAAATATCTCTGGTGCTACTCAGTTATGACCAGGGGTCATCCCAATCAATAACCGCTCACATTGCCTCATGCTTAACTCCCTTGTAAGAGGAGGATCCTAAGAAACACTAATTATATAAAGGAATTTCACTCTCTCATTTGGACAGACACATAAATGTTTCGTTTAGTAGTCTTGGAGAATTTACTCACAATGAACTATTCCAAGACCCTAAAACCTAATCTTGTTGGTGCACCCTATAAAAGAAAAGAGTGTAATTCATTTTATTATGTGTTGATTTTAATTTGCTTATTACTCAAAAGGGTAAATGGTCATGCAACTAATGATGTTATGATGCAACAACAAGTAAAATGCACACCTAACAATCAATGCAAATGCACTGCGTCGAATGAAAAATGCGGTATGCTACTACGTGAAGTGCAAAATTTTTCTTCAAATAAATATGCAATCATTCCTATATGAAAATATAACTAATACTTCTCCAAGCAAACCTAATGCAAGTACCATGGAAAATGCAAAATGCAATAATGCATAATGATGCAAAAAGCAAATGTTTTTTGTATTTTTTGAATTAAAATGAGATAATAAAGCAAAAAATGACTTCATAACCCCCAGACTCTACATGCACTATTAGAAAACACCCAAGAAAAGAAATAAGGTAAAAGAGACCTAATGCACTAATCCCAAAACAAAAAATAGAAAATGCATAGAAAAGAACATTCTCAAAAAATTCAAACTAAAAGGCATCTTTGGTCAGAAACAGGGGTGTATACAGACTCTAGAAGCATCCAAGAAGACTCAACAATTATCCAAACTCACCCAGCAACACTTAATATTCCCCAAAAAGGAAAAACTCAAGGCATATGTGACTGTGTGCAGAAAACCCATGTATATACATGGATATCCCAGTAAAAACTGCGTGTACACGTGACTGCGAAGACAAAACTCGCATACAAGAAGAAAAAGAGATAAAAAAGAAGGTAAACAGACAAGCTGAGACATAATTTACTCCAAACACTTCTAGGAAAACATGCCCCTAGACCCAACTCAGAAATAGAGAAATCAAAGCAATTCAAGAACATTGAATGTCGATAAAACCCCCAAAGGAAATGACTAGGAACTCCCTAGTATGGTAGCCAATTCTGTTACAGAGAAAAATTCCTATGACTTGGGGTACCACAACAGATAGAGTAACCATATAAATCAATCCTTTCCCATACGTAAGAGAAACAAAACATCTAACACTAAAGGATCTCTAAACATACCTTATTCTGGATGGTTGATGTAGATCCCCTTTGAGCTTTTCCACTCTTGGTTGTATTAGCAATTTGCTCTCTCAACATTCAGCAAACAAGACAAGAATGCTATATAATGGTGTTAGACCTACTCTAGCATATATAATAAATAACATATAAGCATTTAAAAGTATCCATGGATTCAATACTCATTTAAATACACATTATTGGATAGGAAAAGATATTTCTATTAATAGAAATCATAGATTATAATAGTGACAACCTCTGTCTACGAACTGGAGAAACTGAGTCCTCCACCTGGGCCTCCACCAATTCAATCCTCCATCTCTCGATATCAAGCTCATATGAAAATGAAATCTTGGGAAGAACACAAATTTATCCAACAGACAAAGGGATGCCGACTCAAGTATAAGCTCTGGCAACAATGGACTATAGTTTTCTTGCTCTTCAATTCCTCTCCTTTCAATGTATCCAAAGGGTTCCTTATATAGTGCTTCAATGGGGTAATGGAAGGTCAAATTCAAGTGATCTCAACACATATGGAAGGCCAAGAGACAAGTGACTCTGATCCACATCAAGGAATACTCCAAAACTATTTGGCCTTTTGCATAGATCCCAGTGTACGCAGGTTTGAGGGTCATATCCACATATATATGCGAGAATAGGTTTAAAATTCGCATATACCAAATAATGCATGTTTTTAGGGATGATCTTGGAAACATCAAAGGTACAAAAATGGTCCATGGGGTCCAAATATTCTACAAAGGGATAGGGAAGGCCATAAATGTGTGATCCATCATGTGTGGTAAAATCAGCTATAACACTTAGAAATAATCCTCTTATCCATGACCAATTTATTCTTGTGTAAGGCCTTAGCCTCATCTCCCTCTGGAATAGGAACCTCTTCATTGATGTAAGAGTCCAACTCATTTTCTTCCAGGACTAGGTAGATCCTATAATTCCAAGCTCGGAAGTTATCATCTCCCTCAAGATTTTGATCAAGCTTGGTATGATGAGATATCTTAACAGAGAACCTCAAATGGAAATGCAAAAGATTTAGATATTACCAAGTTAAGATGTCGGAACTGGATCTGGAGTTGAATTTCTGCAGAGTTGGTTCATGAGCATATTAGGGTTTGAATTTCCAAGAGTTCTACCCAACCAAAAAATTTGATCTTGATCTTTAAACTTCAATTTTTGGGAGGATATCAATCCAGGCCTGGGTTCACTCAAAAATTCCAGTTCTATGGAAAGCCTTAATTTCCAGTAGCAATGTCAGGTCAAAAATTGAAAATGCTCAAAATTAGATTATGCTTCGACAGAAAGATGCGCCCTAGAGAGGAGAGTCAGCCCAACATTCTTTTTCTAAGAATTCATGGAGAGAGATCCAAAAAGTAGGAATCCCTGGTTTCCATAGTTGCATAGTGTCTTCTTCTCAGGTTAGCTCTGATACCATGTTATATATTTAACATTTAAGCTATATGATCTTAGGATCTTATCTGAGAGAATAACAAGCACAACAATCAAACATAAGAGACAATGAACACAAAGATTTTCCTCAAGGAAACCATAAAGGAGAAAACCCTGCAACTTCCTCAGAGATAGAATTAGCACTAAAAGTAAAACCCAAAGACAGTAAGATGATCTTCTGATAGCAACAATCTCTCTCTCTCTTGTCCCAGCTTCTTCTCTCTCTCTCTCAGTTATGTGCTACAACTGAATGTGAGGGAATGAATATGTATGTGTGATAAATAGAGAGGATCCCTCTCTATTTATACCAATGCCCAACTTGAAAATAACTCAATAGGGCTGACTTCTCTAGGAGAGTCTAATAACCCCAAAGACCCACAACTACGGGGACTTTAACCCTTGATCAATAAGGAGGGTTATACTATATGAATTTACATGACTTGTTTACATTATTGAATCTCTTGATTGAGACATAGGGGCATGACATGACTCAATTACATTACAGATACTTCCGAAAATAAACATCGGGGTACAATACATAAGATATACAAGTGAATACATTCGAAAGTTACAAATACATGAACATATTTTGACCCTAAAAATAAATCCATAGTGTGGAAAATTGAGAAGACTTTAAAGATGGGAATTCAACCTGGGATCACCATAGTGATCAAGAGGAGGATCGTGAAAAATGTAGAAGAGGATCCCAATCAAATGGCCTCCATGGGTGTTTCAACTGCCACTGCAAATGCTCATAATATTAGCAGGCTCACTGAAACCATTGATTGGTATAAAGGGAAAATGGAAGAAATGAAAGAGGTTTTAAGAAAGGAGGAAAGAGTAGGCCGAGAGTCTAAAAGAAAACACGTAGCTACTCTTTCATATTATGAAAAGCTTCAAAAAGATTACAAAATACTAGGGGAGGAAAGAGATAATTTGAAACAGTCAAACATAACCCTCGATAGGGAAAAGTAGACGTTAGAGAGCAGGGTAGCGGAAATGAAAGTTCAGAAATCAGTAGTTGATCAGCAGGCAGAGGAGCATAGAGTTCAAATAATAGAGCTTGAAGCGTAGAACAATTCCTTGGAAGTTCTTTTCAAGGAAACTAATGAGAGGAAAGTAGATATATTGCCTCTAAGAGAGCATGCTCTCTTACATAGAAGAAAAATATATCAAGTACAGGTCAAGCTGCTAGAAGAAGCTTTACATGGACTATAGGATATCTCAATAGTGGCTACTACATTCAAGGACGAAACCCAGGAAATTCCTGAGATCCTACAAGGCTAGCTGACATGGTTAGAAACAAATGTAGAGAACCCATAAAACACACCTGGAAACTGTTCGAAAAAGTTGCATATCAAATATGATATTGTAAATTTCAGTAGTAGAGCTACTGAGAGGTTGATGGAAGCTATGGAAAAGACAACGAAAAAATGTGCATAATTTTTCAGGAAGATGCTTATAACTCACAACAGATGTTTGACTCCTTCAGCACAAAGGCGGTAGGAATTTCCAAAGCATGAAGAACACTTAAAACATCTGAAGGATAAGCTATAAGAAGATGAGTTAAATATTCAGTTAGTTAAAGGTTTAGATGCAAAGGTGGTAAAGAGTCTAGTGGCCTAAGAAGTAGTTAGTAACTGTCTACTAGAAGATCTGTTGAGAGTGACCCTTGTAAGAGTAGCAGGAATAAAGGGCCAACTAGCCAAACATGAGGTCATGCTCATATTTCTAGAGCCCACAGAGTTCGAGACAACTACCTCATATGCTTCAGCCTAGAATAAATTTGTAGATAGTTTGACTGGGTCTACTTAAGTAGTTTGTCCTATTCACACACGGATATATTTGTAATATTTTGTATTTATTTTTTGAGCACCCTAGAGACAAACTTTATGTAACTAAAATTTAAGGAAGCCTAAAGTGCAGGGAGACCAAAGGTAATTTTGTAATGTATAAATATAGATAGGTTGAGTGAGAAGAGGACTTTCTTAGCTTTCTGATGTAAATTACTTGTTGTAAGAAGAACTACTTCTTGTTCTAATAAAGAGGATAAAAATTATGCTGGAGAAGGAGTTGTTTAAGTTTCAAATGCATGATGTGTATATGGCTGGATATGGAACTATTTCTGCTTTAGCTTAATACGCAAATCTATGAGATCGTTCTAACTTCTAGACTATTCTTATATTGTGAATGATTTCATTTCCTTGTTATGAATCTTATGCAAGATATGAGTAATGAATGTTTTAACAAACATTGAGCTATTTCTATATTAATTTTTCTGCTATGTTTATGTATTTCGAATTGATCAGCTATCTGTAAAATTCCTTATGAAAAAAATTCAGTACATTACTCATATACATAGTAATCTTGCTCCTGGGAGATAGGATAGATAGGTTGTAGTTTAGAGTAGTTGTTATTTGTTTTCTATAGTTTGGGGACAAAGGAGATAATACGAGAGGTAAGAACCTATGAATCACATTGTGAAGCCTTTTTTTCCTATTAAATTGCATTTAATCTAGGCACTTGCATATCATTTATATATAACATAAAATACATAAACGATGGACCAGGACACAACTTGTAAATAGAATTAAATATTTCGTTTAACCTTACGGTATCTGGGTAGTTAACTGGACGGATTCCCCATACAAAATGATAAGTGATCTAATTGGGAATGATTATAGGGGAGAATCCCTACTGTTGGTACTTGGTATTTTCTAGGCATCAACAATCTCCTATTCTGCCATTCAATTTTATTTGCAGATGCATTGGTCTATGCCTCAGTTTCCATGGTAATCCTATAGAGAAATTTCTCTCTCAACAATATCTCCATCTCATATTTCCTTTTGAAGAAATTGAATTGAGTGAAGATGATCCTTTGAGAATTGTCCATATCTCAGCAACTGTGCCCTCCAATCAGCAGAATGCGCTCCTAGTCAATGATGTCGAACATGCAATAACAATATGGAAGGATAGAAATAGATCTACAAAGGCTCTGATACCATGTGGAAATTGAACCCAAGTAGTAGAACAATTACACTCACAAAATTGCTAATCAACCATGCAAAATTCACAAAAAAAGAGACTAAAATTGGAGCATAACACAATCCTATATTGAACAAGTGTACATCAACCAACCTCATCAATTAATAGGCTGTTAAAATATATAATTACATCAAATATTCTAAAGCATAAGGATGCTTGATCCAGATGGATATTGGTGTCCACCCACCTATTCCACTGGCTCAAAACAATTGTCCATTGTGGAAGTTTCCTAGTTATTTTTCTACAATTTTTCGGGTCCCAAACTTTCGAGGTTGTTTTGAGGCCCTAAATGATGTTTTTCGGTGATTCGAGGGCCAAAAGGTTACCATTGAAATAAATTTGTCTGACCAAAAGTTGTAAATATTATATATAAATTTCCAACAAGCTATCAAATGACCAAATCAAAGATCGTATGCAAACGTTATGACCCTGAGAAGTTGACTGTTCAACTTACCACCTTGGGGCCGCAAACTTTATGATGGTTCATCTTCTAGGGTTACGTTTTGGAATTTTTGGGTTCTCACCCTCATTATTATTATAAATAGGCCCCTTTGGCCTCATTTTGTATTCAACTTGGAACGGATGAGCGTAATAGCCACATCTATTCTCAGATATAGCTACCACCATTCTAGCAATTGTATTACTGTCTGTTCTATTTCCATAATTTAATAGAATATGTGTTTACTGTATCTCTATTATCTTTGCAAAATGTCTGTTATTATGACTCTGTATCTTTTCTTTCATTTCATTCACACATAAATTCAGATCATTGGTATCAGAGCAATCTTCTCATTGATTGTTTCTCGGCGCATGTCCTCGATGAGGTCCGAGTATAGAGAATTTGGTCTCGAACTAGTTTCACTTGATCATTCTCGCCGTCCCAAACAACATCCCATGGTGAAAGAAAAGAGAGGTGAGGGATCAAGATATTCTATCAAGTCACTACTCGAGGAAGCCCTCGAGTGACAAAGGAACTAGATGATGAATATTTTCACCCAAATCCTTCTACAAATGCCAGCAGTAGCAAGTGCATCTTCAATGAGCAGTCGGTTTGGGGATGCAACTCTCTTCATGGTACAATTTAACTTTTATATTCTTTTATTTGAAGGAAAAATCGATGTAGATTCCCTAGATAATTGGCTGAATGTTCTAGAAGGGTATTTCTTTGTCCATAATTTTTATGACAGAGAAAAGATCACCTTTGCGCTCCTTAAGGCAGTCCCCCATGTCCAAAATTGGTGGGGTACTTATTGTGAGAAAAACTCATCAGATGAGTCTGGAATGTTTGAAACAAATCCCACTTAGGCCTCTTTCATAGATGCCATCAAGGAACAATATTACCTTGTGGGAAACTATGATGACCAGTACACAAAATAGACCATTCTGTGTCAAGAAAGGGACTGGATGGTGTCGAATTACACCAACAAATTTCATACCTTCTGTACAAAGCTGAGTATCTAGGACTTCGAGTGACACCTGTTCTGAAATATCGCAGTGGTATACATTGGTACATACAAACTGAGATGGATTTCCTTGACATTTGTTCACTTGGATCTGCCTATCAGTATGCTATCAAAATCGAGGAGAAATTTCGACAAAAGAACAAGCGAGACTCTGGACCTATGCACCCACCGCAGAAGCAAGGTAAGGGAAACCCTGGTCCGCAAAACAAAGGACAAGGAAAGGACAACTAGTACCCTCCATAAGAAAAGAAGGAATATGAAAAGACAAAGAAGGACACCAATAAGTGGTGCGAATTTCATCAAATACCTTGGCACAACACTGATGAATGTCAATCAAAGTAGTCATTAGTGGCTGAGATCAAATCTTCAGAATCATATCTTGATTCTGATTTTGAACCCAATGCCACCGCCACATACAATGGGAGGTAGATCATTGATGTAGACCCCACTGGCACTGTTGCTACTGCATAGATTCAACTAAAGGATCTTGAAGACTCAAAGGTAGAGGAGCACCCATTCCACTCACAGATGTGGGTGAAGGGCATGCCTCAACATTTTTTTGTTGACAGCAGCATCAAAAAGAACCTAATATCAACAGAAGTCATCAAGATATTGGATCTTCCAACAACACCACACATGCAACCTTACATCATTGGTTGGCTAAGCCAAGGACAAGGTATACGCATTAATCAACAATGCCTCCTACCATATGGCATCCAACCTTTCAAAGAGGAGGTACTGCATGATGTGGCCCCACTTGAAGTTTGTGATGTTCTTTTAAGACAACCATATATGTGGAAGCGTCATGTTGTATATGAGTCACAGCCTTGCAGTGTCATTGGTACTTTGGGAGAAAAACTCTATCAAATACCAAATATTGTTGCACCTAAAAAAGTCTTGTAAGGTAGGAATATAAGATCCCACATCAAAAAAATTATTCCTCTTCACAATTGCATCTGAAGGAGAACATAAGATCACAGAGACCTCCACACCCTTTGCACAGGGTGTCTCTGCTCATCAGACATAAGAAGAAGACAAAGACATTGTTTCCTCATCTATCCGAGTACCTCTATGATGTAAGTCCATGCATTCAAGGTCCTCATCCAAAAAAAAATCATCCATACAACAATTATAACCCTCTCGGGATGTCAAAGAAAGGAAGCCTCTTCACTTCAACAAATATCGCACCAGGAGATCAACTCAACACACAGTTCGAGAGATGATATGGGATTCGATGCAATGGAGACCATTGCTTCCTAAGCATGGAGTATTGATCCATATGGAGATCGGTGGCCACCCACCTATTCCACTAGCTCAAAATAATTGTCCATTGTGGTAGTTTCCAAGTTATTTTTCTACAGATTTTCAGGTCCCAAACTTTCAGGGCTGTTTTGAGGCCCTAAATGATGTTTTTTGGCAATTCAAGGGGTCAAAAGGGTGCCATCAGCATACATATTATTCAAAATTAGTTTTAAATCTTATATTGACCTTTCCAATGAGCTATCAAATGCCCAAATCAGAGATTGTATGCAAAATTTATGACCCCGGGAAGTTGACTATTCAACTTACCACCTTGGGGCCGAAAACTTTATGACGGTTCATTTTCTAGGGTTACGTTTTGGACTTATGGGGTTCTCACCCTCATTATTAATATAAATAGGCCCCTTTGGACTCAATTTGTATTCAACTGGGCACGGATGAGCGTAGCAGCCACATCTCTTCTCAGAGATAGCTGCCACCATTCTTGCAATTGTATTACAGTCTGTTCTATTTTCGTAATTTAATAGAATATGTGTTTATTGTATCTCTATTATCTTTGAAAAATGTCTGTTATTATGAATCTATATCTGTTATTTCATTTCGTTCACACATAAATCTGGATCAATGCTATTCGAATTGGTCAAAAAGTAGGCTTACTAAAACTAGTCAAAACCCCCATAGGTGCATAAAACACTTTCCTAATATGAGAACATGCTCACAAATTGGATGAATAAGATATGTAATCTTATAAGTGAAGGAAAGATACAATATTACGAACCATTCGTAGAAGTGGCATACTATTAAGTTTTGTATGTGACATAACCCCTATGCCACATAATGGATGTAGACCTCCCAAAAAGAGATGCGTGTAAGAATTGAATGAATTTCAAGAGAAAGAAATGATTTAATTATCTAATCAAACAATATTGGTATGATTAGAGATGAAATATTAGTCTCTATTAAGAAACTACGATGTAAGTGCACTGAATCCAGAGCATACAGTAAGCGTCTTCATTATGGTCATTTTTCTCTATCCTCACTCCGCAAGGGTCGAGCCAATACAATAGGCATCGTACTCTCATGTTTGGAAGGGTGAGAAAAGTTGAGAGTTAAGTGAGGGTCCTAATAATCTATGAGAATTATGCACTAGAAGAGGTGATACCCTAGACATGGTAGTGATACTAATATGATTGTTGTGTCATATGAAATATCATTGTCATAGGAGTCTATAATCCAAACTGAGTTGCACTATTAGAAAACCACACCTTGTTAAACTTGCAATGGATATCCTTAGTTGAGAAAATCCCAATAGTTACAACACTACCCAATAGTCTACTAGTAATACCACCTACGATGCTATGATTATTTTTTGAATTTTTATAGAGTTGTAATGATACAATGTATGTGATCATTTTATTTAAGTTATACAAAGAATTATTAATAAATTCTTTAAGAGGTATTATTTTTGAAATTCACAAGGTGCATGAATTCTCTTCTTAATACATGGTGTGTGGAATGAACTAGATACATATAATGAATACAGTGAAGTGTTATTATGATAATTTATGATATGATTTGTATAAAGTGTATGCTTTCCAATATTTTTAAAATAAACAACTTTTATTGTATTAACGTATACTTAAGAATTTCAAAGATGGAGACATGTACAACTAGTTAATACTAGAGACATATAGTAACTAATACCACTCAGTATTTATATTTGGAATGTAACCTGGTAACATTATGTTATTATTATATTTTGTTCAATCATATACTAATTTATTAATTTTTGTTGATCTATCAACTTTCTTGATGATGTTTTAATATTTTTAGAAAATATAAGAGGTTTGAATATTTTATTTTAAAAATATATCTCATATTGAATTTTTTATGCATATGGGTAAAGGTTGATGAAGACACCAACAATTAAAGAAGGGGAGAATGTCATGTACCAATTTATTTCTGTAATAAATAAAATAAGAGTCATTGAAAATAATTATAGTATGTAAAAATTTAAAATCAATTAGTTATTTTGTGCCTGTGTAATAATAAAGAGTTATAATGTAAAAACCTAAAGGATCATTGCTTTTAAAAAATGAAGCCTTCAACTACTATTTATTTGAAATTTGGCCATTTCCTTGGGGAAAGAAAAATAATATTGGGATCCATTTTGGTGATTATATGGAAGATTGGATAGGTTTGAATTTGGGTGGTGGCCTCATAGGTGACCCAATATAATTATTCCTTATTTGATAGGGAAAGATAGGATCATGATATGGCCCAATACAAGCCTTCTATCAGATAATTCTTTGGTACTTGCATTGCTATTTAAATTATTATTAAAAGATGAAATCTTCTTTAAATTAATGATATGGTGTGGAATCTTGACTTATTGTTATGAAACACATGTTCTTCATGTTGTCTTTATCTTAATGTCTTTTTATGTTGATAATTATATCAAATTAATATTATCCATTTATTTTATTTTTTACCAATGAATAATTACATGGAAATCATGAATTGAATAAGAAATTTCAAATCAGGGAAACAAACCATCACACCCACCCACAACTCTTTGGAACATTGTGGTATAAACTCGCTTGCATGGTGAAATTGAACTTAGTATCTTAGAATGTGAGATAGATTACTATTCCCAATATGAATATACTTGTGAATTTTTTTTTTCAAGAGTTTGGCATGGACACCACCTTATTAGAAGAAGTCAAATCAATTCAATTTGAAATAAGATCAATAATTAAGTTTTGTTGGCATGGGTTTCATTGGGCCACTAAACATCAATAATATAGTAGAGGATTTGTTTTTGTAGTGGTTCCTTTGTTGAAAATCTATTTAAATTGGTTGAAATTTTTCTTCTCGAGCAAAGAAATACAAGGACCTTTAGGTCATGGATATTTGATAGGTCAATACAAGTTTTTTCCTCTTTAGGAACTGAAAATAGTGTACACAAAGATTAATGGTGTCACTTAGTAAAGATCGTTTAATTCATGTGGGTTCATGGTCTTATAAAAATTAATTTCATTTTTAGAGTTATCATATCCAACTCTTATTTATATAATCCTTAACATGGTAAGTAAATGTAAATGATTAATAGCTCCTTGCAGAAAATTTATCATTTTGTCACAAAAGGATGTATCAATAATTAAAAAAATTTGTTCCCATGTAAATTTTAAGTCCACTATTTACAATTATTCGCAATTTTCTATTTTATGCATTCAGAAAGTAGGTTTTTCTAGACGTAAATGGTTACTCGTTAGAAAACACTATATTATACGAGAATTTAGAAAATATAACATGCACATGTAATGGAATTTAGATAGAATTGCCACATAATAAAGATGGAGAGGCAAGACATGAGATCAAACATAGTAGGAAATTCTAGGGGAGTAAAGGATAGGGAAAAATGAGGTGTCACTAGCCTCTCCTCCCATCCATCCCCCCATACACATTGAGGCCTGCTCCAAACCCTAGTAGGGTTTTGCTCAAATTTTGTGAGAGAATGATAGTGGTTGGATTGTCATAGTGAGGAGAGTTTGATGTGATGGTGGGGTGTGGAACCAAGGAATTTGTAGAGAATAGTGTGGAAAATTCAACATGTGGATCTTGTAACTGTATTGGTTCTAGATCATGGATATTAAATGTTTTGGCTCCTTGTAATCACGATTCTATTTTCCAGAATTTTGTTTCTATGGAACAATGATATACACATCTTTTATTACCCTAAGTTTAGACTCTCTATATAGGTAATGTTTCTTCGCTTGTGCTTTTATCTATTTTCTTACTATTTGGTTATTGTAACTATGATATTTTTTGTGTGCAAGATTATGGATTTGCATTGTTCAAGCTAATTTCTTTTAACCTTTTCAACCTTTGAATTTTCTCCACCTAAGTTTAAAAAATAAAAAATAAAAATAAAAATAAATAAAATCTTTTTTTAATAAAAGAATTTATTTATTTTATTATATTATTCACTTTGTTAACGTTATTTTCCTCAAATGTATCCCAAACATTTTTATCTATAATTTTTATAATTAACGACTCGTTTTTAATTTTCTATATATACTCTACTACCCTCTTGTTTTCTATTGTGCCATAATTTCGAATGATCCTGATGATGCATGAAGGGTCCACCCAAAAAACGATGTTAGTTCTAAATTTACAAACAGTGCAAATTCATAAGCTTGCACACAATGACTAAACACTGGAAACATTCATGTGCAAAAAACTATGACATTTTTTCATGGCAATGATGGTTTTCATTTCTTTGGCCTAGTGGTATTAACTTGCTAGAGTTTTGGTATGAGGCTTTCAACCTATGGTTTTTGGCTTGGCTATATCCTAGGGCTTTGTTTTCATAGTGTTGTTTTCATCCTAGAGGCATCTAACATCCCTCGGGTATGCCATGGTATTATAGGAGGATCTATTGAGATATGTGGTGGTCAGGTCAACCTAGCTGTACTTGTGGATTTCGTCTCAATTGATGTTGGTCTCCCTATGTGATAAGGAAATCAGGTTTATTAGACATTTGTTTATTTTTTTCTTAATCTATCCCTTAAAATGTGTCATGCCTACGCTCTTTGGTGTATTTTTTATGGATCATATTCAATTTTTAGTAGTGTCTTATGAACTTGGATATTATGGCCTCAAATAGGAGAATGGATTTTACTTTTCTCATGTGAGAGCCTATATTATCTTGTTTTATGCATTTGTGTAATATATTTAATTAAAAACATTTTGGTGGGTAGTAATTTGCTTGCTAATATTATTTAGTAACATAGAGTTCAATGCTTCACAATATTTCATGTGAAATATGATAACGCTAGCCTGAATCCATCTTAACTCTATATCTATCAAGTGCTGAGAGGGATAAAATCCATCAAGGTGCAAACCTTTTTTAGAGTGAAAAAATTGAGGATAGGTTTGCACCTCGATGGACATGATCCTTCTCAACTCTTGATAGATCTAAGTCAAGATGGATCTAGGTAGGTTCCAATTATAAGTGGCCCCATGAAAATAGTAGAGGATGATTATTTTGTATATGCATATGTTTGATCTTAATAAAATCATTTGAAAATTCCTGAGTATTAATGAAAACCATGGAATTCATCTTAACTATAAACTTATGATTATTTATTTGTAGATAAAAATTGTATATGATATTCCTTTTGTGTATGCATATTTTTAAGATGGATATGATAATTTGACATCTATTGAGTATCATTTATAAGATAGGGTTGCTCCCATGAACATGGGTAGCATGTTTTGGTAAGTGAGGGTGGGAGGATCGTAAAAAACTATCTCAATCGATCTATTTTTAAGCCCTTTATCGAACTTCAGAAATTTTGATTAAGGGATTAACAAAGAGTTTGATTAAGCTATTTTGAATCACTTAATTGAGGGTTAACAAACACTCGATTGGGGTTTTTTCTAACCCTCGATTAAGCTTCAGAGCTTGATTAAGGTTATATGCTTGATCAAGCTTCAAATCTCGATTGAGCCATTATGTCCAATGAAAGTTTTAAAATGAAATGTTGTGGAAATTTTTGCACCTATGAAATTCTTGAGCTTGATCAAGATAAAATATTGATCTATCTCCTACAATAGTTATAAAAATAAAAAGGCACAAATCATGGATTTTTTCACCACATTTGTTGCATAAGAGCTCAAACAAGGAATACGAAACAATTCAAAAGAGGGGTGAAAATATCAAGTAAAGTATGACTTGGCACCACCATAGACTATGTTGGATTGAACAAGGAATACATAGAAAACTCAACTAGGAATTGTGACTTTCCACCAGCAACCATGTCTTACTACCATGGCCTCCTGTTGGGTCAATTCCACTAACCCAAGTTCAGTATCCCATCCCAACCAACAAAATGAAGGCACCGTCCTAACAGAGTATAACTCTGTCAAAAAAACCCGCGATGCAAGTGGGGTCTCACTAAATATACCTATGGGGAATGCAAGAATCAGGAATTTGTAGTTATAGAAGGGGATAATTCCATGGAAATGTTTAACATACTACTCAACCGATGCATATAAATGAAAAACCATCGAAAGATACCTCAACATATAAAATATATAGATATAAATCATTCCCACCAATAGTTTCATTATCAATATTCCACATTATTATTAGAAATATCAGTCACAACAAACTCACAAAGATTCAGACACAATATAAACATATATCATAGACATAGTTTAATGTGGAAACCCATATGGGAGAAAACCACAAAATTTCTCTTCATCTGGCATAAGTCGTGTTTTGAACGCTTCTGGTTAGCACACATAACCTGTAGACATCTCTCAAAAATATTGTAGTGGGGATCTCTCCCAGGTTACATGCAGCAGCACCAACCTTAGCTCATCCAGAGCGCAAGGAAGAGTTCAACACTAACAAAATAAACAAGACAATAACAACAAATATCTTTTAGGATTTTCACATATATAAAAATAACTAATGCAAGAAATAACAAAGAACAAACCTTTCTGAAAAAGGGCCACCATAGTCGTCCTTGGAAGTGGTTCCACAACTTTGCAGTTTGGGTTTGCAATATATTCCACAACTGGTTGTCAAATGGGGGGAATGGATCCAAATGGGTATGAAGCAATTCTCAACATACACCATGGGAATGGTGTGGCAAAGTATGGGAATAATGGAGAAAAGTGTATGATGTAACTGATGGAAAATGGAAAATAGTGTTTTGGGGAAGTCCTTCACAATGTATTTATAGTATGGTCCTAGGGTTTTTTGACCCAATATAATGACCCATGGTACTTTATTGTCCATGGTATTTATCTATGGTTTTTTGACCCATTCTATTTTTTAGGGGTTTTGACCCTTTGTGGGAGAGAGTGGGGATAAATCATAATAAATGTTCATCATCCCTTCATTTATGGGAAGGAATAATGTTGTTTTGGACCATTTTTAGTGGAAATACAATTGTGAAGGTAAAAAATGAAGGAAATATGGTGGGAGTATGATGTATGGATATGGTTTAGACTATGGAGAGATAGGTGAACACGTTTTAGTGTTAACATATTTCCACATGATGTGTGATTGCGGGAGCTCATCGTATGGACAATAGAAATCATATGATCATGGGAACATGGTGAAAACAGTGGAGAATCTAGAGAGGACCACAGAGAAGTGGATCTTCCTTGCTTGAACTATGGTGGATTTTGGTTTTTTATTAGTTCTCAATATTGGATGAGATACATATAATGTGGGACATGCATATGGATGAGGCAAGCATACCCACACTCATAACAATGTCAAAATAATAAATAATGGGGATCAAGGCTCAAAATATGGGAGTCGATCAATACATATACAAATGGTGATACATAATGGTGGCCTCAATGGGAGGATGAATACAATGCTGATATGAAGAACTGGTACATAACAAAAATGAAATTCTCATAGAATGCAATATCATCACAATTGATTCTCTGCTGGATCTCGAGGTGTACATGGACTCAATGACTGAGAGTCAGAATCTCTATGGTACAATATATAGCATCAAGTACTAGAGATAAATGGAAGCATAACATTGGGGGATTTCGAACACTGTCTCCAACGTATACCAAAAATCACAAGGGACATGAGACTATACGGGTCCCATAGATATACTCACAAATGAGATAGATTCAGGTGAAAACCAGGGTCTTCGACCATATAACGAATGGACCAATACCCTATACAAATCTCAACAGTGTTATGATATAGCTGGAGTCGAGGACGTGAGACACAACCAACTCAATAGGCACTAATGAATCCTTCCAAGTCATCCAAGGAGCTCATCAATGAGGTGGATGAAATCAAGATACAGGGACCTCTGGGTCTATCCTCTGGAATATATGTGTTGACGTCAAGAAAGAGAGACATGCAACTGATCAAGGAAATGATGTTTCCTTGACTAGAAGTATGAGGGGGATAACAAAATATGTGGAACAATCATGGGATTGACACACTGAAAGGGGGAACATGGGTAGGGGAGTATGGGGGATTGAAAATTCCTTTGTTTAGAGTATGATGGAAGGTATGACCTGGAAGCAAATGAAACTAAATCATGGGAGAGGTATCATAGCTGTAATAATAGGAAGATAACTGCAATGGGAATACCGAGGGAGGTAATTGGAATAGGAATATCCAAGGGATCCAAGAAAGACTCATCGCAAAATAATCTAAACAAAGGCGACCCAATGGGGGAAATATGCCATAATGTGAGATCATGTGTGGTGGCACCACATGACACCATTTGGGACTTCTTCATAGTTTAAGGAGCATGAAGAAGTGATATAAGTAAGCTCTATATGATATGATCTCATGGATTTTGAGCGAGCCCACAAAGGTAAATGCTCGATGGTGTTTTCATTTTTAGAGAGTCTGAAAACAACAAGAAGACTCCAGTGGCTCTCTTTTTTGTAAATAGTCTCCTAAGCCTGAAAAAGGATAAAAGTATACAAAGGAGACCTCTCCCAAACTTGGGGGAAGAGAGACTTCTTTACCATAGGTAGTCCAACCACTCTAGAAAAGGTTAACCCTATACTGAGTGAATGGTCATTAAAATAATTTTAAGAGCATGAATGAAAACAAGATTTCCTAACAATATTTTCTTGATGAGAGGGCTAGAAAAGAGCTTAGAGAGAACACATGATGATATTTTTCGTAAGTTATGGTACCAATTTACAACAAAGCATAAAAGTTTACATAGGGAAAAGTTCCTAGATGTAATGTGCTAGGGTCATCTGTTTCTTTTGATAGTCTACATAGTCCAAAAAAGGAGATAAACAAGGCTACATAGACGCCCTTTCAAGTACTTTAATAAGCATGAAAGGATGCAAGCGTACTTGACAATATTTTCATTCTTTTAGGAGTTAGAAAAGAGATGAACTGAAACTTTGTAATAGTCAATCAAGCAAAGAGGAATTTTTGATGTATGGAAAGAGGTTATGTTGTGAAAATGGATGATAGGAATAACATCAAAACACTAATGGTTCCTCCCTGTAAAATGGTGGATGGTGGTAAAATGAGTCCAACTGTGCAGTATGGATGGAGCAGATGGCTTGTGAGCATGCCAATACGTGCATTGGGTCATTCATGTGATGGAACACAAATCAAGGTAAATTCTAGGAAAGGTCCCAAAAATTCCATGGAATAGATCGAGACATGGGTCTTGTCAAAAGATAGAGAACATAAAACTGAACCCGGTGGTGTGAACAACGTGAAAAGTGGACGTCAGATGACTCTGTTGTGCACGAAATACAAAATAGACCAAATCAAGGCCTATAAACATGGGGGACCATATGACATGTGTCATTTTCATTAGTCAATGCTGAGTTGGAGAGAAGGACCCCAGAACAAAAATGTTGACTTCTTCTAATTGGACTGATAGTTTTTAGATCTATGACTTGTAGGTAAGAGCTCTGATCAAACCCACCTTTTTTCAGTGGATTGGTTTTAATTTTTGCTCATTCTTGGGGACTTTTCCGAACCTGAAGGGTTGTTGGGGATGGGTCACACTTTTTGAGGGAAAAGGAGTGACCCAGGCCACTCTTATTGAGCGGATAGGAGTGAATCAGTTGCACCTGTTGGAGGGACAGGTGTGACCCAGGTCACACCCATTCAGAGGATAAGAGTGACACAGTCACACATGTTCAGTATTTTTGGGCGACTTAGGTAACACAAAAGGGATAAACAAGCACTACTTAACATAGAATGGGTTTTTGTGCATGACTGGACTTGATAGGGACTGTGTGTATGTGTAGGATGCCTCGGGTGGAATGGAAGGAGTGATATATTGGGGACCTCTGAGGGGAGGTGCATGACGGCCCAATGATTAAGGGTTTTCTCGCTCATTGTGGTCTATGGAATTTTTTCCAGATCCCACTTATGTGTTCAACAAAATTATTGCTGGACAAGCTTGCAAGCTTTTGGGATCGAGAGGAAGAGTGTTTTATCATCCAAAGTGAGTAGATAGAGATCACACTCCTCGATGTGCACTTTCTGAATGGACTCCTAGTTCTGTGTGTGATTGATAAAACTATGTCAAAGCTCACACATGGGGTGTCACTATGTCCAAGATAGGCATTATTATGAATTCGCATCTATGCACTCGTCATACATACTAGTGTGCGACATTGATACTTTTCAGACTCGAGAAATAGAAATGATGGTGTTGTGTATTCTGGGATTTTCTAGAGCACATAATATCTTAGGTGATCAAATCCATATGGTGGAGCATGTGCTGAGGGGAACCTACTTTGGGTGGGTCCAGATGTACTTGAATCAGGTTTGGCATGGGATGAACCATGCTAGTTCGGTGGGAGGGAATTTTTGTTTTCCCTCATTATTGTGATCATTCTTTATTGAGCGAATTCCTACACTACGATTGCATCTGGCGGTGCGTGAGGGGGGAACTCATGAGCCTCGCACGAGGAGGTGGTGCAGATGATGATCAGTGAGGGAGGCATATTGGTGGACCACTTCTTCACTCGAGAGCTTCGCATAGTGGCAGCAACTACCAGTCCTTACATAGGACTATGCATATGCTGGTATGGATTACTGGGGAGATCCTAAGATGCCTCGGCCTCCAGGATAGTTATAGGGACCTGATGGTACTTATACATGATGATTTTTGTGGTTTCATTCATATATATTTTACTAGAATAGTGGTATCTAGTTTATGTCTATGATAGATATTGATGAAATACTATGTGCATCTGCATATTTCGGGACATGCCCTCCAATAGGATATCAAAGACGCAGGGGTAGGGTGGAGGATTTAGATCCACCCGCTCATAGGAACAGGAGGCACTGAAATGCTACATTGGACTCATTGAAACTCAATGTGGAGCACTTACTGGAGGGGTTCACTGATTATGGGTGGAAGTACCTTGATGACAACTTGATCACCACGTGCTACAGGTATCCTCCAGAGTGGATCTCCCTTACAAGGAGGATTGTAGTTGCTGTTGAGTATGTTAGAGAAACGATGTGCCTATGGAGGAGAAGGAGGACACTGAGGGGGATACATAGTATGAGGAGGATGAATCTGACTCTCAGCTAGTGATGCTGCCCTGATGCAGTGGTGCATGGGTATTTTTGTATTATATGTATGATCAGCCGAGAAAGCTTGTGGAGCTTCTGATTTTGTATTGAACACTATGACATGATATATATATGTAGGTGGATGCACTCTTTATGTGTTTTTTATGAGTCTATTTTATATTATTATGATGATGCCTATATGATGTATATGAAATATGTATGCATGACTATATGATGATGAATGATGCAGTTTATTTCCTATATGAGATGATTGATGTGCCACTCTAGAACGTCATTAGGCATTTGGTCTACTACACTATTGAGACTTATGGGAACATGCATAAATGAAATGGATTCAAAATGTCTAACCAAGTTTCTAGAGTATAGGAACTCTATAAAGAGGCAAGGATCATGCACCCAGTAGTAGTTATTCAACTGCGAGACAAACAACTAGGAGTCTAAGAAGGCATCAAGGGGGAGAACACCCAAGTGGAGGGAAGCAGTGAGGATACCAATGGCATCGTCATACTCAACCCAATTGTTGGTAGAAACACCAATAATCATTCGATTGATATGGATAAAATCATGTGACGGGGAATAAATGAACCACACAGGTGAGGTGAGATTAGGAGACTATCTACTTGATCCGTTAGTGAAACCAACGTACCATGGAGAGGTAGGATCCATATGGAACAACCAAGGAAAAAACTGTGAGACTCATGTCAAGAACGGTGCAAAACAAAAAATAAAAAACTATGACACAAGTGTACTCATGGTGAGTGACTTCAGGCATAGAACCTCTTGAGGTAGAGTCCATTGTGGGGATTCTTCAAGAGGTGTTTTTCAAAGTCACGGAGGATGTATGTCTCCTTTCTGAGGAATTGATGGATGACATATGGGACATACCACATGGAATCAAACTTTAATTTCCCTAGATTATCATTGGCTTGGTCATAGACAAGTACTAGATCCCTCTCACTGAAGGTGCGTGGGTGGGCATGGGAGTCATAGTGGGACTTCGATTGGGTCTTAGACTCCTCGATCATTTAGAGAGCAACAAAATGATCATCATTGGTTCATTCAAGCATGAGCAAGCATTCTAATGGTGAAGTGTCAGGGAGAAGTTTGATGGGAAGGAGCGATGAATTCTGGATTTCAATGGGAAGAAATGATTCAACACCATGGAATAAGAGAAATGGGGTAAAACCGGTGGCGGTTTCAAGAATCTCTCCATCATCATGAAAGTGGTGCTGGGATAGATCAGGTGGATCTCCCATGGTCAAGGATGGGAAAGAAACATTGGAAGTAGAGATCATATAAATGGTGTTGGTGGTGTATGATGAGAAACCGAAGGGTAGATCTCCTCAAGGATAGTAACGTGAGACTCACGAGAGTGTTTCCAAAGGTCACAAATGAGTGACCAATATTCATCAAAGTCAAGGAAATGGTGAGAATAATGACCATATAGGTTGCAAAATTCACAAGGGTGGTTAGTTCGCAATGACTTGTTCTTAACCATTGTTGGACCCGGGATAGCGACCATTATGGCATTGTTAATATTGTCTATAGAGTCCATGTGGGTGCAAAGGAGAAGTAAATTGGGGAATTTTTGTGTTGCATGGCCTTGGACATCGCACAAAGAAAACATAGGATTCAAATGTGGTTATGTTCTAGATTTGGTCACCTTACCCCCAACATTCTTTGGAGGAGGAGGGGTAGGAGTAGAGATGGGAGTAGTATTTGGTGGACTAGAAGGTGGGTGTGACATTGTATCAATAGGTTGGATGGGAGTCAACAAAACCTGGGGAATTGGGGGTTGAGTAGGTGGATCGAGGTACCACACAGGGATACCTAAAGTAAAACCATGCAAGTTGAGAGTGTCCATGATAGGCTTGTTCAAAATGCCAGATGGTGGAAAATGGAAAGGATCATTTGGACTAGGAATGAACCCCAATAATTCCAGGAGGATTATGATTGAGGTTTCAAGGAGGTCAAAATGTTACCGGATGTGATAGTGCACAAATATGATATATCAGTTGACGAAGGAAGAGGTGGTAAGGACAAAAAGGTTTCCTTTATAGGAGATTTGGAAAGAAATCCCGATTCAACGACATACATAAATGATATGGACACACTATTGATGGAAGAGTCTATAGTGGGAAGGACATGTTCTAGTGTGGTTGGCCCCTTCGGATCATAGTACATCACCTGGTTGATGGTCACAATCTTCCCATCATGAGGGAACATCAAGAGTTGAAATACAGTAGAGACTACACCTCGCATTTCATACATGTAACTACGTCCTAGGAGGAGGTTGTAATTGATTTGTGTGTTGACAACCTCAATGTCAATCAACATTGTTTTTCCTACTAACTTAATAGGGACCTTTGTGAGAACGCCTTAGGGTTGAGCGGAGAATCCATTATAGGTGTGAAGAGTGGTGGTGGAAGGTTGAAGGGTGGGGGATCTGAGTTTATACCAAACAAAGGTTGACATTACATAGGTGGATGCACCCTTGTCAATGATGCATTGATGAATAACCAAATTATGAATCGTGACCAGAACTTGGAAGGAGATGGATGAAGGAATCCTGAGTTCTTCTTGATCTAGGTTGAAGGTGATCAACCTAGAATCAGAGGGAATGAAGACATCTAGTGTGGAAAACAATGATTTACATTGTGAAGGATTATTTTTGATCAATTCTAGAGTGGGCATGGTAGTGGGGCACTGTGCCAAGTCGTCAACAATACTATAGTTGAGCGAAGCTTTGACAGTGGCATTGTTTGCAACATGATGCATAGGGAACCATGAGACTTTGGAACTCTCGTCCATAGGGGGTCTCAAAAAATGAAAAGACATGTAAGGGGTGGTGGAGGTGGATGTCATAGATGGGTCAATGGTTTCTATGGTAGAACCATACTGGTTTTGTCGAGTTTGGAGGTTGATATCAGATGATAATGTCATGAGGTGATGGACACCAGGAGCAGTGGGTTGAGTTGTAGTAATGGTCGTGGGAGCTGGTGGGGCCAAGGGATGGGTTGCAAGCATTCCTTGTTGTGGTGGAGGTTTTTGGAGCACCATAGGTGGAGTACCTTGTGGTACAGGGTTGGAATGAGTCAGAGCAATGCGTTGGGATCATGTTGACTATCATTTTGGAGTAAGTGGTGGACATGAGTTAAGTGAGGACAATGTTGAGTGTAATGGCTATAAGTATTACAAATGGCACATGGATGGTTAGTTCGCAAATGTGGGTTCTTACCAAGTAGAGGGAGATGATGGGAGTTCTGTATAGGGGACTTAACATTGTTATTTTTAGGAGGGTTGGCCTATTGGCCACCTCCTTGGTTCTGGTTGTTACCCTAATTCCTACCTCTCTTATTCCTTCCATGCCCTTGTTGGTTATTGGGGGGAAAATGGTTAGGGAGATTATGTTGTGTGTAGACATGTCCTATGGGAGTAGGAGGAGTTGGGGTTGGATCTAGATCAGTTACATAGGTGGTACGTCATAGACCATAGTATCTAGTGTGGTTTCAAAGCCATTTGTTTAGCCAGTACATGAGTGTGCCAAACAAGTCGATCCATAAATGTGAGGGGTTGGTGTGGGAGGCATGTAGGAAGGAATGGTTTTGGAGAGAGTCCTTACACATGAAACATTAGGGGCATAACCTGGAGGTGCATAGGAAGTAGCTCTGGACTAGGCCATTATGTGTGAAATATTAAGGGTGTAACCTGGTTGGGAAACACTATGGGTGTTACTAGGATGGAGTGGCATCATGGGAGAGGCCGGATAAAAGTGAGGATGTTGTGTGATAGATCCAATGACTCCAACAACAACATGATATTCCCTCAGCATATATCGATGTGAGGTGCAGATATGTGGAGCATTAGGTATAATGGAATGTAAGTAATCGGGTTGGGCGTATATCGGATAGAACTAATAAGCCTTAAGGATGGATTTATCTTTAGTTTGCAGGCGCTCAGATGCGACGTCCTTGTCTATGGGGGGAAGTAAGGTTTTGATGAAATAATATAGGAAGATCATGTAATCTAACTGGATCTTACAAAAGCTATGATGACGACTCCATTCCTTGATATGATCTGTGATATGGGTAGTTGTGTTCTCTCAAGAGGATAATAATATTTCCACTCCTTCATCATAATGGAAGGGTAACTAGAAGTATTGAAGAAACATCGAAGCTAATGAGGAGAAGTTAGGGTAGGTATCATGAGGAATTTTGATGTACCACTTGGCTGCATCACTAGTGAGTGTGTGCTGGAACAACCTCAACCAGATGGAATCATCCACTATGCTGTTAGATGAACACCATAGGTGGAAAGACATAATGTTATTTTGAGGATCCTCTCCCACCTTACCCTCAAACTTAGGTATGTCTAAGGGAAGCTTGGTAGGAATAGGAGGCCATTATGGGTGGTGACAAATGGGGTCATTGATCAACTATATCAAATCAAGAAGGTTGAGACTAGCCATAAAAGGTAGAATAGGGTGAAGAGAGGCTTGGGAAGGGATGGAAATGGTGCCGATGGCAGTTGAATATAATTCCCATGCATAACTAGGGATATGGTTGACTTTCGATGACAGGAAAAGTCACTGGTATGGTAGGAATAATCAGAATAGATGTGGAAGGGCCATGACCCATAGGTATAAATTGGAATAGTAGTGACCACAGTGGCTGGAATGTGACCACCACTAGTGGGTAGTGAACCAACAGTAGTGTGTGCAGTGATGAGGGGTCTGATAGGACCAGGGCCTATCAACCTAGTGGAAGGGATACCTATGATGATAGGTGGAATGGATGTAATCCCATTAATGATAGCCCCCCCTTGAAATGGATTAGGATGTGCACCAAACATGGGGATAGATGAAGAAGTGAACAAGATGGGTTCAGATTCATATGAATCTGAATCAGACTCAAAGGTCGTGTGTGGCTCCGAAGGTGGTGAACGATGTCAAATATGGATCTGACAGTGACAATTCAAGGAAACAAACTTGGGTTTATCCCCCCTAAGACTATGTGAGTAGTGTGGTGGAACTATGATGACATGATGGAGTGTTGTGTAATGAATGAAAACTTGAGAGTATCAATTGCAGGCTCAAAAAACCAACTACAACCAATTGTGTAGAAGGAGAGAAGATGAAATGGAGGCTCACATGCCAACAACAATCACTGAAACTAAACTGTGACAATAAGTCAGAACAAGGAAATTCTACAACAAAGTGGCCACAAATCCAACAAGAAACACTACCTATAAAATAAAATGACGCACTAATCTATGGGATAATATTGTAGGCAAACTCCTAACTACAATATGGAATCCCCTCACAAATTGTATTCTCAGGAGGGTGATGAAATCCCATCCAGAAAATATGAAATGGAAGAACAATATAGGATAAGAGAATCCCACTAATAAGAAGGACCTCTGGGTAAAATATCTATAGAAAAATAGAAACTAGGCTACCTTGTTCATGTCATGTCCATTTGGCTTACTGATGCTTCAACCCTTTGTCCCTCGACACCCAGTATACTCTGGCATGCATGAGGAGGACTATGAAGGTTTAGCCTTCATTACAAGATGGAGTGCAGTATTCCACCCTGACTTCTGGAAATCTGTTGTTGTGACTTACTCCTCCTGAGCAGGGGGCCTCCCGACAAACTGCTTATGACCGTGTCAACAAGTACAAGAGGATTTTGGTCTCCTAATGGAAAAAAACTATGTATCAATATGTAATTTAAATAAAGGGTGTTGTTTGAATGTCTATCCTCAATTTCCTGACTTAGCTATAATATTGTTTTGTCCTCAAATGAGGTTACAATGTTAGTTGTATTAAGTTACTTTTTAAGGCTTGCTTGGGGTCATGAACTAATATTTTTCACTTATATGGTGCGATATGTGTGCAACTGATGTGTATACAAACCCCATCAATTCACGACGAAGATGTCCCAATATCACTACCAGGATGCAAATATAATGCAGATAAAAATCAGCAAGGAACAATAAATATGCTGCAAAATAAGTTTTTCTTCCAAAAATAAAACGTACTTGAAGTAAATGAACAGTAAATAGAACTAATCAAATGTAGGAAACATACATGGGGTCTCAACCAAAAATCTCAACTAGAATAACTCACAAACCAAGTAAGTGGGATATAAAAACATACCAAGGGCTACAAAGGATCATATCTAAAGAAAAACAATTTAGAAAGTCTAAAATAGGGATTTGAAGCAATAAAACAGGCTGAAAAGCTACAACGTCACACATGCTAGTTGAACAAGCATGATCAGGTTCACATAAAACAGATAAATAGTCACGATCTGGGTAGAAAAACAGTCAATAGAGCCAATTCGTGCAAAATAGAGGTTTAAGCACAACAAGTCCCTCAAAACTAAGTTACAGTAGGGACCAAGGTTGCTCCAAACACCGAGACATGAGCAATTTGGGATTTTCAGCCAGGTCTCGCTTATCAGAGAAAAAATTGTGACTTGGGTCATGCTTATTGAGCAAAAAGGTGTGATTGGGTCACAACTTTCGGCTGGATAGGTGTGACTCTATCTGAATGATTTTTTTTAAAAACAGGCTATCGGCTAGGGCCAGGGGCAGCCACTGACACACTAATGGTTCATATATGTCATGAGGGGGTAATATCTGTGATAGATGAGGGAAGAAAACGAGAACAAACCAATAGAAAAACCTACAAAAACAAAGTTTTGTATGGATCGACCAAGTGGAGTCGCCAAAACTGTAGTGGTGATTTCTCCCTGGCTACGTTTAAAAGCACAAACCTTAGCTCATCCATAGAGTAAGGAATATTTCAACACCAAAAAAAGAAACAAGAAAATAACAACAATTTTTTTTTTAGTTTTTTCTCATATATAAAACTAACTAATGCAAGAAATAACAAAGAACACACTTTCTGGAAAATGGGCCACCGTAGTCATCCTTGAAAGTGGTTCCACAACTCCATGGTTTGGGTCTCCAATATCCTCCACAACTGGTTTTCAAATGGGGTTAATGGATCCAAATGGGTACAGATCAATGCTCAACATACACCATGGGAATGGTGTGGTGAAGTATGGGAATAATGGAGAAAAGTGTATGATTTGACTGATGGAAAATGGGAATTTTTTTTGGGAAGTCCTTCACAATGTATTTTTATTATGGTCTTAGGGATTTTTTACCCAAGGTAATGACCCATGGTATTTTATTTTCCATGGTATTTATCTATGGGTTTTTGACACATTCTATTTTTTAGGGTTTTTGACCCTTTTTGGGAGAGAGTGGGGATAAATCATAATAAATGCTCATCATCCCTTCATTTATGGGAAGGAATAATGATGTTTTGGACCATTTTTAGGGGAAATACATTTGTGAAGGTCAAATGAAGGAAATATGGTCGGAAAATGATGTATGGATATGGTTTAGACCATGGAGAGATAGGTGAACAATTTTTAGTGTTAAGAAATATACTTACAATATATTTGGTCCCTTTGATTACATTACATCCCATTCGTTACATTCCCATTTGTTTTCATCCCTACACATAGCTTATGGATAGAACTTATATACTTTTTTATGGCTCTTCTTCTAACCGTTGACTAGTGCTCAATTAATAGTCGATTGTTACTTAACTAACCCATGGATCTAACAACTGAGTTTATGTCCATGCCCATTACCCAAAGTGGGCTACTTGTCTAACTTAACTCACCATTCACATTTAGTGTCTCCAAAAAAAATGGCCAAATTCTTGGATTCAACATACTTTCTCCTTATTGTGTCGCATCCTTGTTCACACTACGACCAGATTCCTAAAAAATTATGATCAAAACTCTTATACACTTTACTAGGGCCAATATTCCTCCACTCACTTGTGGTTTGTGTTGAGCCACATAACCTGAAGCTATATTCATCCATTAGTGAGTTGGATGAACACCACATATGGAACGTCATCATGTACATGGAAAGATATTCTCTAGAATTCCCTTCAAATTTCGTAATATCCTAAAATTACTTCATATTGTGCATTATTGGATCATTAGTTAACTAGTTCAAATCCAAGAGATTCAATGTCACCAAGTGTTAACCCAAAAATCCTGCACATATCTCTCAATGGCCTACACCACCCAAGGACACTATCTAATAACACTCATTTCACTCCATAAGACCTTCCATTTGACCCCCACACCTCCAAAAGAGCCCAAGGATTAAGAAAAGGGCTAAAAACCCCCAAAAGAGCCCAAAATAGCCCCCTAGGAGCTAAAGCCCTAAAAAAGGGGCTAAAACCCTAAAAGGGGCTAAAGTTAGGGCAAAATGGGCTAAAGGCCCAAAAAAAGGGGCTAAATCCTTGACCAAGGGCTTAAAACCCTAAAATCCCTTCGAAAAACTATAAAAGGAGGGTGGGGGGTCACTCTCAAAACACTCCTCACTTGCCTATTGTTATGTTTCCCGTGGATGGTTTGAGACCTTTGCCTCTCAAACCACCCACATTCCCTCTCCTCCATCTCCATCCCATCAAGCCATTACTTCCCAACCAAGAGAGAGGTGCTCCCATGAGCTAGGGCATGGTGGCCCATTTCCACCTAAGTGAGCTATAACATTTATTTTCATGTTTGTCTAATTGTGTTTGCTTTCTAACTGTTATTTTTATTTGCAGGTTCTATTTTTGACATTGTTTGCAGGTTTGCCATTGTAGTAGCTTAGGTTTCTTGTAGGTTTCAAGGAGGCAGAAACCTAACCTATTTTCTATAGAGGGGTTCACAAGGGCTTCATCTCCCTCTTTCTTTTCTGTTATTAGCTCATAGTTTAGTCTAGTTTTAGTTTTCTGTCACTAGATTAGCTTAGTTTATTGTACTGATCTGTTTATGCTATTTCCATTTCATTTTTTCACTATTTTCAAAGAGTAGGAACCTACCCTTGTGCTATATAGGCACAAGGGAGCCATTCCTGCTCCTACAGTGAGGAGAAATCCTCACTACAGCTTTGGCGACTCTCCTGGGTCGATCCCACATGATCCCTGGTCCAAAATTTTCAAGTTTTTAAGTTTTTTTCAATTTTACCCTAGTTTTCAGAAATCTTATGTTAGATCTGTATTAAATCTTCTTTATTTCCTATTTTAGTCAGTGACGAAGCCTCTGCTAGGACAAGCCGAGTCAGACTGGCCCTAGTACTAGTTAATATCAGCCATATTTGACTCTGCATCACCAAAAAACCCCTTTCTAGAGCAGGGCGCTCTTATCGGGGGAAAAGGTGAGACTGGGGCGCTCTTAATGAGCAAATAGGTGTGCCCAGGGTGCACTTAATTCCCAGATAGGCACAAATTTAGCCCAAAAGCTTAGATTGTGTCTATTTTCACATTCTGTTCAACCCCCTCACTCATTTCTGGAAAAATCTAGTGCCCCCCTCGCTGGATTTGGTCAGAAATGTGCGGCCTGTCACACAGAAGTTGTATTTAATTTTAATTGATAGTAATTTTTAGTTTCAAAGGACTGTTAGTGCGGCCCAGGAGCCTCTGTCCACCATTGCAGGTCTTTTTCAATTCCATTTTTTATTTTCTGCAAATCAATCCATGAACAATGTGTATATGCTAAATAAATCATTAAGGCTTAATAAAATGAACTAGTCGAACGAAAAGTAACTTAAAAATAACCATCTTGTTTCCCCCTTCCTCCTCTACCCAATCATCACCCTCCGAGGTATTCTGGGATATGATGAAGGGTAAGGTCATATAGATCTAGGCACTCCATGGTATTTTTCCCAAACCACTAAAACCGGGTGACCTAGAAGGTAGAGGGGGTAGAGAAGGAGGGCTTCTCATAGCGCTAAGCATCCTCCCTATTGACCAACCTAGCACCTGGGAGGTGACTTGAGGATCTACGGATGGGATTATTCCTATTGTGTTGAGAGCCCAGCACCTTCTCTTGGTTGAAGAAGAATATCACTGAGAGGTAGACATTTAGTTAGGCCAACAATCTAGGGTTAATCACTATACTTGCTTACAAATTTTTGTTTATGTTTGCATACAAAACCATGATATGAGCTCTACCATAAATTCATAAACCATATTGCAAACAACCAAATATAAGAACAAACATGAAAACCAGCACACCATACCAAATAATTAACCCAACTCAGTTCATGACGCTGAGTAAGCCTTAAAATTTACCAAATTTACACTAAGTTCAATCAATTCTGCAGTCTTTGAGGACATAAATCCCTGACTGCTTCAACTATGGGAAGTACTTGGGATTTTCCCAGAAACTCATTGTGAGGAGTACCATAGGAACCCCAAAGTAGCTGGCCGCTGAGAGGAATTACCAGGCGAAATGGGCAATGACCCCTTCCGATTGAGTACAAGCACTCGTGAGGAACAAGCCTACCGCTGTCTTCTGGTAGTCTTGGTGGCCGAGAGACCACCTTCAGCCACTAGGGTCCAAATCTCATACCCACCAGTTTCATACAAAAAAGAGAACATAATTGATTCTCCACGATCTTCTGTTGGGACGCATACTCCATGTTTGGGTAACTCCGCGGTTAATCAGAAAGTTTGTAAGCAGAGTTACGGGTCAAAACAGTCTTAGGGGTGTCGGGGGAAGTTAAAACTCCTTTTTTGTAATAAACCCTTGGTTGAAATCCAGGGTTTAGGGTTTTGGGTGCCCATGGTTTAAGACCATGGTTTTGTAAAAATGCATAGTATAAATAAGCGCTTGTGTAAAGAAGATAGGAGGTTTTATGATGTAAGAAAGATCAAGGCGAATCTAAGGTTGATTTTGTAAGGAAAGGTTAAGTCCCAGCTGTGTGCGTGGATGACCTCTGTAGCTGTGTGCGCAGAGGGTTTTTGTAAAGAATATTGAGGAAAGACCTGCAGCTGTGTGCGCAGGGGCCTGCTGCTGTGTGAGCGGCTTTTTAAGGACTGAAGGGATCTGCAGTTGAGTGCACAGATCAAACTATGGTTTCGTAGCAAGTTGAATAGAACACAGTTTGTGGGCATAGCCCCTACACTGGGGGTGAACCACGTTATATCTGGTGTTGTGGTTTCTTATGTTGTTTCTGTTTCTGTTGTCTTTTATGCATTAATAACTGTATACATCTGATAAGTTAGATCGCTGCTAATATTTAGCTTCGCTGTGAATTCCCTGTAGTGGGTTGAGCAAGTCACGACTGTTTATTTATCTACGAAGTTGTATGTGAATGAATGGTAAAGATTTATAATTATTGATTAATAAGGTTATTAAAGGCTAAGGTACAGTAATCTCCCTCTCTGCTTGCAGAAACCTGATTCTGCGGCACCCCATAGCTGTTTCGGGTGAGACTGCAACCTGCGCGCAGGTTGTTGCTGAAAGGGCCAACACTATGGGTCTTTTGTTGGTGCGACACTAAAGGATTAAACCTAGGTCTTCCCTATTTCCCAACAAATTGGTTCCGTTGCCAGTTGAACTCAGTACCTGCTCAAGAGGGGTTTACATCGTACCTCAAGGGCTATGTTCTGGAGGCCCTCTGCGAAGGAAATCGGTGATTGGTTTGCTGAGACTTGTCTGAAATTCGCGCAGCAAGAGAATACGAATCCGTGTTGAAGCGCAAGTGAATTTTTACAAAGGTATGTTTTTTGTGATGCTTATGAATTTTTTTTTGGTAGTATCCACATAGAGTTGCACCAGTGGTTGTCTAGGTTAACAGAGAGGAGGATGAACTTTCAAGCACGACGGATTCCTGTGTGGACCCCCGCAAGGGTCAATCTTGTGCAACACGTGAACAATGAGGTATCCCGCGCTGTTGACTTCTGGACGACGTGAACATTGGAAGCCTTTGTGATAGAGTTTGCCATTGACACAAGCACCTCTTTCAGCGAAGTTGAATGGCAGTTTTTCAAAGGCCCCCGTGGTAAGTTTTTAAATTCCTTAAGCTTTAAGATTAAAATACTATTGGTTGAAAAGGGTATATTATCATTTGAATCAGACTGTTAGTTTAGTAGTACTAACATATGTTTGCAAGTGAGAATACCTTCGACGCGCAAAGTGGGTTGCCACGAAGTGAGCAAAGGTACAAAAGAGATTTTGAGTCCTACTCCTCAGGTTAGACCACCGCACCTCCCCTTGTAAACCCTCAACAGCCAGACCTTGAAGAAAACCCTTCAGTAGGAAACCCTCCCGTCACCCCACAGCGTCGCTTTGTTACCCCTAAAGTTCGGTCGCAGTGTGACAAGCAACCAAGTCCGAGTATTCTGGCCACAGGTCAATCTGCCCCCGTAAACCCCCCCCCCATCAATGTCTTGTCCCCCTCCCAACCCTCCCAGAACCACCATGGCCCACCTAGCTGATGACATTAAGCTGCCCATCTTCAAAGGAACGGGATCAGAAGGTCCAGAACAGTTCTAGTTTTTATGTGAGGCCGTTTGGAATGTGAAGAGTATTACAGACCTGGATGTGAGAACCACACAGCTCATTACTTCCTTTCGTGACCAGGCTTTGACCTGGTTCATGAAATTCTCTAGTAATCAGCACCCCACTTTGGATGAAATCAAGGCAGCCATCACTAAGGAATTTAAGAAACCGAAATCAGAATCGCAGAGCATCACTAAACTCAAAGATATTCAACAGAGGCGCGGCGAATCTGTGTGGGACTTTGACTAGAGATTCAAAGTTCTACTAGACCAAGTCAGCTTCACCATTAGTCCTGCATAGCACAAGGAATGGTTTATTGCAGCATTATTGCCGCATATCAGAACTCCGCTCATGCAACAGAAGGTTGCTGACCAACAAGAGGCTCTGGAAATCGCAATGAAGCTAGAGACCGCCCCTGTCAGAGACGATTCTGGTATTGCTCAAATCCAAGCACAGCTGGCAGCGATGGCCCTGGAGCTTCGTGACATGAAGAAAGCTAAAACTAGTCGAGAGGAGGTTTGGTGTACGCAATGTCGGTCCGAGGGTCATGATAGGGACCAGTGCCCCATGGCCAGAACTTACCTAAATACGGGCGCACCCAACCAATTCAATCCCAGTGTTCTATATTGTGAGATTTTCCGAACCTATGGCCAGCACCGCCCTGAGCACTGTCATATTATTCAAATATATGTTCAAGTTCCCAAAAACCCCTACTGCCAGTTCTATAAGTCCATAGGGCATAATGAAGAAGAGTGTCGTAGTTACGACCTTATGCGAGAGCACACCTCTGATGCCTACCGAGTACACAATGAGGCCCAGAATAATGATGGCTATGGTTACCGCGGCGGTGCCTTCGGAAGAGGTTCTTTTGTCAGTCGCGGCTGTGGTGGGATGACCAAAAGAGGTAGAGGCCAGGTTGTATGTTACAATTGTAACCAAGTTGGCCACTTGGCTCGCGACTGTCGGAACCCCACTACAACCTGTCGGTATTGCCGCGCAGTGGACCACGTGATTGAACAGTGCCCCCAACTCCTCACAAAGATTCAGGAGAACAACCATGGCCCTACCCCAAATATTCAGTTGATTTCCGTTGAGAAAAGACCTGCCGCAGCCCTCAATGTGGTCACCCGGAGTGGAGCTACGACGCATAGTCAAAACACGCCAAAGCAACCTGTCGCGGTGTGCGCATGTAAGGCCTCCGAGAAAGTCCCAGCCCTTGACCCTGCGAAGGACCAAGCACCAGCCCAGGAGGCCCAGTGCGATATTATTGACCTTGGCGCAGCCGAAGTACCTGCGTGGCAACCTCAGCAGGCTTCACAGCCACAAGAGGCCTCGACAGATAAAGTAATTACACTATCCTCTTTCTTGTAGAGCTGTATGAAACTCTTGCAGAATCAGAATGCTTTAAAAGAGCTACAAAAAGTTCTTGCTCTCATAGACCCTCAGAGAGGAATTGATCAGGAGAAAACTGTTAGTCGTGTCCAAAGAACGGGAAGGGAAATGAGATTGAACGTTCAGATAGGGGAATATGATATGACTGATGTCATTTTGGATCTTGGATCAGACGTTAATGTCCTACCCAAGCAGACCTGGGGACAAATGGGAAAGCCTTCCCTGTTTTGGTCACCTATACAACTGCAACTAGCTAACCAGCAAAGGATTGTCCCTCTTGGGAGACTTCTTAGTGTTCCAATAGACATTGATGGGGTCAGTACTCTAGCAGATTTTGAATTTATTGAGATCATTGATGACAGCAACCCTTATCCAGCCCTGTTGGGAATTGAGTGTGCCATGGCCAATGCTGCAATTATCAACCTTAAGAGGAGACAGATGAACTTCGAAGGAAATGGTCTGCGCGTTATCATACCCTTCGACCCATCCCAAGGAGAAATATATACAGAACCACTCAGAGATGAAGGGGAGCAGGATACTTTAGACCACATCTACAACATCATAGCCAAGGATGCAGATTATGTCGAGCCTGATGCTGATGGTGTAATGGATTGGCAATGTGATAGCTCCTGCATGTCTGATTTAGACGATGGTCTGGAGAATTGGCAGAATCGACTGTACGAGCTACATGGCCACAGATGTGCGTAGATCACTCAGTCTCTTAGATGCCTTAGTGCACAGCCTAGAGGGTTGCCTGCATATGTTGGGATGACAGACCTTGGAGAATTTATTGCACATGTGTCCAACCGAGTACCTCAGTCACAAAACACCCAGACTCTAGAAATAGCACTAGGAGCTATAGCAGCATGGGGGACCGACCCTAAAGAGTCTCACCCCAGTCGGGGAACCTACCAGAAATTCCTGCGCCCTAGATTCATAAGCCAAGCTCAAGAGGTGCGAAGTAAGTTCAAGGGGCCGAATAGCCTTCAGGGACATTTGAGGCAGTACTATACAGCAGGAGAAAACACACCTCACAAGGAGAGGGTGCATAAGTTCGTGCATATCTTGGAACCTATAGTGAAAAATTGGCATATGGAGGTTGAGCTCCGACATGGCATTGTAATTAGGGATGATCTTGTTGATAGCTTTTTGATCACATTTTCTATTAACAAAAGTGGTCCTATTTTAGATATAGCTTTCCATGACAAGGAAAATGATGATCACCCAGGAATTGAATACCAAACCAAGGGGCAGAGCCAAGACGCCAGTCCCTCAAACCTAATAGTCCTGTCACAGATATTACCAGGTCGAGTCGAAGGGAACTATTGTGCCGAAGTTGCTTGTTGTCCCGAAGTTTCAGCCATGATTCTTCCAAGGCCCAGAAACACAGCGAGGCTCAAAATCCGACCATTGGGAAGAAGCCAAATTGGTGGCGATAGTGTTTTAATTGCCTTAAATACCTGTACTAAGAAGATTATCAGAAATTGGGTAACAGTTGGACAAGATTTCCGTAAGATTTGGTGCCTTCAATGCACCGTCCTGCCCGATGTGATTGGTGGCGTGTATAAGAAGATGCCTAAGTCAGGGAAAATTGTATTCTGCATTTCGTCAAGTTTTATGAGTAAACCCATGACAAAAGAAAGACAGATTGATGAATTAGTAAGAGAATTCGAACGAGAGGGCCTGATAGCTTTCTCTAATTGGCCGCCTACTTCTGTTCCCAGTGAAGACACCCAACCAGCACCACCATGGCCGATGCAGACTCGGTTTGCTAGAAAAAAGTGCAGAACTGAAGTTCGCTCCAAGCTCAACCAAGATCGGCAGAGGTGAAAAGGGCAAATGCCAGCAGTACCTCCTATGGATCCCCCCGGTTTAGCATAGGTACCGGCCGGGGATAGGGAGAACATTGCACCTCCACGGCCACCTTATCTCCAATCTATTCACCCAGACGCCAAGATTCCCCGACGGACAAAGCAAGTCACATTAACCACACCCTCGCTACCACCAGGAGTTCAGCTGGTCGGAAGTATGACAGGGAAGATAGATCGGATCAAGTACAGCGACCATGACACAAATGATCATGGCAAGTTTCCCCAGTTTGCACCGGCCGAATACCTGCACCGCGCCAACTACCCAGAACATGATGTACCCCTATTGGAAGTGCAACCGTGGGCTGCGGGCCTGGATAATGCTGGCCTACTCAAGGTGCTTGATATTCCACATTTCGGTCGTGGCATATAGGTGACTATAGTGGCCAAACAGTTGCTCGCGTTAGTGCATGACGGCTATTTGTGGATAGGAGACCAACAAATCCCCATTGATGCCACACTCATTAATAAGATCACAGGGTTATCTATGGCAGGACCTGATCCGGGAGATGGATTTCCCTCAAAACATGAGGATACAAAGCTTGCGCAAACTATGAAAGAGCGGTTTGGCCTGACCAAGGGGAAACGGGGGTATCATACCTCCGCGATTCAGGAACAGCCTATTTGTGTTGCAGCTGAACTCTTAGCCTGCAAGATCATCCGGAAATGTAGGCCTACTGAGGTACCTGCTCCAGTTATCCAGATTGCCATGAACTGCGCCGAGGGATACACTTACAACTGGTCCGCATATCTTGCAAAGGAATTCCTGGAGGATGTTCATGATGCACAGGAAAAAGGTAGACCTTTTCATTACTCCTGGTTGTTAATACTTATTGCATTATTTGGGTGGAAAGAACCCATCGAAGCTCAGTTTGTCGAAGTAAACCCAGGCCGGCCGGAGGCATTAAGGTATGCCTCCCTTTGGCTATCCTCGAATAAAGAAACTCAGCAAATGATGAACACTGTGTTCGTCTGTTATGCCACGAGTATCCACATGGAGATTCTGTGAACACCTCAGCTTACCAATGAGTTGTTCTCTAAATATGAGGGTGCCGCGAACTTCAGGGCTGATCTTCATCATGTGTTCATTCAAGCCCGTGTCGATCCACGACATCGATGGTTTAAATTACCTTATGTAGTAACCGAATTAGATGTCACGAGCATTGTTCAGCTATGGCCAACTGAGTGGTTGCAAGACGTTGGGAAAAACCCCTCTATCCCCGTTCCCCTAGCTACAAATATTGGCGCAAGTACTAGTCTGGCGCAGCAGAAAAACCCATTAGAAGATAGCGAAGACCTGAGTAATTTGCAGATGGATGGCGACGGGCAGGATGGAGATGGTGGCCAGGATGATCAGGATGAGGAGTCATGCAAGACTCTATCAGATCCTAGCCCATCAACCAAGCGCAAGTCACCAGAAGCAGCAGCGGTAAATAAGCCGCAGTCCCGCAAAAAGTCAAAAGCATCGAAGGACAAAAATGTTGAAGAAAATGTCACTATAATGCTGGATGAGCTAGAACAGGCTCTAGAAAAATCTACTGAGACGCTTACCAAAAAATGGTCCGAGTTTTCCCAAATGCATCTTGCCGGGCTCACAGTTATAGCAAACAGGGTTTCGGAGCTAAAGAGTTAGCGGCAAAATCAGTAACCAGTACTGCGACAAGTAGCACTACAGCGACCACACAGCAAGATCTTAGGCAATGACCAACCAGAGATAACCGAGGTCAAGTATCAAGCGCAGCTCTGATACTGACCGATGCAGATTCCCGGTCCCAGATGAATATGACTATAGGGATCGATTATACAAAGATGACCATGTCAGAATTGCACCTCTGCTAGCTAGCAATTACAAAGGAGATCCATGCACGAGATCAATTGTCCCAAATCCAATTGGATGACATTATCAAGCAAAACCAAATCATTGCAGCACAACTAGAAGAAGTGGCGCAAAAGAAGATAGATGCTGAACATAAAACAACTACACTTATGCAAGCATTGGACGAGGCCTGTCGGAATATTTCTAATTTCGACCTGCAAGGTACAGAGGAACCAGCACAGAGAATTGCTAAGCTGAGAGACTATGCCCAGCAGTCTCGCAGTGAGATTGACAGGTTGAAGACAGAACACCAGCACCCGATCGCAGAACTTCAACTGCGCATCCCTCCTGAGACTCCATTAGAGGCCCGGGAACAATGCCATAGGGACATCAAGGCTTCAGCAGCAAAAATATCAGATAATACAGCCAGCGTTGCCAAATTGCTGGAAGACAGCATCGAATCCTGGGCGAACCTCCAAGACCATTCAGATGTAGGTAAGATCCAGGAATCCATCAAGATAGGCCAGGCCGAATTAGATGTAGTCAGAATAGAAATCAAGACGCTGCCACCTATGTAGAAGATGGCTAAAGTGAAGCACAAGAAGGAACTTCAGCAGGAAATTGAATCCTACAGGACAAGGGTAACGCTGCTGGAGAATTCGCTACAGCCCCTGGTTGATGAAGCATTGGAATTAAGTAATACTGCAGAAAGCCAGCTCAAAGTTTTGAAGAGCTACGACAGTTTTGTGCAGGAACGGGCTAATACAGATTCATCTTCAGTATTACAAGAGTTGGTGGAAAAGGAGAAAGTAGCTGATGACATACTACATAACCTCAACAGTCACTTCAGCACCTTCGCACATAAGATTTTCCCACCAGAGACGTCGCAGGGTGTCCCGGGACGGGCCACTAGTGAGTCTTAGGGGCCTGTTGGGATGCATACTCCATGTTTGGGTAACTCCGTGGTTAATCAGAAATTTTGTAAGCAGAGTTACGGGTCAAAACAGTCTTAGGGGTGTCGGGGGAAGTTAAAACTCCTTTTTTGTAATAAACCCTTGGTTGAAATCCAGGGTTTAGGGTTTTGGGTGCCCATGGTTTAAGACCATGGTTTTGTAAAAATGCGCAGTATAAATAAGCGCTTGTGTAAAGAAGATAGGTTAGGTTTTATGATGTAAGAAAGATTAAGGCAAAGCTAAGGTTGATTTTGTAAGGAAAGGTTAAGTCCCAGCTGTGTGTGTGGACGACCTCTGTAGCTGTGTGCACAGAGGGTTTTTGTAAAGAAGATTGAGGAAAGACCTGCAGCTGTGTGCGCAGGGGCCTGCTGCTGTGTGAGTGGATTTTTAAGGACTAAAGGGATCTGCAGCTGAGTGCATAGATCAAACTATGGTTTTGTAGCAAGTTGAATAGAACACAGTTTGTGGACGTATCCCCTACACTGGGGGTGAACCACGTTATATCCGGTGTTGTGGTTTCTTGTGCTGTTTCTGTTTCTGTTGTCTTTTATGCATTAATAACTGTATACATATGATAAGTTATATCGCTGCTAATATTTAGCTTTGCTGTGAATTCCTTGTAGTGGGTTGAGCAAGTCACGACTGTTTATTTATCTACGAAGTTGTATGTGAATGAATGGTAAAGCTTTATAATTATTGATTAATAAGGTTATTAAAGGATAAGGTACAGTAATCCCCCTCTCTGCTTGCAGAAACCTGATTCTGTGGCACCCCATAGCTGTTTTGGGTGAGACTACAACCTACACGCAGGTTGTTTCCGAAAGGGCCAACACTGTGGGTCTTTTGTTGGTGCAACACTAAAGGATTAAACCCGGGTCTGCCCTATTGCCCAACATCTTCCTCACGCCTAAGAGGTGAACCACCACCATTTGGAACACTTGATCGGCACTGTCAAAGCCACTCTCAGTGATATCCCACACTGTTAGAGGGCCACACAGCCTCTAATTCTGATTCAGAACCATATAAGTCTGAACCAGACCTCCACACCGCACCATCAAGGCCCATGGCTAGTGCAAACCCAGATCCATTTTTTGGCTTAACCTTAGAGAGTGGACCCATGTCCACATAACAACCTATCACCCACAACTTGGTAAGCATTCCAAGCATAGTCATGCAGACTGTCATTAGCCAATTTCCACCACCCATATTGACCAGCCAAGTTGGCCCAATGGTAACACAAGGGGGGTACCGGCCCCTCCACACACACTACCCCTCCGGCCACACAAGGGGGTAGTGCACCATCCACCTACATTTACCCTACCGTCACACATGGGGGCAATTCTCCTGCCACCCATACCACCCCCCACATAGCACTTGGGGGCATTGGCCCATCTCCAATGGTGCCACCACAAGCACCCCCAGCCATGCAGGTGCATTATGCACCTGTAAACCCCACCCCCATTGCAGCCCCATCCCACATCAACTTGGGGTCAAATATGCCCTTCATGACTCATCTGAACTTTCTTGACTTGGCTAGATTAATGAATGAACCCATCTACCACCAAGCTTTCTAGCCACCCATGCCAACTAAGATGCCATCAGACATCCCAAAGTTTGAAGGCAAAGATAGGGAATGTCCCCAAAATCACATAATGAAATTCCATCTATGGTTCCCATCCAACAACATCGTAGATGACTCCATCAAGCTAGGGTTGTTCCAACACACCCTTACAGGTGCCACGACCAAATGGTACATTGAGCTGCCATAAGCCAAGTACCCCAACTTCAACTCCCTAGCCTTCATGCTCCTATAGTATTTCCAACTCCCTATCAGATATGACGAGGGGGTGGAGATCTTGTTATCCTGTTGCCAAAGCATCGCCACTCACATAACTGACCATATCCATGAGTGGCGGTGACACCGTAGCTTATGCAAAATCCAACTAGATGACAGGATCTTCTTGGATTGGTTCCTTAAAACTTTGCTCCCACCCATCGTAAAGGACATTGCATTCGAATGTCCCCAATATAAAGAAGAGGCCATACTAAAGGCCCAACAATTTGATCTCATTTATGCCCAGTCTAGATACTTGTACATTGTCATTCCAATCACTCCCCGTCCAAGTACCTCTTACCGCAATGCACCGGGGGCATCCCACGCTGCAGACGACATCATAGGGTCAGTCTCCCAACAACCATAGCCTCGACCGACACCACCTGCCATTGCATCACAACCAAGCAACACTGTTAATGTTTCTTACCAAAACCAAGCTCTGGACTCTGCTAGAACGATGTCCCAGTCCAGAGCAACAACCTCTTATGCACAACCTACACCATTGCAGCAGGCTCAGGCCATGGCTTGGCCAACACAGTAGTATGTGGGGAAAATGCACATATTTGTGGCACCACCACCCCCACAGATATACTATGCACCACCAGTGCAACAAGTTCAATCCCCCACCCCCGCTCCACCCGCTCCATTGGGACAAGTGTTTGCACAACAAAATCGTCCCAACCAGCCTACCCCCAACAATCAACAAGGGAAAGCTAGAAACAACTGGCAATAACCAACCGTAGGGAGGCGGTCAACAACCAAACCCTCCCAATAATGCCGCGTCTAACTGGCTAGCCCAAAACCCCCCACGGCAGAATGCACCAAGACGCAATGCTCCGTTGTGCACAAACCAACCTTGTACACTCTGTGATGTTTGTGGGAATTATACATTTGAGTGTCCCCTAATGGCTTGCGCTAAGCAGGCCATTCAAAATGAGGCCTAGTAGGCCGCCAATGCTCCTAATCAAGCCCAACCCAACCATGAACTGCAAGGACCTCCTCCCATGGTGCTTCAAAACCCACTTCCAGTCCAAGGATTGGTGGAAACCGCTCCCCCTCCCTAGGCCAATCCCAACGCTCTAGGGGCACCACCCACGACTAAAACAGGTGTTCACCACCTACTAGTCATGACCACTGAAGAGGTTAACTTACAAACTAGATGAAATCAATATGGTACTACCACTGAACCTGCTGACTCATCAGCAGCATCAACATTTAAGACTACCAACCTACCTCTCCAGTTACCCCCATTCCCGCGCCCCCCCATACACAAAATTACCAATAACGCTACAGCTAGAGCTGCCGTTAGTTATAGCATTGTGGATGATTTGGCCCACATGCCAACCGCCATGTCTACTCTTGAGGTGCTTAAAACGTGCCCAATGCAGCAGAAATCCCTACTAGCTGCTCTAGGGGTAGTAGACCCATCTGACTCCAAGCTAATCACCTTTGGCATAGAGAATGGAGAGCCGTGCATGCTCTCCACTATCTCCTTCCAAATCCCAGTGTCCATTCGGAACTTGGTTGTGCACCGATGCATAGTGGATGAGGGGGCATCCATGTGCGTCATGTCTACCTTGGTTTGGTAGAAGCTTGGATCACCAATTCTGTAACCATCCTCCATGGCTTTGTAGGATTATGATGGACATCCCACTAAATCCTAGGGAATCCTCCCCCATGTCCCCATCACATTAGCTGGGAAGATAGTCTTGATTGACATTGAAGTCATTAATGCTCAACTGGACTACAACCTCCTCCTCGGAAGGAGTTACATGTATGCCATGCGATCCATCGCATCAACTATCTTCCGCCTCATGATGTTCCCCCATGAAGGGAAGATTGTGAGAGTTGACCAGCTCACCTACCATGATCTGCAATGGTTGATAACATTGGCCAATGTTATCCCTACCATCACCACCATTGAGCCGCAGGGGGTGACCGCACATGCTAACATCATCCCTATAACCAACACTATGGTTGAAAACACACCAGCCTCCCCACCGTTGAATGTGGGCCTTGTTTTGTTTACCGACCCCACCACGATAACTCCTTTCCCATTGGTGTCACCACCACCAACACAAAAGAAAACTACAGACTTGTACATGGTCTTATCAAGCACCGCTACACCCAAATAGCAACCGGAGCCACAGCACCAACCACAAACACAATATCGTCCGCAACCGTAATGCCAATAGCAGCTGCAATATCACCCGAAGCAATAGCATTATGCGCAGCTGCAACCACAACCTCACCCCAACATGTGACCAACTGGGAGTTATGTGGGCTCATTTCTAGTCCATACAATTCCCTTCCTCTTTCCCCCACCCAGTGTCATGAGAAAACTGGTCATGGCCACCTTAATCTTGCCAACTTTACATTGGGAATTCCGGTGTGGTATCTTGATCCACCAGCTCAACCAGCAATGCCCCAGGTTGTCTTAACCCCAGTGCAACCCATTACAGTCGAGTCTCACCATCCACCCGGTCTGCACAAGCCAACTGCTGCACCTGCACTAGCACAACCCCAACCCAAAAGAGCTAGGGGCAAGAACACCAAAGCCACCGCAGAACCACGATAAGTCCCACCTTGTGCCATCTGCGAACAACAGGGCCATCCAACTCAGAATTTCCTTGAAATCCAAGTGATCTGTGCACATCTGGATTCCATGGATATGAATGAAAACATCCCCATGGTTTAACTCCCAACCACGCTAGTAGTCAGGAACAAGGCATTGAGGACAAACCATGCATGCGCCCTTTGCAGCTTGTATGGAAATTACTCCCACCATTGCCAAGACCTACCCATATTTTGAATGGATCTCACTGACCTTTGTCACCATTCCCTTGATTCTGAAATCACATTGATCAGAGAATTTCACCCACCACCTCCTTCGTCTGAAAACCATGTCCATTTATATGATGTCTAGTTCCCCCGACTAGCTCATCCCCATCTCTAACGACGGTCCATCAGACCTGTCACTTCATTGCTTCAACAACGATGAGGAGATACTTGAATCTCTAACTTCCCTAGAATACCCATGGGACAACATGCACCATCACTCGTTCTTCCTCCCGGAAGAGCTTGTGTCGCAATTCGACCAGTTTTTCATGGAGACCAAAGATTTCATCCATGGGAAGGTTGACTGGTTCAAGAACCCAATCTGAACACCTGATGCCTTTGAAGAAGGGAACATGGTGAACATTTCACCAACCATTAAGATCAACATCTCAACCAACTTTGAGATTGTTGAAGAAATCATGCTGGGGGCATCTTGCTCCCCGGAAGAGGTCGATGCCTACACCACTCTCTTCCAAGAATTCTGCGACATCTTTGCCTGGTCATACACTGAAATTCCTGGCTTATATCCATCCATCGTGGAACACTAGATCGACACATGGCCTAATGTGGCACCCATCCACCAGAAGCAATGGCCCATCCATCCATCCAAAGTGGCTGCGGTGAAAGCTGAGATAGAGAAGATGCTCACAGCTGGCTTCATTTATCCCATTGCATACACAACTTGGGTTTCTAATCCTATTCCCGGGAATAAAAAATAGGGTACCATTCGTGTTTACAAATATTTTCACGATCTTAATGGGTCATGTCCCAAAGACAACTTCCCCACCCCGTTCATTGACCAGATCATCGATGCATGTGCTGGACATGAGGCCTTCTCCTTCATGGACGGTTTTTCCAGATACAACCAAATCCAAATCCGGAAAGAAGACCGTTACAAGATGGCATTCACAACCCCATGGGGCACATTCACCTACTGAGTCATGCCCTTTGGTCTCAAGAATTCTAGAGCCACCTTCTAGCATGCCATGACGCACTGCTTCCACTATCTCGTTCACATCATGTTGGTTTGTTTCAACAACCTCATCGTGCGGTCGCAAAACCACACACAACACATAGACGAATTGCAACAAGTCCTAATGTGATGTGCCCAGTACAGGATCTACTTGAACACATCCAAGGGTGTTTTCTATGTCCCCATGGGCCATCTCCAAGGATTCATCATGTCACACAAAGGAATGACCACTGATCCTGGGAAAGTCCAAATGACTTTCGCCCTAAAGTCACCCCTTTGAGTGATAGCATTCTAAATTGTTTTATAGTCTTTAATTTTTTTTGTATTACACATTTTTCCTGATTGAGTCTTATGTATCATTTCCTCTCATTGCTTTAGATGGAGCACACCTCAAATCGATATATGGGATTCACAGATGGAGCAAGCAGATGGTACCCGAACCTTGCCTCGGCTACATGGGTAATTTACTCCCCATCGCATGAGTTGAGCCACATCGATGGAATATGCATGGGCACCGCAACCAACAACCAGGCGAAATATGATGGTGTCAATGGCCTCTTGGTCATCACTCTACAATTAGGAATTCATCATCTCAATGTCTTCTTAGACTCCCAGCTGCTTGTTTCTCAACTAAACAACCACTACCGAGTTCGCGATCCCTTCCTCTTTAGAAAGTACCTACGCACTAAACACATGGTCATAACATTTGAATCCATCGCATTCACTCATGTTCCTAGGAACCTCAATAGTGTTGTAGATCAAATGGCTAATGATATTCTAAATTGGCACATCCATAATAGTATATAGGAAACATACAACCATAACATAATGCATAATCATGTCTAAAAATATACACACAGTGTAATAATACATCACATAGGCATTTGCATTCCATAACATAATAAAAAGACTCACATAATAAAACCATAAAAGCGCATCCACGTGCATAAAAAATATACATAAATATAAATCGATCAATCACATGTCCAAAACATGTCCAATACAAAAATGAGAAGCCACATATGCTTTCTCAATAGGATATACATAAGCAACACAAAAACCCCTTAGTGCACCAATGCACTAGCGACAGCCCCACTAGGCTGCTAATTCGACTCAGACCCATCATCTAACTTGGCATCATCATATTCCGAAGAGGATGCATCCTTTGCAAGAATAACACCCCTCGTCGTCCGGCGAAAGTGCTCGCAAGCCACATCCATCTTCCTCATCACACCCGTCAGCTCGGAAGGAATATTGTGAATAGTAGCAATAAAGTTAGTACTCAGGTGCTGCCAGCCAACATCTAACACTACAGTAGCTACCTCCTCCATGTACGATACCAATCCATCCATATCCCGCTGCCGCCTGCAGGAGCTCCCAGAAGGGGCCGCCATAGAAGCCGTCGCAGGAGGTACAGTAACAACCTGCCTTCGATGCCCAGGCGGTGGGTGAGGACCAACATCTACACACACAAGCAAGGACACCATCAGTCCACATACACCAATATGAAAATCACTAACTAGCTCAACTATACTATGCACAAAGATGAACATAAAAATATCAAGCATACATACCAGTTGGTCCCCAAGCTTGACCAAGAGGTTAGGGTATCTCAGGATCTCCTTGGAAATCTATACCCGCATACGGGTACTCCTCGATCACCACAAGCAGCTGGAGCCACTGCTCCAACAAATCCTCTTTGAAGAAGCGGCCCACTCTACTGCCACCCTCGTGAATCATCATCTGGCACCACCTATACATCCTTGGCTCCCATGGACCATTGTCCTCCATAGCCTGATGAGGATGAAGTGTAGGTACTTTCTAAAAGAAGAAAGCACATAGGAAGGAGCCAAAGTAAAAACCAGTGCTAGTAGTCTTTGACTTGTTCAGGTGACGTTGAACAACCTGCAAGTACATCTAGCCCCATGCATAATATGTGCCACCAATGGCATGCTCTACTAGCTACAGCTGACCACTAGAAATCTTGTGGCTCCCCATGGAACCCAAGATGCATTGCATTAAAGTCCCCACCTCCCGTGTGGACAACTCCTCGATGTCACACATCAGGATGTAAGAACCATGCACATACGTCGTAGCGTAATAGTGTCGATCACATAGATCCTCTAATGTCTCCCCTCGAGACAATACAAGTGCCAAGTCACCAACTACTCCCAATATTGGGAGCCCAGTAATGAAATACACATCCTCTAGCATAATGTCAATACGCTGGCCCTGGAGGAGGAACACCTCCTCAGCAACATCCTAGAAACCGATCAGAGTTTGCATTAGCAAATCTAAGCTCCGCATAAGTGGAATCCTCATAAACTTCAGCAACCCACAGTGGACTAGTGTATCTCTAACAACCTCATCACGTAATGATGCATCTCTGATTGGCTTGAAGTCTCTCTCCATCCATTTGATCTCCACCATCCTGTACAAAGCAAAAACCCTGATGTCAAACATCCCCACCATCAAAAAACCACCCAAAGGAGGCTAGGGCGCACCTATATGAGCAAAAGGAGCACCCAGGGTGCTCATAATTTCCCAATAGGTGCACCCAGGGTGCACCTTTCCCTTCGAAATGAGTGACCTAGCACACAAGAAACCCCAAACAGCTCATAGGGGGCCTCCAAGTGGTCAAATTCAGTAAATAAGCCATCAAAATGAAGAGGTTCAGTGCGAGATTTTACCTGCAAGTCGTGGCTCGTGAAATCGTCGGTTGGATCAAGAGAAATCAGTAAATGAAGAATTAGGGCCCACCTCTCCAACTCCAAAATGAACAGTGACAATGACACTTCACCATGTGAACCCTCCCCTTTTATAGGCCCCGTTTAACCTAATTTCTTCCAATCGACACAATAGGACCATATGGACTCCATTTGAGATGCCATTTGTGCCATTGGTTTCATAATTCTGCCATTTATCTCTTTATGAGACCATTGTCTCATGTTTAATTAGTCAAATTTGGGACCATTTCCCACAAGTCACCTTGATTCACGAGCCATGACACAATGATGCGAGTGTCTACAGACCGGTACTCGTATCACACTTCCTGGTCGCAACTCATGCGAGCGATCGGGCCGCCGCCCATTGAGGATTGTACTATACTTTTATTTTTTGTATTTATAATTGTCTTTTTTCACTACACCTTACGCAGACATTTGGACCATCATCCACAAAACCCTTTGTTTTTCTTCCATGTATTTGACATAGAAGTGTCCTCGGGCCGCCGCCCATTAAGAAATGTAATTTTAGCTTTTATTTTGTATTTTTAACACATAGATTGTCTTTTCTGTTTACCGCACCTTATGCGGACCTCTGGACCACTGTCCACAAAATGATTTCTTTTCTTGCATGTATTTAGCATATAAGTGCCCCTGGACTTGCACTCACATCGCATGTAGTCAATTTTGTCCACCGCAACACACACACACGCTCTCCTGACCTCTATCTGAGAGCCACCTTGGTTTGCGTGCCTCTGCCGCATCGACTCACAAGCCTCTGTCGCGATATATCCCACGCATGTATTGGTATGTTTGAGAGCCATCTTCTCCATCCATACTGCGCGGATGACCATTGGACCTCTGTCCACCATCCCAACATGGGGCACCACTCGTGCCACCACAGTCGGTCGACCACATTGGAATTTTGTTTAAGCTCTTTTCTGACTCCTTAAAACAATGAAAAGATCATCGAGTGCAGTTGCTTACTTTCCCACTCACTAAAGAATAGGAAAGGGTGTATACATTGTCTCATTTACCTCCTTTTACGGACCATGTAGACCATTTCATGAAAAGGACCTCCTTGGCACACTCAAGCCAAGATTGTTCCCCTTTGCATACTTTTGTGCTTTCTTGAGTAGAGGGGCCGCACTTTACAAAAAAGCTCACCACTGGTTGTCGTTAAGCTCTTTTTTAGCCATCTCAATAAGAAAATATCACCGAGCAAACGTGGTTTCATTCATGCTCGTAAAAGTACTTGATTGACCATCCAGTCAGTATAGGTTTAACCTTTTTCGGCCTGATTGGACTACCAACGGTAAAGAAGTCTCTCATCCCCTCTAGGATGGGTGAGCTCTCCTATGTATACTTTTATCCTTTTTCAGGCACAAGAGACTACAAATGAAAAAGAACCCCCACTGGAGTCTTCTTCATGCTTTCAGACTCTCTAAAGTTGAAAGCACCACCGATCATTTACCTTCTCGTGCTCACCAAAAATCCACGAGATCATACAACAACGGTGTCCCTAGACACCACCCCACAGAAAACAGTTTGGTAGCATCCCCACATTGGGTCACCTTTGTTCAGAGTACTCTGCAATATGTCTTCCTTGGATCCCATTAGTATCAAAAGTGTCCTCTACCTCCAAGTATTCCCCATATGCAGTGACATTCTTGGTATTACAGCTATGATCCCATTCCAATGAGTTAAGTTTCATGTGCTTCTCGATCCGCCCTGCGGTCATACTCTGAACAAAGGAAGTTTGAGTCTCCCACTCCCCCCTACCCCTATTCAGTTTTTCCCTTCCCTCCCCTCCCCCCAAATTCAGTGAGTCAGTCCGTAGATTGCTTCACACCTTTCGGTTAATCCTCACACTCCTGGTCAAGGAAACATCATTGATTTGACTAGGGGAAGGTCTCCCTCTGTCGACGCCAACACACATATTCCAGAGGATAGACCTAGAGGTCCCTCTTGTTTCTCACGTGCTCGACTTCAACTCCACTATCGCACCGTTGAGATCCGTACAGAGTTTGTTCTTCTCAATACTTGGTTGAAGACCCCACATGTCACCTGACTCTCATGCATTGGTGAGTCCACTCAAGGGACCTAAACAGGTTATGTCCCTTGTGATTTCTAGGTTGCGTTGGAGATAGTGATCAGAAGCCCCAATAATGCTTCAATATACCTTCATGATTGATACAACATACTTGTACCACAGAGACTCTGACTCTCAATCAGCGAGTTCATATAGCTATGTCCCATTCTAGATATAGCAGACCATCAATCATGAAGATATAGCATTCCAGGAGAATGCCATGGGTCCAATGTACTAGATCAGGGTTGTATTCAGCCTCACATATAGGAAACCAACATTGTAACATCAGTTGTATAAGATCGGCTCTTGTATTTTAGAGCATAGATCAAATGATTCTTTTGACATTGTCACGAGCATGGAAATTCCCACCTTGTCCATAGACATGTCACACATTTATTGTATCTCACCCATTGATGGGAACCAAATTAATACAAAAACCAAAATCCACCATGCCTCAGCCCCAGAAGCACCACCTCTCTACAGTAAATCCTATGATGTCCATCGACCATACATTGAGCTCTTGCCCTCACACATCAGGAGGCAATCTGTTAACCCAAAAATCCCCCACATAGCTCTCAATGGCCTACACCACCCAAGGAAACTATCTCACAACACTCATTTCACTCCATAATACCTTCCATTTGACCCTCACACCTCCAAAAGAGCCCAAGGATGAAGAAAAGGGCTAAAAACCCCAAAAAGAGCCCAAAATATCCCCCTAGGAGCTAAAGCCCTCACAAAGGGGCTAAAACCCTAAAAGGGGCTAAAGTTAGGGTGAAAGGGGATAAAGGCCCAAAAAAGGGGCTAAAGCCCTGACCAAGGGCTTGAAACCCTAAAATCCCTTCGAAAAACTATAAAAGGAGGGTGGGCGGTCACTCTCAAAACACTCCTCACTTTCCTATTGTTATGCTACTCGTGGATGCTCTGAGACCTTTGCCTCTCAAACCACCCACAATCCCTCTCCTCCATCTCCATCCCATCAAGCCATTGCTTCCCAACCAAGAGAGAGGTGCTCCCATGAGCTAGGGCATGGTGGCCCATTTCCATCCAAGTGAGGTATAACATTTCTTTTCATGTTTGTCTAATTGTTTTTGCTTTCTAACTATTATTTTTATTTGCAGGTTCTATTGTTGACATTGTTTGAAGGTTTGTTATTGTAGTAGCTTAGGTTGCTTACAAGTTTCAAGGAGGTGGAACCCTAACCTATTTTCTACAGAGGGGTTCACAAGGGCTTCATCTCCCTCTTTCTTTTATGTTATTAGCTCATAGTTTAGTCTAGTTTTAGTTTTATGTCCCTAGATTAGCTTAGTTTATTGTACCGATATGTTTATTCTATTTCCATTTCATTTTTTACTATTTTCAAAGAGTAGGAACCTACCCTTGTGCTCTATAGGCACAAGGGATCCATTCCTGCTCCTACAGTGAGGAGAAATCCTCACTACACCAAGAACAACAACTTGCTTTGAGAGAATGAGTTTGAAATCCCAGGCGCATGTCCTTATGATCAATTTGTGTTCATGAAAGAATTACCTAGTGTATAAGTAGTACCAGGTGAAAAATATGAATTCTTTTGGTAACCAAGGTTATGAGTATGGCTAGGTGGAACTTGAAAATAAGGTGAGTGTTAATTTTTCATAGTGGTCTAGGAACTGAAAACACAGTCTCACAAAGAATACAAACAAATATGCATAAAATTGGTAAAATGGTGCTGCAATGGAAGTAGCAGCTCTGTATAATCAATGAATAATGAATAATACAAAAAAATGATCATGCAATATGCATGAATCTTAAGACAATTCAAATTCCCAAGTAGGTCATTCGAATTGAATGAATGGGTGTAGCTTAAGTAACTGTAAGCTTCAGTAACACACTAGTTAACCAACTGATCAAGTGCTGATTGAATCAAATGAGTCCTAACTGAAGTCAAAGTGCAATAAATGACTGAGTCTAATTGAAGTAGCTCAAACATGTGTCATTGCATGCCAACCAACAAGTGGTAGTGCATCAATAATTCCAATGAACCCTGATGAGGTTAACTGAAGTCAAACTGTCCATCAGAGGTGGTTGGAGGCATCCCTATTGACTCTAGTTCATTAAATATTAATTAAATAATCAATATAATGAACGGAGGCACCTTCACCACTCATATTTAACTGATTGTAATCATTAGTTAACAATTAAGTGCATTTATGACACTCAGATCACCCCCTAAGTGCTCTAGTTAGCCTCCCCGAGTGAAGGAGAAGGCTTAGTTGGCCTCCTTGACTGAAGATAGGCATGGGTGTGCTCATGCTGATGTCATACAGTGCTCCTTTGATGTCAATTAAGTCAATAAAACTTAGGATAGTGGTTTAACTAGGCCAAATTGACCAAATTAAGTGTGCATGGTGGGTAAATGTCTCCAACACCCCCCCTTAAGCTATACTTAGAAGAGGTATAAACATAAAGTGCATAAAATTCTAGGGCCTCGGCAACTAAGGATATAGGTCACCCTGTACAATAAAAGTAACTAAAACAATGCTCAATAATAAATCTAAGTGAGGAAAAGAAGGAAAACCCAGTGGGAAAACCCCCCCTCAAGATGAACATTGAAAGTAGTGTGATCACCCTGATGAACTCACCCCCAGCAGTGAACGGAGGTAAGTGAAATTCTTTTCTGAAAATCTCTTACGAAAGATGTCTACAATCTACTCATCAATCGGGCAGTATTGAAGAATGATGGTCCTGTCATGCACTAACTCTCTGATGTAGTGCATGTGTATCTCTACATGCTTGGTCCTTTGCTTGGTAACTGGATCTGTGGATATATTAATAGAACTTTGATTGTCACAAAAGAGGACAGTGGAAAAATACTACCAAGATCAAACTCTCAAATAATTCCTTGCAACCAAACAACTTGGATGCAAGCATTCACCACTCCTCGGTAGTGGGCCTCTGCTCAATACAATGCTATGGCGGCCTGCTTTTTGGTAGACCAGAAAATGGGGCCACCACCAAAAATGAATACATATCTGGAAGTAGAATTTTGATCAATAGAATCACCCATCCAATCAAAATCTGTGTAACCAACTAGCTCTAGCTCGGAGTCTGCAACATAGTGAATGCCGTAGGTCCTGGTTCCCTGAATATCCTGGAGAATCCTCTTGGCTGCCTTCCAATGAATATCATGAGGATTTTTCATATATCTTGACACAACATTCATGGCATAATAGATATCAGGCCAAGAATGCGTCAAGTAGAGCAAGCTACCTATTAGCTATCGATAAATAGTGTAGTCCATGGGAGGTGTGCTTTTTCCTTCTTCAAGGCTGATCCCTGAAAGGAAAGGGAATGGAGTAGCCTTACATTCAGCCATGTTAAAATTTACTAATAGGTCTGATATGTATTTGGATTTATTGACCATTATCCCATCAAACATTTGCTCAATTTCAAGCCCAAGAAATTGCTTTAAGAGCCCCAAATCACTCATTTAAAATGCATTGTGGAGAGTCATTTTGATGACTGAAATAGAATTAACTATGCTACCTGTAATTAGTAATTAATCAACATATAAAACAATAATAATAAAATGACCATCATATTTCTATATATACACATTTGTATCTGATTTACACCTTTGGAAGTTTTGCGAGAGAAGGAAGGCATCCATCTTGGAATACCACTCTCTTGGAACCTATTTTAACCCGTATAGTGACTTCTTTAGCTTGCAAACTGAAGATGGATCAGAAATGTAGCCCTCAGGATGCTTCATGTATATCTCCTCATGAATATCTCCATGCAAAAAGGAATACTTAACATCCATATGATGCACTTCCCAGTGCTTAGATGCTGAAATTGGAAAAACTAGGCCGACGGAGTCCATTTTTGCAACCGATGCAAAAGTCTCATGGTAGTCCACACCTTGGACCTGGGAGAAACCTTTTTCCACCAAAATTGACTTATATTTTCAGGTGCTACCATAAAAAACAACCTTATTCCAAAACACCCACTTGCATTGAACCAATTTCCTCCCCGGTGGAAGAAACACTAGCTCCCAAGTAGTGTTTTTTTGAAGAGAATTCATCTCTTCATCCATGGCAACTTGCCATCTCGGATCCTTTCGAGCATGGTAGCAAGACTTAGGTTATAAAATTATCATAAAATAACAAGATTCAGACAGCAAATAATTAGGACAAGAGAGCGCAATACCTGCTCTTTGGAAATAGGACCAGGTTCTCCTTGGGATCATCCGGATTTCCAATGTTATCTCCTCCGGAGGAGAGTGTCTGTTGAGCCCAAGTTGGGAGATGATTTTGTACTTCAGGTTCTGATTTAGCATCTAATTTTTTCTTTACATTGATATCAGAAATCATAGGATACAAAGTAGGGTCATCACCCCCAATTTCATCATCCAAATATTCAGTAGAATAGGAAGGAAATTCAACAGTTTTCTCCTTCCCTAGTTCTACCTCCTGAAGAGGATCATCGAACTTGACACTCCTTTCAATGATGATATGTTTTGTTTTGATATCCAATAGCTTGAAACCTTTTGATTCATCAGGATATTCAATAAAAAGACATTTGATGCTTTGCGGTTGCAAAGCCCTCCTTTTATCAAGTAGAATTCGGGCCCATGTAGTGGACCCAAACACCCTCAGGTTCGACACATATGGATCGTGTCTTAAATATGATTTGAAAGGGGTCTTCCATTTCATGGATGAGTGTGGAACTATGTTATGAATATATGCTGCAGCATGCATGGATTCCACCCACAAATTTGCATCCAACTTCTTTTATTCCAACATATAGGTGGTCATCTACTTGAGAAACCGATTCTTCCTCTTCGCTACACCATTCTACTGTGGAGTATAGGGGACTGAATGCTGGATCTGAATATCAATTTGGGAACATATATGTAGTAAATAATTACTGAAATACTCCCTGCCATTATCAAATATCAAAATCTTGATCTTTTTCCCAGAGGCATTCTCAATCAAGGCCTTCAATTCAGTGAATTTTTCCAAGACGTCCGACTTCTTTTTGATAAAAAATACCCATTTATATCTAGAAAAGTCATCAATGAAAGTCAAAACGTATCTTGATCCATTCATGTATGTGATAGGAATGGTACCACTTATATCAGAATGTATTAGTCCCAAGATGCATAATGCTTGGCTTGCCTTCCCCCGATCGAACTTATGCTTAGGGTGCTTTTCAACAACACATCCCTTGCAAATTCCAGTGGTAGCTTTGATGACTAGGAGGCCTTCAACCATAGAATTATTCTATAATTGCTTCAAGTATTTGAATTTTAGGTGGCCTAACATCTCATGCCATACTATACTAACTTCATTTCCATGATTCAGCAATGCGATGGGCTTTGCATCCACCACAAAATGGGAGAACTCGTAGGTTTTTGCATGATGGTTTACAAGGCCTTTTGCTACAAGTTTTCCGGATGCAAGTTCTATGATCTCTACATCATCCAGGATAAAGGAGACTCTCTTGGGCACTCTTGTATGTGTCATTTGATAAACAATTAGGATTTTTTATGCAAGATATGGTACATACAAAACATTGGAAAATTAACCATGCTCAAGATCTATAGTACCTTGTCCTTCGGATATGATTGTGGAGTCATCTCCCATGTGGATGGGAATGGATTTTCTGGTCTCCAAATATGAGAAGGAGTCTCTTTCAACCATCATGTGGTTCAAAGCTCTAGAATATATCAAGAGTGCTTTGGACTTCAAAGTGCTTTCCATGAGGGCATGACCTCTTTCATGCTGTGGTTCCCTATCTTGTTGATCTCTCCTCCGAAAGCCTTCCCGAAGATTAATGTTATTTCTTTCAAGGAGAGAAGTGGCTTCATCAAGTTTCTTTTTCATGCAGTCATGTTTAGGGTGGAAGCCCTTCCTGTAGTATGAACACTTGACTTTTTGCTTTCCATGATGCCTTTTTCCTCTGTTCTTCTTTGAGCTAGAAGGCTCTTCATGCTGCTAGTTTTCAACTTTAGGCTTAGGAGCTCAGAATTTGGTTTTTGGGTTCTTTTGCTGCTTTCCTTTACCCTTCAGATCTTTGGGCCTTGAGACATGGAGGGCTTGATAATGGGAGGAACTAATGATCCCCATCTGGACAAGCTTATCATGTTCACTTGTTAAGGACTCAATGAAGGCATCTTCCATCCAGGGGTTGTGAGCTTCCCCACACTAAATGTAGAGACAAAAAATGAATAATCAGCTCCAAGTTTGGAGAGTATGGCAAGGATGATTTGATCATCCTCCTTGTCCACCTTACATTGCTTCAACAGTAAGACAATGTGCTTGAACTTTGTGAAAAAATCATTTAAGGTCTCAAAATTGGAAGACTGGAGAGACATCAACTCATTATCAAGACGGTATACTCTCAAATAATCCTAATTTCCATACAAGGTTTCCAATTTGTCCCAAATTTCCTTTGGAGTCTTCAATCCCGAGAGATGGAAAAGAAAATCCCAGGAAACAAAATGGTACAAGAATCCGAATGCTTCATCTTTATTGTTCAAGAATCTAGCATTGTCTATCACAGAAGAAAGCTCTTCTTCAGTGTCCATAGTGACCATATAGATCCCTCTGGCATGTAGCTAGATCCCCATGTCTTTTTTCCATGAATGGAAATTGAACGGAGTCAAGAGTTCTATGGAAGAAGCCATTTCAAACTGCTAGAGCGAATGCTTTCACCTATTAAAACTTGCAAATCACAACAAAAGGGGCACTGTAAGGTCAAACAGCCTACACATTTTAGGCTTTCATCACACCCAACATAGTTGATCAAGCAAGCTTGACCAACAATTCCTTAACTTGGGATATTAAGTGGTAAGCCTTGGATTTTAGTGCAGTGCTGGATTTTTGAGCTTTTGCTCAATTTTTCATGCAAGATCTGTCAAAAAAATTGTTTTTAAGAGATTTGAGCTTCATCCAGCTATGAGCTCTGATACCATATTAATGTTATGGCACCTTGGAAACCATTAAACTAAAATCCAAAATAAGCATTGTCACAAAAAGAAGCCATCACCTATGTTACCAAAAACGTCATCTAACAAGGTCATTTATGATAGGCCCTGAAATCAAAACACACCAAATCCCATTTATGATATCCATTCCCATTTTTGCATAATAAGCCATTGCTCAAGAAATGGGAAGTGTTTCTGCTGGAGACTTCTAAGTTCTCACAAGTTCTTGGCAGAAAGAAAAATCCCTAGTTGTAGAGGAAAATTGGCTAGACAATGGTATGAATCAATGTCTCATTTTTAAAAAACCACTTGTTTTGGTATTCCATATCCACAAGGATAATTTCATTTATAATTCCAAAGGTGCCACTGACCCTCCTAATATGGATTCCTTCGATGTGTTGATATATTTGTAACTTTGGAATGTATTCATTTGTATATATTGTATTTCATTCATCCCCAATGCTCCTATCAGGACAATCACTTGTATTTCCTTGTACCCCAATGTTCCTATCGGGAGAATTACTAAAATACATGCATTAGAGGAAATTTTAACTCAAAATGGGCCTCCTAAAAAAAATTAATAAAATAATAGTTAAAATAATAAAATAATAAAAATTAA
>LPNX010428926.1:196337-222921 GCA_001517045.1 Pseudotsuga menziesii | reverse complement strand
TTTTGGACAAAGAAAAGAAAAAAACTACTTTTTTGTTTGTATTTTCGACATATCTCCCCGTGTTTTTACTCAAATTTCGATCGGGAAATCTCCTTGGATGCGGANTTTTGGACAAAGAAAAGAAAAAAACTACTTTTTTGTTTGTATTTTCGACATATCTCCCCGTGTTTTTACTCAAATTTCGATCGGGAAATCTCCTTGGATGCGGAATTAAATTCTGCATCCAATGAGTACCCACTTGGCATACTTTTGATGGACCCCTCTACCCCAAAAACAAGAAATACCTAAAAAAACATGATGATGATGTCATCATCACATTTTTTAGGTATTTCTTGTTTTTAGGGTAGAGGGGTCCATCAAATGTATGCCGAGTGGGTACTCGTTGGATGCGGAATTAAATTCCGCATCCAAAGAGATTTTTCGATTGAAATTTGAGTAAAAACACGGGGATATATGTCGAAAATACAAACAAAAAAAGTAGTTTTTTTTATGATACCTATTCCCAAATTTATATTAAAAAGGTATTCAAGACCTATACGATATTTCAAATTTAAAGAAATTTCATTGGCTAACACATGATGACATGGAATTTGAGTTAAAGTTAAAAGGCCCATTTTGAGTTGAAATTTCCTCTAATGAGGTAGTCCCCTCTGTTGTAAGTCAGGTTATTAGTACCCTAGTTATGGTTACTTGAGCCTACATAACCGAGTTAGGATTACTCAAGCCTACATAACAGAGTCAAATATTAAGTGAACAAAATAATATAAATAGAGAGTGAGCCTCTCTAATTGAGACACACACACTCACTCAACTGGGGTGTATGAGTGAGAGAGGAAGTGCTCACACAAGTGAGAGAGAGAACAACTGTTGGAGATCATCTTTCTATCTTTGGGTTTTGCTACTGCCATTGGTGCTCATTCTATCTCTAAGGAAGTTGTGGGGTTTTTCCTTTATGGTTTCCCAAAGGATAAATCTTTGTGTCTATTGTCTCTTGTGATTGATTTTTGTACATGTTATTCTCTCAGATAAGATCCTAAGATCATATTGCTTAAATGATAAAAATCTAACAGGGTATCAGAGCTAACCTGAGAAGAAGACACTGTACAGTTGTAGAAGTTAGGGATTCTTAATTTTTGGGTCTCTCTCCACAATCCATCAACAAAATAAGGCTATGCTAACTCTCCATTGAAGGGCACATATTTATGTTCAAACAGAATTTGATTTCGGGCATTTTCAGTTTTTGCTCCAGGAAATCAGGGATTTTTATGGAAGAGGAATTTTTGAGTGAGACCAACATAGGATTGATCTCCTAATAAAAATCAAAATTTAGAGATGAACATTGAAATTTTTGGCTAGGTAAAACTATGGGAAATTCAAACCCTAGTTTGACCCAGGGCCTGAAAAACCCTAAAGTACTAAAACTGGTAGTTTTGGTACATTCGCTATATCTCAGGATTGAAGAAGTCTCAGGGGAAAAAAATTTCACAGGATGAAGATAAAATCCTAATGTACTATGTGTAAGAATTTAAGCGTCGTATTTGCTATATTATGGGAGATGTTATTCCTCCAAATAAGGTTTCCATCCTCTTCCAGGATTCATCCCTAAACAAGACACCTAGGGAGAATTTCTATATCTTGGGCTACGAAGGTCCTAATGAAATTTTGCAAGATGTTATATATAGGGCATAGACTTTAACTTTTGTGGTAAAATTTTTAGACCCTGATGATGAAATAGGGAGACATGGAAGTCCATACAAGTTTTCTATGATGAACAATCTTGAAAAACGTCACCTTGGGAAAAATATCATAATTCCCAGTTGGAGAAACCAATTTTGGTCAAAACAATGTTGTTGGAAAGAGGATAGGAGAGGATACCTTAGTCCAAATTTTTAGACACAGAGGAGTAGTAATTTCGAATATACTGTAGAAATAATATCATGAATTTTTGCAGAAGAATTTGGAAAACTAGGGCTTCCTGTTCCAGAAGCTTTCCTCCACTGTTTTCAGAAAAGGCGTACATTGGAGAGATAACCTTGAAGAGGTGCATCTTTATATCCAATCATATTAGAAAGATTGAAAGTTTTGAAAATTATGGTTTCTATGACAAACCCTAGATCATCCAGCTCTGGAATGAGGATGGACACCTCAAATCTGTAAGGTCTAATATTTTACTATTTACATTTGAGGTTCTCATTTCAAAATGACCTATCACACCAGATTGATGACAAGATTGGTGAAGCGGAAAAATTCCAACCATGGAAGTATAATTTTTCACTATTTCTTGAAGAAAATGAATTGGACACCTACATAAGTGGAGAGGTTCTAGTTCTAGAGGGAGATGAGGCTAAATCCTTACACAAGAAGAACTTGGTTAAGGCCAACAGGATCACCTTATACCACATGTGTCTTCCCTAAATACACCTAAAGAGATGTTTGATTACTTGACCAAGCTATTTGAATGGAAGAACATAAATCAGAAGATGAATTTGAGAAACCAATTGAAGAATGTGAAGATCTAGAATGAAGAGACCATACAGTCATACTTTACAAGGGTCTCTCAAATAAAGAACAACTTGAAGCAATGGATGAAGAAGTAGAGAATGCAGACATTGTGATAACCACCTTGACTGGCCTCCTAGGATCATGGGATTCATTCATTCAAGGAATGTGTGCCAGATGGAAGTGATTACTTTTAGTAGAATCTGGGAAGAGCACACACAAGATGAAGCTCAACCCACAATAAGAGAAGAGAAGATGGGAGCAACTGAAGATCAAGTGCTCAAGATTCAAAGAACATCCCTCAAGCGATGAGGAATATGAAGAACTCAATTATTGAAGAACCTCTTATCCATATTATCATTTGGATAAGGAATGGCGTTGTCATGAATGAAGAAGATGAAGAAGCTGAAGGAAGGATTCTACCCACGAAACAAATAAAGATAAGTATTCAATTGTCATTTCATGACATTATTTTGTTGTGCATTTGTTTATATTCAGTTGATGTGTTATGCATAATAGAATGTTTGCATTAATGACATTATACTACTAATACACATGTGATGGGTAAGTATCTCATGGAGCTATACAACTCTCCATTGCTACTTATCTAAAATGAAACCTCTTTGCTGATATATTGGATTAGTGCACAATCTCAATGATATCATGGTAGAGATGGAAGCCACCTAGAAAGTTTTCATGAAATATGGATGAATGTTGTACTGGCTAAAATAGTTTCATGATTATATCTTTATGCATACAAATTTACCATTATGAATATAATTTATGAAATGTTTCTAACCATACAACTAATGCATTTGACTTGTAGGAAAGATCGCGTACAATCGCCTACAAGAAAATAAGGATGAGACTTGTTACGAAGAACAAGTGACGACAATTAGAGAAATAATACAAGATAAAGAATAATATTACGATACCTTCAAACAAAAAAGAGGTATTAGACATAGTGTAGTTATGTGACACTGTTGAGCGACATCATTGATGCAGAACCTTCCAACTATGATGAAGTAGCCAAGAATAAAGGGAAGGAGAGTACAATTTTAAGAAGAATGATGTCTAGGACCTTAAGGGAATAATGTAGTGTCTTCCATATGGATCTACAAGATCCAACTTGCAGTATATGGAAACATTGTGAGATATAAGGCATGATTCGTAGGATGAGGCTTCTCACATAAAGAAGGAATAGACTACGAATAGACATTTTCTGCCACTGGGAGTTGAGATACATGACAAGAAGACTCATGTGTGCAAGTTAAATAAGTCCTTGTATGAGCTCAGAAGGAACCCATGGGATAACACATACATAAGGAGCTTGAATATCACCTAGAGTGATAAAAATATTAACCTTTTCTATAAGGTTGAAAATAAAATCCTAGAGAGGGTAACAAGCTCTCAGATGGGTGTGAGAAGAAATTTTGAAAAGGTTCAAGATAAAGGATCTTGGTATCCAGTGAACCTAGATGGATACATAGAATATTAGTAGCATAGGAAGCTACTTGTCACTCTAGTACAAAATGTTTCAATACATAGAGTACAAAAGGAAGAGGTAGAATGCTACTCTGCTTCAAAGGGAGTGACTGCAGAAGATCCTGAGGTTCGACATGGTATGAAAAGATGGACAGATTAATGATGACTATAGGATTTACTGAGAGTAAAGAGGATTCCAACTTTTACTTCAAGGTTGAAGGTAGAAGATCAGTGATGCTCTTGTTATATGTTGATGACTTGTTCCTGACAGAAAACAGGAACTCATTAAAGTTGCAAGAAGGATACTTGCTACGGAGTTCAAGATGAAGGACATAGATATGATGCACTACTTTCTGGGCATGGAGGTGTGGCATAATGCGGATGGAATATCCCTAGGACAAGGGAAGTATGTAGTAGAGATCCTAAATAGGTTCAAGATGATGGAATGCAAGGACATAACAACACCTATGGCATCAAACCTAAAGCTATTGAGTGGTTCTTCATTAGAGTCAGTTGATGCCATGATGTATCATCATATGATTTGTTCCTTGATGTATCTGATGAATATGAGACCAGATATTTGCTTTGTTGTGAACACATTAAGACATGTTCACTTGATTGATGCAAAGAATATTTTGAGGTACCTAAAGGGTATAGTTGAGTATGGGCTCAAGTATGATATGAATCTGAAGATTAACCTGGAGAGTTATGCGGATTCAGATTGGGTAGATAGTCCCATTGATAGAAATAGCACTTCGAGGTGCTACTTCAGTATGAGATCAGGTGTGCTCTATTAGTTTAGGAGGAAGCACTCCTACATGGTGCTGAGTACAGTCGAGGAAAAATATGTTTCCACTTTCTCTGCTATTTGGTAGGTAGTATGTTTCTTTTGAAAACTACTATTTGATTTGATTGATCTAACTTGCATTTTTGTATGATGCAGAGAGGAGCAATGAAGCTCCAGTATGTGATAAAGATTGATATCTCTCTAAAGAGGGAGTTTTAGCATAGCTGGTGAGACAGGTTGTCTAAGAATAAAATCCTGGAAAATATTGTAGGTTTCTCAGACATAAATAGTTCTGTAGGTTGTCCTCAAAAGTAATTGGTCCTGGTGAAGCTCATAGGTTATCCTTGGATGTAATCAGCCATGATGTGATTCTATGCTAGAAATGGCCAGAGTGAAGTTTGAGTACTTTAAGGAGAAGCTTGGTGTTCTCTAGATCGAGGTTTTTTCCAAGCAGAAGTGATGAGTCCATGAGCCTTTCTAACATGGTGGTAGGTGGGGCCTCCCATGGTCAGATGTAAGTGGTGTGCCTTTCTAACATGGTAGTAGGTGGGGTCTCCCATGGTTAGATATAAGTGATGTTCCTTTCTGACATGGTGGTAGGTGGGGCCTCCCATGGTCAAATATAAGTGTTGTGCCTTTCTGACATGGTGGTAGGATTGGTTCCTCCCATGATCAGATGCAAGTTCTGAGTACTACATCCAACATGAAAGAGGGCTGTCTCTATAGTGGAAATCCTTGCAAGAGGCAAGGTGTTGCATCTAGTATAAACAAGGACTGCTTCCCTAGGGTAAATCCTTACAAGAGGTAAGGTGCTCCATCTAGTATGAAAAAGGACTGGCTCTATAAGAGAAATCCTTGCAATAGGCAAGGTGCAACATCCAGTATGAAAAAGGACTGGCTCTGTAGGGGAAATCCTTGCGAGAGGCAAGGTGCTGCATCTAGTAGGAAAAATGACTAGCTCTGTAGGGGATCAAATCCTTGTGAGAGGCAAGTTGCTACATCTAGTATGAAAAAGGACTCACTCTGTAGGGAAACTCCTTGCGAGATGCAAGGTGTTGCATCCAGTATGAAAAAGGATTGGCTCTATAGGGGAAATCCTTACGAGAGGCAAGGTGTTGCATCCAGTGTGAAAAAGGACTAGCTTTGTAGGGGAAATCCATGCGAGAGGCAAGGTGCTGCATCTAGTATGAAAATGGATTGGCTCTAGAGGGAAATTCCTTGCAAGGCAAGGCAGTACATCCATCATGAAAAAGGGCTAGCTATATTGATGAAGACCTATGTGGAGGCTATGTTATATTTTTATCATTTAAGCAATATGATCTTAGGATATTATCTGAGAGAATAACATTCACAACAATCAATCACAAGAGACAATAGACACAAATATTTATCCTTGGGAAAACCATACATGAAAAATCCCATAAATTCCTCAGAGATAGAATGAGCACCAATGGTAGTAGTAAAAACCAAAAATAGAAAGATGATCTCCAATATTTGTTCTCTCTCTCACTTGTGTGATCACTTCCTCTCTCACTCGTGTGCCCCAGTTGAGTGAGTGCATGTGTGTCTCAAATAGAGAGGCTCTCTATTTATATTCTTTCGTTCACTTAATATTTGACTCAGTTATGTAGGATCAAGTAATCCTAACTCAGTTATGTAGTCTTGAGTAACCACAACTAGGGTACTAATGACCTGACTTACAACAGAGGGGACTCCCTCATGAATTTAAGTAATTATTCCGATAGGAAAATTGGGGTACAAGGAAATACAAGTGATTCTCTTGATAGGAGCATCGAGAACAATGAAATACAATATATACAAGTGAATACATTTTAAATTTACAAATACATCAACAATCCTTCTTAACTATGAAGGTATTCTCTTGACACAATTCATTAGCACAAGAATTCTTCTCTAGATCATCATCAAATGTGTATCATCACTGGATCATCACTGGATCATCATCAAAGATGGATCATCACTGGAGAATTATCAAATATGGATCATCACTGGATCATCATCAAATTTGGATCATCATTGGATCATCATTAAAGCTTGATCATCACTAGATCATCATCATCATCATTGCTTTTTCTATTTCAATCAAATGGTGATATCTCTTCATTCTTCTTGTCATAGGAAGTTCTATAGAGCTAGCCCTTTTTCATACTAGTTGTAGGTCTAATCTCAAAGTAGGTATTCCTCTACATATCCAGTCCTTTTTCATACTGGATGTAGGCCTCTACAGAGCCAATCCTTTTTCATGCTAGATGTACCTCCACAGAGCCAGTCCTTTTTCATACTGGATGTGGGTCTCTACAGAGGCAGTCCTTTTTCATACTGGATGTAGTCCACTATAGAGCCAACCCTTTTTCATGTTGGATGTACTTCCACAGAGTGAGTCCCTTTTCATACTGGATGTGGGTCTCTACATAGCCAGTCCTTTTTCATACTATATGTAGGCCACTACAGAGCCAACCCTTTTTCATGCTGGATGTACTTCCACAGAGCTAGTCCTTTTTCACACTAGATGTGGGCCTCTACAGAGCCAACCCATTTTCATACTGGATGTAGGCCACTACAGGTCCATCCCCTTTTCATGTTGGATGTACTTCCATAGAGCCAGTCCTTTTTCATACTGGATGTGGGTCTCAACAGAGCCAGTACTTTTTCATACTAGATGTAGGTCACTACAGAGCCAGCCCTTTTTCATGCTGGATGTACTTCCATATAGCCAATCCTTTTTCATAGTGGATGTGGGTATCTAGAGATATAGCTCTTTTTCATGTTGGATGTAGACCATTTCACTTATATTTGACCATGGGAGGCCCTGCCTACCACCATGTCAAAATGGCACAACACTTACATCTGACCATGGGAGGAACCAATATTGCCACCATGTTAGAAGGGAACATCACTTACATCTAACAATGGGAGGAACCAATCCTACCACTATGTTAGAAAGGGACATGGACTCGTCACTTCACCTTGGAAGGAACCTCGATCTGGAGAACACTAAGCTTCTGCTAGAAGTATTCAAAATTCACTCTAGAAATTTATAGCATAGAATCACATCAGGGATGATTACATCCAAGGATAACCTGTGAGATTCTCCAGGATCAATTACATCTGAGGAAAATCTACAGGACCATTTACGTCTAAGAAACTTATGAGCTTCACCGGGATTTTATGCTCAAACAAGCTGTCTCACCGTCTATGCTAGAAATCCCTCTTTCGAGAGATATCGATCTAGATCACATATTGGAGATTCACTTCTCCTCTTTGATCTCATACTGAAGCAGCATCCCAAAGTTCTCTTCCTATCCATGGCACTGCCTTCCCAATCTGAATACATATAACCCTATAGGTTAATCTTTTTATTTGCTTCATACTTGAGCCCATAATCAACTGTACCCTTTAGGCATGTCACTTCATGCTTTGCAACCATTAGGTGAACATGTCTCAATGTGTTCAGAGCAAAGAAAATATCTTGTCTCACATTCGTCGGGTACATTAAGGAACAAATCATCTGATGATACATCGTGGCATCAACCGACTCTAATGAAGCAATACTTAATAGCTTCAGGTTCGATGTCATAGGTGTGGTAATGGCCTTGCAGTCCATCATCCGGAACCTATTCAGGATTTCTACTGCATACTTCCCTTATCTCATGGAGATTCCATCTACATTCTGCCACACCTCCATGCCTAGAAAGTAGTGCATCATATCCAAGTCCTTCATCTTGAACTTGACAGTAACAAGTCAGTAACAAGGCATCGACATATAATAGGAGAATTACTGGTCTTCCATTTTCAACCTTGAAGTAAATGTTGGAATCTGCTTTACTCTCAGTAAATCTTAGATCCATTAGTAAACTATCCATCCTATCATACCATGTTGAACCTCAGGATATTTTGCAGTCACTCCCTCTGAAGAAGAGCATCATTCTCCCTCAGCCTTTCGTACTCTATGTATTGAACCATTTTGTATTGGAGTGACAAGTAGCTTCCTATGTGATTAATATTCTATATATCCATCTAGGGTCACTAGATACCAAGATCCTAAAAATTTTCAAAAGTTCTTCTCGCACCCATCTATGAGTTTGTCGTCCTCTATAGGCTATCATACTCATCCTTGTAGCAAAGGTTAAGATCTTCATCACTCTAGGTGATATTCAAGCTCCTCATGTATGTGTTATCCCATGGGTTTCTTCTGAGCTCGTACAAGGCCTTCTTTTGTTTGCACACATGAGTCTTCCTGTCATGTGTCTCAACTCCCAGTAGTAGCAAATGTCTCTTCATAGTCTATGCCTTATTTATGTGAGAATCCTCATGCTACGAATCTTGCCTTGTATCCCACAATGTTTCCATCTACTACATGATGGATCTTGTATATCAATATGGAAGACACTATGTTCTTCCCTTCAGGTCTTGATAGAACATCCTAGACATTATTCTTCTTAAATTGGTACTCTCCTTCCCTTTCTTATTGGATACTTCTTCATAGCTGAAAGGTTCTGCATGAAAGATGTCGCTAAAAAAAGTCACATAACTGCACTGTTTCTGAGACCTCTTTCTTTCTTTGAAGGTATCGTCATATTATTTTTCATCTTGTATTATTTCTCGATCTGTCGTCACTTGTTGTTTGGAACAAGTCTCATCCTTCTTTTCTTGTAGCAGATTGTACATGATATTTCCTACAAATCAAATGCATTAATTGTATGGTTAGAAAAATTTCATAAATTATATTCATAATGGTAAATTTGTATGCATAGAGATATAGTCATGAAACTAGTTTAGTCAATACAACATTCATCCATATCTCATGGAAACTTTCTAGATTCCTTCCATTGCTTCCATGACATCATTGAGCTTGTGCACTAATCCAAAATGCCAGCAAAAAGGTTTCATTCTAGATAAGTAGCAATGGGGAGTTCTATAGCACCATGAGCTACTTACCCATCACATCATATTAGTAGTATACTATCATTAATGCAAACATTCTATCATGCATAATACATCAACTGAATATAAAAAAATACATAAAAAAACAAATATCATGAAATGAAAATTGAATAGTTATCTTTATTTTTTTTGTGGGTGGACTCCTTATTTTAGCTTCATCATCTTCTTCATTCATAACATCATCATTTCTTATCCAAATAGATGGATAAGAGGTTCTTCAAGAGGTGATTCCTTCATATTCCTCATGGCTTGAGGGATCTTCTTTGAATCATGAGAGATTGATATTCAGATTCTTCCATCTTCTCTTCTCTTATTATGTGTCGAGCTTCATCTTGTGTGCACTCTTCCCAGAGTTTGTTGAAGGTAATCACTTCCTTCTGGCATACATTCCTCGAATGAATGAGTCCCATGATCCTGGTAGTCCATTCAATCACAAATACTGCATTCTCCACTTCTTCTTCTATTGCTTCAAGTTGTTCTTTGATTTGAGAGACCCTTGCAAAGTATGACTATATGGTCTCTGCTTTTGGATATTCACATTCTTCAATTGGTTTCTCAAGGTCATCTTCTAATTTACATTCTTCCCTTCAAATAGCTTGGTCAAGGAATCAAACATCTCTTTAGGTTTATTTAGGGAAGACACTTGTGGTATAAGGTGATCCTTGATTGAATCAGCAATGATCTTCTTGGCCTTGACCAATTTCTTCTTGTGTAAGGATTTTAGCCTCATCTCCCTCTGGAACTGGAACCTCTCCACTTATGTAGGTCTCCAACTCATTTTCTTCAAGAACCAGTGCAATCCTATAAAACCATGCTTGAAAGTTGTCAGCTTCACCAATATTGTCATTAAGCTGGTTTAATTATTCATCTTGAAATGAGAACCTCAACTGTAAATAGGAAAATATTAGATCTTACTGATTTGAGGTGTCCGTTCTGGCTCCTGAGCTGGATGATCTAGGGTTTGTCAGAGAAACCCTAATTTTAAAAAATTGGAATCTTTTAGATATTATTAGATATAAATATGGGCCTCTTCAATGTGAGTTGTCCAATGTACTCCTTTTTTGAAAATAGTGGAGGGAAGCTCTCGGAACAGGAAACCCTAGTTTTCCAATTTCCTCTACAGAAATGCCTAATATTGTTTATATGATATCTCAGAATGTACTGCTCCTATGTGTCTTAAATTTAGTACTAAGGTAGCCTCATCTGTCCTCTTTCCAACACCACAGTTCTTAGTAGAATTGGTTTCAAGAATTGGGACTAAGGAGAGTTTTCCCAAGGTAACTTATTTCAGGACTATTCAGCATAGCAAAACTGTATGGACTTCGATGTCTCCCTATTTCATCATCAGGGTATGAAACTTTTACCACATAAATTAACATCCATTCTATATCTATAACATCTTACAAAATTTCATTTCAACCTTCGTATCCCAATATATAACAATTCTTCCTAGGTGTCCTGTTTAGGGATGAATCTTGGAAGAGTCTGGAACCCTGATTTGGAGGAATCCTATCTCCCAGAATATTTTATCTTCATACTACAAAAACTTAGTCCCTTGAGAATTCTGCAATCCTAGGGTATAGTGAATGTACCAAAACTATCCGTTTTAGTATTTTAGGGTTTTTTGGGCCTGCGGTCAAATTAGGGTTTGACTTTCCTGGATTTTTACCCAACCAAAAATATCAAACTTGGTCTCTAAATTTTGATTTTGAGGAGGAGATCAATCCTATGTTGGGATCACTCAAAAATTCCACTTCTATGAAAATCCCTAATTTCCCAATGCAGAAACTGACAATTCCCGGAATCAAATTCTACTTCGACAGAAAGATGCGCCCTTCAATGGAGAGTTATCCTAAACTCCTTTTGCTGATGGATTGTGAAGAGAGACGCAAACATTAAGAATCCCTAGATTATGTAGATGCACAATGTATTCTTCTCAAGTTATCTCTAATACCATGTTTTATTTTTATCAATTTGACAATATGATCTTAGGATCTTATCTGAGAGAATAACATGCACAACAATCAATCACAAGAGACAATAGACACAAACATTTATCCTCAGGGAAACCATAAAGGAAAAACCACACAAATTCCTTATAGATATAATGAGCACTAATGGTAGCTGGTGAAACCCAAAAATAGAAAAATGATCGCCAATAGTTGTTCTCTCTCTCACTTGTGTGATCACTTCCTCTCTCACTCATGTGCCCTAGTTGACTGAGTGTATGTGTGTCTCAAATAGAGAGGATCACTCTCTATTTATATTCTTTCATTCACTTAATATTTGACTCAGTTATGTAGGATCGAGTAACCACAACTAGGGTACTAATGACCCAACTTACAACAGAGGGGACTTCCTCATGACGTTTAGTAATTCTCCCGATAGGAACATTGGGGTACAAGGAAATAGAAGTGATTCTCCCGATAAGAGCATTGAGGATAAATGAAATACAATATATATAAGTGAACACATTCTGAACTTACAAATACATCAACAGGCTAGGCCTACAACCAGCATGAAAAAGGGTTGGCTATGTAGAACTTCCTATGACGAGAAGAATTGAGAGATAACACCAATTGATATAGATGGCAGAAGCAGTAATGATGATGATGATCCAGTGATGATCCATATTTGATGTTGATCTAGTGATGATCCAGACTTGATGTTGATCTAGTGATGATGATCCCATGATGATCCATACTTGATGTTGATCCATTCATGATGTTCTAGTGATGATCTAGACTTGATGTTGATCCAGTGATAATGATATAGTGATGATCCAGACTTGATGTTGATCCAGTGGTGATGATCCAGACTTGATGTTGATCCAGAGAAGAAGACCCATGCTGATGAATTGTGTCAAGAGAATACCTTCCTAGTTAAGAAGGAGTGTTGATGTATTTGTAACTTCAATATGTATTCTTTTGTATGCATTGTATTTTATTGATCCTTGATGCTCCTATTAGAATAATCACTTGTATTTTCTTGTACACCAATGTTCCTATAGGGAGAATTACTAAAATTCATGAGGTAGTCCCCTCCGTTGTAAGTCAGGTCATTAGTACCCTAGTTGTGGTTACTCGAGCCAACATATGTTAGTTAGGATTACTTGAGCCTATGTAACTAAGTCAAATATTAAGTGAACCAAAGAATATAAATAGAGAGTGAGCCTCTCTATTTGAGACACACTCACTCACTCAACTGGGGCGCATTAGTGAGAGAGGAAGTTCTCACACAAGTGAGAGAGAGAACAAATATTGGAGATCCTCTTTTTGTCTTTGGGTTTTACTGCTACCATTGGTGGTCATTTTATCTCTGAGGAAGTTGTGGGATTTTTCCTTTATGGTTTCCCTAAGGATAAATATTTGTGTCTATTGTCTCTTGTGATTGATTGTTGTGCATGTTATTCTCTCATATAATATCCTAAGATCATATTGCTGAAATGATAAAAATCTAACACAATGGAGAAGAAAGTTGAACTATTTCAGAAAATTTTGCAGATATGTTTTATTAGGGATCCTAATACTGATGATTTTTTCAAGAAAATAAAGGAGTATATGCAACATTTTTCTTGTGTTCAAAATTAGATACCATTGAGTGGTACAAAATGTGCTTAATAGTATACTAGATTATTGAGTCCTATTTAAAGACCTTATTGAAGAAGATACACACCTACTCACGAAATCCAAACAGATGACGATCTAGGACAAGTGTAGCTCTAGGTATCTCCATGCAACCTATGAAAAATGAAAATCAATGAAAACACGTATACCTTATGTTTTTGGAAATTATGGTCCTTATAACACCATGCTATAACAATGAAAAGATTTTTTTCATATTGATAAACCTCATTCATATTTTATGAAACTTTTGTCCACTTCTAAACATTAAACAATAATATGTCTCACATACAAACATGGGTAGAATTTATGCGAAATTTGGGCATGCATCTACCTGCGTTGACCTTAAAATAACATGAAATAAGCCTAACTATTGATCCTTGACAAATTCTAGGTGATGTGAAACAAATTCCCCAGTATTGCATATAAAATGCTAGTGTTCCAAATGTATGCATTTTTTTAAAAACAATAGTGTCCTTTTTACAAACCTAAACTACTTCCAGCTTAGTAAGCTTGTGTGATCATGTCCTTATACATATATGACATCTTGTATAGAAATTTAATGGGTTGTTTAAACACATTTTTTTTCTAAGAATTCTTGTCTCTTTTTATTATAATAATGGTGTATCCAGGTATATAATAATACATCAAATGAATCAATGGATTATGTCATCTTTATCTTTCGCAAGGTGTTTTACTATTTTTTGCTGCTAAAAAATTCTCCCAATGTGCCCATAACTTTCACACACTACTGCATGGCTGCTCAGAATTCAGAATATTTTTAAAAATATTTGCGAAAAGACTGGATTCTACAACTTACTAACTCATAAAGGTCGGAAGTTTCTTTTCCAAGTTATTCAATCATAGAAATAACCTGATAAATCAAACTAATATTTAAGGTAATTTTTTAGATCAGATAGAACAAATATTGCCTGAATGTATGATAATCACCATCATCAAATAAATGTGCGTGTGTGTACATGCATAAATACCCAATAAATAGTTCAATCAAACAAAAAAAATATAATTATACCTTGATTTGTGGAGCTTCGCACTGTCTTATTCTGCTTTACCTTTCAAAACATCATTCAACATACTTCAAATTTTGTCCTGTTGCAATAGTTTCATGTTAGGAACCATCAAATAATTTTTTGTTTGTTTATGAAAATTACAATACTATTCAACTATTCAAGTAAATTAACTGTTAATAATAGATCACCTAATAAAACACGAAGAACCAAAAACACTATGTATATAAGGCCATCGATCACATCAAAATGCAATTTCTTTCCTCTTAACTATGAAAATGTTTCTCAATGCTATCTATAACAAGTTCCAATGGAGGATTCAAATATAAATAGTGAAAATTAAATACTAAAATTATAGAAATAGATATTTTTTAATGTATTCTTCCTTACCATTTATTGAGCTGCTCTCTATTTTGAGAATAATTTAATATTCTCTACTAAATAGGACCAACCAAGTGAAGGTGGAAGCTCTTCTGGTCCCTCCCCCCTAGCTCACATCGCTCTCAATTCCCCAAGCCCAATGCATCTAGGCTTGCAAATAACAATTTACCGAAATTTATTTCACTCAATAGCTGAAAGAATATTTCATTAAATCATTCTTTAAATCATTCATTAAACAATTCAATCATTCAACAACTGAAAAAAACATTCATTAAACCATTCATTGAATCATTCATTAAACCATTCATTTAGTGAATAGCCAATAAAATAAATTAGTAAAGCATTCATTTAACCATTCATTCATGAAACATAGGAAAAAACTATCTAAATTTTTTTATTATAAATAAGAATTTATCAAAATTTCTTTTGTCACTTTCTTTTGACCTTTATTTTCTTTAAATACTTAGTCAGAAGCGCATCTTCTGGAATATAATCCTCGGTCTCCCAACTAGATTGCTCGCAAGGTTGAACTTGCGGCGAGGGGTGATGCATTTCTGCAATAATGTCAAAATGTTTCATTAATTTATGTTTACTTTTATAAATACAAGTAATTCATTTAAAAGAAACATTACAAATATGTTTTTTTTACCTGGAATGAGCACATCAGCATGTTCATCAGTATCTTGTACAGGTTCAGTGTTATATGCATCTACATGCTCTACAGCTGAATTGTGTAGTATTATAATTAATGTTCATCATCTGCAATTATCTATACAAAATAATAGCATATTAATAAATTCATTACTAGGAATCGAAGCATGATCTTCATCTGGTTGGTTTACATCCATGGCATGAACAAGATCATTACTTTTTTACTAAAAATGAATAAATAATTGATGTTAATTTTTTTAACGAAAATCAGCTTCGGTTCCTAACCAAAGGATGAAACTGTTGCAAGAATCCCATCCATCTTAAATGCCTACTTTGCTATACTTTAGTTTGAGATTGTAGATATTGAAGTGGTTAATGATCAATATGTATGACTGTTTCTTTTCCCATGATATAATGTTTCCACTTCTTCACACTCTGTACTAAAGCATACAAATCTTTGTCATAAGTCGGATAGTTACTTACTGCAGTAGAGAACGTTTCTGAATGGTAACAAACTGGCTTCCTCCCTTGCATCAAAACGGCTCCCATGGAAAACCCGCTGGCATCTGTTTCAATCTCAAATGGCTGCTGCAAATTTGGCAACATCAGAACTGGTGCTGTGCTAATCCTTTCCTTCAAAGTGTTGAAGGCTCTCTGATGCTTGCCTCCCCACTAGAAAATCTCTTTAACACTTGTTAACGCATGTAACGGTGCAACAATTGAAGAAAACACAGAAATGAATTTTCTCCAATACTGGACCGCGCCCAAAAAACTTTTGACTTCAGTAACAGTGTTAGGCCGTGGCCAGTTTACAAAGACAACAAAATTGGCTGGGTCCACTCGCAGGTGGCCTCCACCAATAATATGGCCCAGATATACTAAAGAAGTTTTAGCAAATTCACATTTGGACATCTTTACATAAATATTCTCCTTCTTCAGTACATCTAAAACTTTCTTCACATGTACAATATGATATTCCCAGGTTTTACTAAACACAAGGATATCGTCCAGGTATACAATTACAAAATCATCAATGAATGGTTGAAAGACATCATTCATGACCCGCATGAAAGTAGCAAGTGCGTTACAGAGCCCGAAAGGCATCACAAGCCATTCATACAAACCATGTTTTTTTTTTAAACGTTGCTTTCCAAGCATCGTTTTCAGCAACCTTGATTTGATGATACCCACTACGCAGATCCAATTTTGTAAAGTAAGTTGCATGTTTCAACTGATCAAGAAAATCATCAATGCGAGGAAGAGGATACCTATTTTTAATGGTGATTTTGTTAAGGGCCCTATAGTCGATGCACATCCTCCAAGACCCATCCTTCTTCGGAACCAAGACTATAGGAGAGCCACAAGGAGAAGTGCTTGGCCGGATGACCCCCTTCTGAATCAGCACCTGAACCTGCTTCTTGATTTCCTCATTCTGCATTACAGACATCTGATACATAGCTATGTTCAGGAGTGGCACATCCTACTGCAAATGTATCTCACGCTGAATCTGTCTCTTTGGTGGTAACCCTTTCGAATCTTGAAACAAATCATCATACTCGGAAATGATTTCAATCAGTTCATATTTATGCTTAGGGTCACATCCTTCAAAATATTTAGAGATCTCATCATTTTTCACCTTAACCATCATTAATACAAATGTTTTACTAGCATTTACCAGCCTCTTCATTTGTCCTGCAGAAACTAGTGCTAGATTGGTTTTTGTCTTATGTGCTCGTACAATATACTCTACACCATATTTAAAAAGATGATACTTATTCTTCTCTCTATAAAAGACTGCATCTGGTCATACAAATATGGACTCCCAAGTACTATTCCACAAATGTCAAGTGGTACTACATCTAGTTCTACCTCATCCATGAACTTTTTAGTAATTGCAAACTTCAATACACATTTCTTTGTAACTTGCAACTGTGTATCATTAGTAACCCAGCCAAGAGGATAGGGTTTTTCATGAGGCATAGTAACTAAATGCAATTTCTTAACCACTTCTTCTGATATCATATTTACTTGTGAACCACTATCAAACAATGTATCAATCTTTGTGTGATTTGCAATGACACGAACATGAAACAGTGCACTTTTATTTTTATCATTTTGCTTAGAAGTAGATGGCAGATTTGTACTTGCACTAGAACTTGATTTTGCATCAATGGGAAGTGAGATACTTTTATTCTTAGCCTAGATTCCAACAACTGTAACCTTTGTTTCATCACTTGAGTCGGATCCCAAGTCTTGAATAACTTATGCAATAGATTTTGCTTGTCCTTTATCTTTGTTTCCTTCGTACTTCTTTGGCCTTAACTCAAGATGAAGTTTCCAACACTTAGAAACATCATGTCCCTTTTGACAATGTGAACATGTAGGCTTTTCTCCCTCTTTCTTAACAGTAGCCATCTTCTTTTCCCCCCTATCTTTACCTTTCGATTTGCTGTCAAACTTAAATGATTTCTTCACAAAAGTATCATTAGCATGCTTACCCCTGGCTTCTAAATGTGTGGCTTGAACACATACATCATCCAAATTACTGGGGTTAAACATCAAAAAAGTATGTCTCAAATAAGAATGCATGCCACCAATATACTTAAGAAGAGTTTCATGCGTATCTAATGAAACATTCAATGCAAGAGCCCTCTTTCTGAATTCATGAGTATAATCTTGAATATTTTTTCCTTTAGCTTGTCTAAACGTTTGCCAACTCATGGTTAATTGTTGAATATGACCCAAAGGATAAAATTGATTCCTTAATACTTTAGTGAATTCATTCCAAACTGAAATAATTTTACCATTCTTTCGAAGATATTTCTGAATCTTTCTCTCCCACAAAGTAAGAGCCATCCCACTCATCCTTAAAGTGGCCAATTGAATTCTGGAAGGGTCATCATTAATGCCCTGCACCCTGCAATATACTTCAAGCTGCTTGATCCAATTGTCTAACTTTTTAGCATCTAAATCTCCATTATAAATTGGCAATTCAAATTTAACATCCAATTTGAAATAAGGCATATTAGGATTTGCATTAGCATTATGTGAATGAGAATCATGAGAAGAAGAGAAAGTTTGATTAGTTTCAGGAGGATTACCATCACCTCCTATTCTTTTACCCTTTTCTTCCTTCTTCACTTCTGCATCTTTGGATGAAGATCCTTCTTCTTTCTTCATCCTTTCTGCTCGCCCATCGAGTAGAATTTCCATCATGGATTTCATGCTGATAAAATCCTCCAAAAACCCAGTTTCAGAAATAACAGGTTTTTCCCGTTCTGTATGTCCTTCTTCTTCCCCTCATGGAAAAGACATGGTTCATGAGAATGTTCTCCTTGAGCCAATCTCAGGATCTCCTTCAATTAATTCTCCTTCACCAAGATTTAACCTAGACCTGGTAAGCATTCACAAACTTGCACAAGTAGTTAATCTGCTCTAATACCATAACATGATCTGTCGGATCTCAACTTGAGTGCATTAAAAGTTTTTGAAGAATGCGTTTATCAGTTTGTTTAATTCATGGAACAGCATTAACAGAAATAAAATGCTTAGAACAGAAATTAAAAGCAACACTGATAAACAGATATAAAAAGAAACACATAATTAGAGAGTCACAAAGAGAAGTTGATAACGAAGTTCACCCCCTTCATTGGGCTACGTCTCCGAGTCCCTCTCCAATGGGTACCGATCCAATTAATATCTTTAAAATGGTACAAAAAATGGTTATGGAATCAACTTCAGAAACTGTAACAGAATGCTGTACAAAGTCTTTAAGACCTCTCTTCTGGAAATTACAATTAGCCTTCAAAAGGCAAATAAAGCTAGGGTATAACAGAGAATGCCGACTTCCACAGCAGCAACATCTGGACACTTCACAGCAAAAATCTCCTCCCTTCACTGGTTGAATACCTCTGATTATAAAATAGTAGGTCGCACCTTCAAATCCGAGCTTCGTGCTTTTGTTTTATCTCTGCAAGCTTCTCATAACAGAAAAATGATGCTCTGTGCTCTAAACAATTTGAACCTCCAATGTGGCCAGAATCGTCTATTTAAGCGTTCAGTGGGAGGATAAGTAACAGGTTCGACTCATCTGCTACCTGTCTTTTCATACTCCATCTATATTATGGTTATCATATAACCATATGCTATCTTTTAATTTTCGTCGAAACGTTTCAAATGGATGTACATATCACGTTACATTCATTTATGTTCCGCTAAATGTGGCAGCAGTTCCCAACGGTTCCATCTAATACCATATATGGTATTGCTATCCCGCCACACAATGGATATCCATCACATTTAGAGTTGTTCCAAATGTTATATCCGTCAAGACTGAACCATATGCTAATAATGGAATAGACGTTATATCCATCCTCTAAATGTCACCACTAAACTCCACAAATGTTACAGCATATAACTAAACTCCACAAATGTCCCAGCATATAACTGTTTCATATGAGAACTTTCCTATATAGCTGATCCAATGCCACAGCATATAACTGTTACCATTAACCGTCAGTTGTTATCATTAACTGTGTGGCCCTTTACACAAATGTTAAGTGATAGAGCTGAACCGTGCACCGTGGACTTTGGCTATAATATAATATATGGTATTTGAAACATATATTAGGCTAGTCTCACACTATGTGACAAAACATCTCATGCACCGATCATAGCATATTATATGTTGAAAACATAGGTTAGTATGCGTAACATGTGGCTCATGCACATAGCATTCTCTATGTATAACCATGGAATAACCATTGTACCATTTTTTTCTTTATATTGGATCTGTGTAACTTGAAGATGAAATGACCTATTTGGATCAGTTCATGATTTCTTCAACAAGTCTTCCATCCAGAAGCATTTCACTCAGCTGACTCAAGTGAAGATAAGGATATCTTGAAGACATGTTATTCAAATTTTGTGCCTTTCCCTATCTTGAGGGAGGATTTTCCCCATGTGGTTTTGCCTCTTTCCTCACTTTTTTGGACATAATAATTGTTAAAGGGTGACCATAGCCTTGTTGTTGGGCCCTATATGAATCCATATGCATCTATATTTTTTGTCATACCATCATAAATTCAGACTTATAGGGGGGTGTAGGAATATATTAAACCCACTCACAGCTTAGGATAAAATAATTAATCATTATTTGATTAATTATTCACCCACTAGCTTAATTAGTTGGCATCCACTTGCACCTTAAAGTCAATACATGCCATCTATATCCTAGGAATGATTTATTTCCAATTCTAGGTTGATCTTGACCACCTTTTGACCATCCAGAATTAGTATACAGGACATTATAGCAGATTTTGTTTTATTCTGCTTTTTCTGCTTTTCTATGGATAAGATAAAATCTAGTCAACTAGGAAACTGGGAGCTTTTGTTTCCAACCCATCCTCCATTATTTTTTCTCCATTTTCTAGGATTAGCATGTTATTTCCATATCCTTGACAACTCACTCATGATTTTTCCAAATCATGAGGTCCTTGATAGATTTAGTAAGTGCTTTATCCACCTATGGGGGTTTTGCTATATTTTGGTAAGTCAGCTTTTTTGAGCTTTATGAGTTGTTTCCATACAATTCAATTTTCCTATGAGGGATGTACTATTTATGTACACTATTATTCATCATTATTCAATGGAAGGATACACACCAATATTCATCTCTTCATTCATGTGATTTAGTCTCTTTTCTTCTCTCTATTTTTCCTGTGTATGATTGTGAGAATTCTTAGTAGCAAGATCTATTTCCTGTGCTTCTTCTTAGCATCATTGCTCATAGCATTGATCTATTATTTCTACAAAATCAAAATAATATAACATTATTTTACAAAATTGGGGCAGGTGACATGGGGGGTATGTTGAGCAGCAAAAAGACCACATTTTATCCATCTTTTACATACCATTTATCACCTTATTGCTCTCTAACCCTTCCATAAAACTATTAATATTCACCACTTTCATAATAAATATGGGTTTATATTACCATTTTCCAAATCATTTATTTTTGAGTATTTTGAGTGAATTTGTGGTTAATTATTGAGAAAAATAACATATTTTCATTATACTTTAAAGTTGGGTGAGTTTGATGATGTTTGCAGGTGTATTTGAAGACTTTAACAAGCTCAAAAGTGTCCCCCTAGCCTTAGATTCGAATTTCATCTTCTAGATGTGAGCTAATTTCAAGGAGAATATCATGGGAATGTGGAGAGAATATCTCATCCAATATTTGTTGAGGATTGGAAGGGATGAGTTGTAGATTTGTTGAGGATTTTGGGGGATAAGTTGAAAGAATAGTGGATCTGTAATTATGATCAGTTATCTTGAATTCATGTATAAATAGGAGGGCTCTCTCCTCATTTTGGTTAGAGATCTCTCTAGTGGTTTGAAAGTAGAGAATAGTTTAGAGATAGTCATAGAATGGATTTCAAATTATAATGGAGATTATGCTTTGATGGAAATCTTGTACTCTTCCATATTAATATAGATTTTCAGTAGTTTCTTTCTTATGAGTTGTCCATATAGATTTTCAATTATGTTTTTCTTATAAATTGTTGATGTAGATTTTATGTCAGCTCACTAGTTATTGTTAATTGCTTTATATCAATTATTTCATGCAATTTAAGTTCTTCCTTACCCTATTTTATGCAATTAGATTCATTCTTATGTCATTTCCTATTTTCATAACTTAGATTCAATTTCAGTTATATATTAAGTTCAACGACACTCTGCCCCTGCATATATTTTGTTTGTACCTCACAAGTTTACGCTCTCTCTTGGTTGACAATTAAATCATTGGATATCTGTTATAATTTGTTTAATATTTTCCCCAACATATGTCTTTGGGTGGCATAGGTCATGTAGAGATAAGCGAGTAATTTTTTGGGTTAATATATTGCCCCTTAATGTGTGAGGGAAGGAGCTCATCGTATGGCCGATGGACATCAGAGGTTTTTCTGGGGAGAGGTGGTGCTTCTTGGGCTGGGGCATGGTGGATTTTGGTTTTTGTATTAATATGGTTTTGATCAATGGGTGAGATACAAATAATGTGTGACATGTATATGGATGAGGCGGACATTCCCATGCTCGTAACGATGTCAAAACAATAATGTGATCTGATCTCTATAATGCAAGAGTCGATCATGTACAACTATTGTTACATAAGTGGTTGCCTCGATAAGATGATGAATACAATACTGATATGAAGAAGTGCTACATTGGACCCATGGAGTTCTCATGGAATGCTATGTCTTCATGACTGATGGTCTACTGGATCTGGAATGGTACATAGTTGTAGGGACCCACTGATGGAGAGTTAGAGTCTCTGTGGTACCAATATGTTGTATCAATCATAAATCTATATAGAAGCACTACTCTGGGGCTTCTGAACATTGTCTCCAATGCAACCTAGAAATCACAAGGGACATGAACCTATTTGGGTCCCTCAATAGACTCATCAATGTGCTAGAGCCAGGTGACATCCATGGTCTTCGACCGAATACTGCACAGACCAATACCTTGTATGAATCTCAACGGTGTAATGATGTAGCTGTAGTTGAGCACATGAGACATAACCATCTCAAGAGGCAATGAGGTTAATGAAATGAGGATACACGGACCTCTAGGGCTATCCTTTGGAATATATTTGTTGTCGTCGACAGAGGGATACCTGCAACTGGCCAAGGCAATGGTGTTTCCTTGACCAGAAGTGTGAGGGAGATAACCACAAGATGTGAGACAATTTAAGTATTGACCCAATGAATGGGGGAGGGGGGGTGGAACAGGGGCAGCGAATCACGAGGGAATAAAAATTCCTTTGTTCATAGTATGATGGTAGGGTGGACCAGGAAGCAAATGAAACCGATTCATGGGAAAGGGATCATAGCTTCAACACCGGGGATGTAACTGCAGATGGGAAATACTTGGGGGAGGTAGACACTTTTGGTATTGATGGGATCCAAGGAAGACACATCGCAAAATACTCTGAACAAAGGTGAACGAAAGTGGGAATGCTGTCGAACTGTTATATGTCGGGTGGTGTCTAAAGACACCGTGATGGTACGATCTCATGGATTTTTTGGCGAGTGCAAGAAAGTAAATGCTCCATGGTGCTTTCAATTTTAGAGAGTCTAAAAGCATGAAGAAGATTCAACTGGGGTCTCTTTTTTTTTTATAGTCTCTTGTTCCCGAAAAAGGTTATAAGTGTACATAGGAGAGCTCACCCATCCTTTAGGGGATGAGGTACTTCTTTACCGTTGGTATTCCAATCAAGTCAGGAAAGGTTAAACCTGTACGGACTGGATGCTCGTTCAGATACTTTTACGAGCATGAATGAGACCAAGTTTTCTCGGTGATATTTTCTTGATGAGAAGGATGGAAAAGAGCTTAATGACAACCCATGGTGAGATTTTTCTTAAACTTCGCCCCCTCTACCCGAGAAAGCATAAAAGGATGCAGAGGGGGAAGGTCTTGGCTTGAATGTGCCAAGGTGGTCCTTTTCATATGGTAGTCTACATATTCCACAAAAGGAGATAAACGAGACGATGTAGACTCCCTTTCATATACTTTAATAAGTAGGAAAAGAAGCAGTGGCGATCGACAATCTTTTCATTTGTTTAGGATTCAAAAAAGAGATTAACAAAAACTCTGGTATGATCAACTGATCGAGGGGGAACTGATGGTGCCCCCCTCTTGGGACTATGGATAGTGGTCCAAAGGTCATTCGTGCAGTATGAATGGAGTAGGTCACTGTTGAACATACTTGTACATGCACAAGATAGATTGCGGCAGAAGCACGTAGACCGAGGTGGCTCTCGGACAAAGGCCAAGAGAGTCTTATGTGAGTTGTGGTGGATGGACTGGACTACATATGATGTGAGCGTAAGTTTAGAGATAGTTATATGCCAAATGTATGTGAAAGAAATGATCTATCCTCCAAGAAATGGTCTAGGAACCCACGTAAGCTACGGTGGACGGATTTGATAGTTATATGATGAAATGATAAAATGATGTGCCTTCTGGGGAGATGGTCCATAATCCTGCATAAGTTGAGGTAGGCTGATGTGATGCAAGCATAGGTCTAGAGACATGTATATCACAATGTGGTACATAAACCGACGTAACATTTGGGAAGTGGCCCTAAAAATTACTTATTAAGCATGAGACTATGGTCTCACTAAAAGATATAGGACGGAATTATAAAACCAATGGTGCAAACAACGTCCCAAACGGACTCCGTATGGCCCCGTTATGTGGAAAAGAAGAAAATAGTTCAAATGGGGCCTATAAAGGGGTGGGGACCACTTTGTGAAATGTCATTGTCATTGTTCATTGCTGAGTTGGAGAGGAGGCCCCCAAACTTATTTTACTGATTTCTTCTATTTCGACTAGCGGTTTCGAGATCCATGACTTGAAGGTAAGATTTATTGCAAAATACATCTTTTTTAGTGGTTTGGATTTTGGATTTGTTCACCCGAGAACCATCTATGAGCCTGCTAGGGCTTCCACGAGCCAAGTCACGCTTTTCGAGGGTAAAGGAGCGACTGGGTCACTCATTAGTACTAAGCAGGTGCGACTGGGTCGCTCTTGTCAGGAAGAAAAGAGTGATCTGAGATCTCTTCTGTTTGGATGAAAAGTGCTACTGAGTCACACTTATGAGGATCTTTTGAGTGACCTGGTCGCTCTTTTTGGATTGGCAGGTGCGACTTGGTCAATGGGTGGTTTTTTCACTAAAAGATGTGGCTAGCAGTTGTCTTATGCTAGTGTAGGATCCCTGAGACAAAGTGGCATGAGAGAAGTTGCAAAGACCTCCAGGAGGAGGTGTTACAGGATGGGAATGTGCATGGTGCACTAGCCCATTGTGGACTACTAAAGTTCATGCAGATTCCTTTAATGAAGAGATTATGTCTACTGCTACAAACTCTAGTGAGATTCTGGGATATTGAGGAGGAGGTTTTCATGATCCAAGGGAAGTGTGTTGAGATTATGTTGTTGGATGTGTATTTTTTGAATCGGCTTCCAATGTTGGGAGTCATTGGAAAATTGGTGCCAGTACTATCTCATGGGGAGATGTTAGAGGATTTGTGTGATTAGCACTATTATGCAACTACGTATGTACGTGGTTCACACATCTTGACATGTGACATTAATGAATTGTCGACATGGGATGATGCACCTATGGTGTTGTGTATCTTAGGTTCCATGGGGAACCATAAGATATCGGGAGGGCAGCTGCAGATTGTAGAGCGTTCCATGAGGGACACATACTACGAATGGGACCAGATGTACCTTCTAGTGGTTCGACGTCAGCTGAACAATGCAAGGGAATCTGGGGGAGGATTTTGTTTTGGCTCTTTCTTATGTGATTTCTTTTTTGAGAAAGTACCTACTCTACATCCGCATCAAGCAGTGCAGGATAGTGGTCTGCAGGAGCCGTAGATGCGTAGATGGTTCCAGATGATGGTGCGAGAGGGCAGTAGCAGAGTGGGCCATTTCTTTACAGAGGAGTTGCTAGAATAGTGGCAGAAGCTCCCAGTGGTTATTGAGGAGTACCCTTATGTGGGTATGGACTATCATGGGGACCCTGAGATTCCCCAACCTCCAGGCCAGGCATGGGGACCAGCTGGTATGTATGTGTGATGTTTTTGTGTTCATCTTTATACATAGAGTATTTTAACTGGTTAATAGTTGTATGATTATATGCATAGACTGATGGCTTCATTGTTTGTGTATGCAGATATTGGTCCTCGTCCACCACCCGGTTATCAGGGGAAGGTGGTTGCGATTGTGGAGGTAGCGATCCCTGCGAGAAACCCTCGTAGGTAGCGGCAGGAGGTGGACACTATTTTGACGCATTTGGAGTGGCTTTCTGAGGGGATCTCCGATGTAGGTTGGCAACGCTTAGATAATGAGCTGATTTCTGCTATTCATAATGTGCCTCTGGAGTGGACCTCTCTGATGAGGAGGATGGTCATGGCTTGTGATTATGTTCATCAGGCGACACGAGGGGATCTTCCTGCAGAGGAAGATGAGTTCTCTAAGGAAGATGATGACACCGAGGTGGAGGATGAGTATGAGTTAGACTAGTAGCCAATGGGGCTGCCCCTAGTGCATTGGTGCACTTAGGATTTTTTGTATTACGATATATATTCAACTGA
>LPNX010428926.1:0-195976 GCA_001517045.1 Pseudotsuga menziesii | reverse complement strand
ATATATATATCCTTGATGCACATGGATGTGCTTTTTATGGGTTTTTATGGGAGTCTTTTTATGATGATGTGAATGAAATGCCTATATGATGTATTTTTACATGTGTATGCATGTTTATATGTGATGATGCATGATATTATTTTTTGTATGTTTCCTATGTGCGATGATGAATATGTCAGTCTAGAATGTCATTAACAATTTGATCCGCTACACTGTTGAGGTTTCTAGGGACATGTGTGAATGTGATGGATTCAAATGTTCTAACCATTTGTTTAGTGTGCAAAAATTTTATAAAGAGGCAGGGATCATGTACTCAGTAATAGTTGTTCAACTGGGAGACAAGCAACATGGAGTCTAAGAAGAAATTGAGATGGTATATGCCCAACTGGAGGGCGATGGCGAAGAGGCCATTGACACCATCATATTCATCCTGGTTGTTGATCGTAATGCCCATGCATACTTCTTTGATATGGATCAAATCATGCGATGGGGAGTAGATGACCCATGTAGCTGAGGTGAGGTTTGGAGACCATCTAATTGGTCCATCAGCAAATCCAATGTATCGACACGAGGTAGGATCCATCTGGAGCAATCAAGGAAACAATACATAAGACTCACCTTTAAAAAATGTGTAAAACAAAAAGGACAAGACTATGCTACAAGTTGTACTGCACATCACTTAAAGAGGTGATGTTAGTGGGAAAGTGGTTTGGACTTTGAGAGGGTCAACAGTTGTTATGGAGAAAAATTCCTATGGCTTTGGGTGTACCACAACAAATAGAGTAACTGCAGAAATCAATCCCTTCCCAATATGCAAGAGAAATAAAACATCTAACACTAAAGGATCTCAAAACATACCTTATTCCAGATGGTTGATGAAGATCCCCATTGAGCTTTTCCAATCCCACTTGTGTTAACAATTTTGTCTCTCAACAATCAGAAAATAAGATAGGCATGGTATATAATGGTGTTAGACCTACTCTAGAATATATAATCGATAATGTATAAGCAATTAAAAGCATCCATGGATTCAATATTCACTTAAATGCACATCATTGGACAGGAAAAGATATTTCTATTAATATAAATCAGAGATTACAAGAATGACAACCTATGTTGGCACGTCTATGAACCAGAGAAACTCAGTCCTCCACTTGGGCTTCCACCACCTCAATCCTCCATCTCTTGATAGAAAGCTCACAAGCAAAGGAAAGCTTGGGAAGAACACCAAGTGATCCAAGGGACAAAGGGATGCAGACTCAAGTATAAGCAAGCTACGACAACAATGAACTATAGTTTTCTTGCTCTTCAATTCATCTCTCTTCAATGTATCGAAAGGGTTCCTTATATAGTGCTTCAATGGGGTAATGGAAGGTAAAATATGAGTGATCTCAAGGCATATGGAAAGCCAAGAGACAAGTGACTTGGATTCACATCAAGGAAAACTCCAAAAATATTTGGCCTTTTGCACACATCTCGATGCATGCAGGTTTAAGGGTTATATCTATGTATATACGTGAGAAAGGGTTTAAAAGTCGCGTATGGAAAATAACAGATGTTTTTAGGGATGATCTTGGAAACATAAAAGGTACAAAAATGGTCCATGGGATCCAAAGAGTATGCAGAGGGATAGGGAAGGGCATAAATGTGTGATCTACCATGTGTGGTAAAATTAGTTGTAACATATGCCCCCTAATGTGTGAGGTCAAAGGGGTGATACAATGAGAGAAATACATTATAAGTCCATCCCAGAAGTGGAGCAATGAAGAACCAGGTGGAAGAACTAGCCATCCAACAATACAATACAAATATCTCTGCATATGACTGTAAGTACGTACAACAGTCCTGGATACATAAGAGTACAATGGCCATGAATAAGCATGATACAAAATATGACATGTGTGGTCATCGCCATGTACAATATAGATAGATCAGAATATACATGATGAAGATATACAAAGGATCATGATCTCCATGAAAGTTGAAGATATACAATGGATCAAGATCTCCATAATGGCTGAAGATATCTGACATACACTGGAATCAAGTCACGAGAGCTGAAATCTCATGAACCTTGGCATGATCAAGGAGGTAGCATATCAAAAATGCCACCAATCTGGAAAGTCTTCTACACAAAGTGCTACAGGTACATGTCCTACTATGTGAATAAAGGTGTCAAGGTTGAACATAGTAGTCCATCGTCTGATTACTGATCATTGATGTATACTATTAACAAATGTTAGATCACCCATCGATAATGAAAATGGGAATCAAGGTACTAGAGTGCAATCTAGCAAGTGTGAATAAATGTGTTGAGGTTGAACACTTGAAAGAATCCATCGATCAGGGGACATTGATGTATTCCCAAAACTATCGATGGCAAGAGAACCTACCACTAATTACTGTAAGTCTCAAGGCATTCAAATGACTGTAGACTCCTATCCAAGAATAAATGATCTAAAGTCAATGGGATGAAATCTGCTGGAAGGATGGCATTAAGGCATCCCCCATCATCCAACACAAGGTACTCAACAAAGCTGTATAATGTGGAAGGACTCGATCATAATGTGCTCAAACTAGTACCAATATCGGGAATGGCCAACTTGCAAAGTCAAGAAAAATGAGGAATGTCTGACTCAGGATTCAACTTCCTTTTAACAATAGCATAAAGATGAATGGTGACTGAATGTAGGTAGCATAGACTCAATATACAAAACTGGGACATCTCTGTAACATAGGAGGCATCGACAGAGGCTCCATATGGACTGGAAGCTTAACCAGTTGGTGGAGATAAACTTAGAGAAACGAGTACAGCTCCTAAATTCAAACTATTAACCCAACCAATAGATGTGATATATAGTGCTCTGTTCAAAGGTGACACGACTCGACAGCTGCCAAAGATAACATCTTTTCTTGTCTTACTTTTTGGTTTTTTGGTTTTTTTTTGGACTTTTTCAGATATTTTGAAAAGCTTGAAAAAGAATAAAAGTGATTTGTAGTTACAAATATAGGAGGAGACGAGTGTCAAGCGGAAAAAAAACTAGTTCCAAGCAGTGGAACATATCTATGCTTAATGCAAGGAAACATGTGTAGGATAACGACACTTGGGGGAAAGTCCCCTCTCAGTAAACAAATGGGGAATCTAGCTGCAAAAGATATATAAAAAGCCTCTCTTGGCTGTACATGTGACAAGCTTGGGATATATGGCTGATAATCAAATTTAGGGAAGCCATCATAAGGCTTAATAAGGCAAGCAAAACTCATGATAATGCAATTACAACGTGACATATACAAGGGAGTCCCGGGGAAATGCCAGCATAAATTTAAAGAGGAGTATCAGGCTCTTGCTCAAGGACATGGTGGGACTAAAAGGGACTCCTGGAACTAAGAGAGGACTCAAAACATGGGTATCAAATGCAAAAGGGAGCTAACTAGGACACCCATGTATAGGAAAGCTCTACCATTCACATAATATCACTTCTAACAACAGCATGAAGTGATACCATGGAATGGGTTCGTACCTAAGGTTAATATGGAATGGTCATAAGGAAATTCCTAAGTGCAAGCGGATGTGATATCCTAACCTATATCCCAGTTCAGACATAATACCTATGATAGGAATGAATGGGTCGAAACTTCAGAGAGAGTGTACAAAAACTGGACCCTACATGACAACAATATTAGTAGAAAACAACCCGAAATAGTCAATAAAGAATCCAAACTATAGGATATAGGGAGGAATGATCATGACAACTGCACCCAAAGGAAATAATGCGGTGAACGATGGGACATAAAAAGGAAAGTAAGGTGTAGACCCAACATTCACGCATCCACTGCCACCCCTGTGAGGGTGACCATCGGTGTAAATACTGAGAGAAGGGAGTCAACATCCTTCACAAATCGAGTAGAGGGAGGAATGTGACCATTCCCAAATCTATGAGCATGGTAAGGGGTTGTGATGCCCCCAAGTCTGACACCAGGGTCTGTACTAGGATCAAGGACGGGTAATAAGATACCATGCATGCCAAAATTAAAAGGACCCAAACTCAAGAGAGCATAAATATACTCAAGTAACCGCAATCCCAAAGGCCAACTAGCACACAAAGAGCACACTCAGAAAATATACACCCAAAATACAAACAAACCAAGGGGAGGATATGTGATCTCCCAAATGCAGCAGGTATTTCTTGCCTAGGAGAGACTCGAAACTCCCATACACTACAAGAGGAGGTAGGTAACCACTTATAGTGGCCCTAATCTTCAATGCATATAGTGACCATGTTGTCCGACCCCTACCTGGCTAGGACACCTGCAGAATAACCTCTGTGAAGTACCCCCTCGATAACCTAGGTAAGGAAACTAAGGTCACCTCAATATAACCAATGCTTAGGCGGATAGTCACAGGTAGGATCGACCATATGGGAAGGGTAGCAAAGCCAGAAACTCTCGAAAGAGCCCCTAGATACGAATACAATCCTAGAAATATCTTTGGTGCTACTCAGTTACAACCAGGGATCATCCCAATCATAACCACTCACACTGCCTCGTGCTTAACTCCCTTGTAAGAGGAGGATCCTAAGAAACACTAATTATATAAAGGATTTCACACTCTCACGTGGAAATACACCTACTTGTTGTTGTTTATTAGTCTTGGAGAATTAACTCACAATGAAATATTCCAAGACTTTAAAACCTAATCTTGTTGATGCACCATATAAAAGAAAAGAGTGTAATTCATTTTATTATGCATTGATTTTAATTGGTTGTGATTACTCTCATATAGGAAGCATGCCCCCAACATGATTTCCTCAACCATCTCAGGATTGGTTGAGATGTTGATTTTAATGGTTGGTGAAATATTGGCCATGTTCCCTTATTTGAAGGAATTTGGTGTTGAAATGGGATTTTTGAACCAGTCGACTTTCCCATGAATGAAATCCTTTGTTTCAACGGAAAACTAGTCAGAATGCGACACAATTTCTTTGGGGAGGAAGAATGAGTGGTGGTGCATGTCATCCCAAGCATATTCTGGTGTGGTTAAGGCTTCAAGAATATACTCATCATTTCAAAGAAACGGTGAGATAGATCTGGTGGACTATTGGTGATCAGGGAGATAAGAGGGTATGTGGAATTAGACATCATGTAAATGGACATGGTGTCTGAAGAAGGAGGTGGGGGGTGGACTTCTTCTATCCGAGAGATCTTAGATTCAAGGGAATATTTTCGAAGGTTGTCTAGGGTCGTTCAAAACTTGGACAAGTCCTGGAAGTGGTGGGAATAATGTCCATACAATCTACAAAGGGCACAAGCATGGTTTGTTCACAACGACTTGTTTCTCACTATTGACCTGCTCGAAAGTTCAACCACGGGAATTTTTTCTGTTGTATCCATGGCATCCAAATGTGCGTGGATCATGGGAATATCAAGGAAGTTTTGAGTTCCATGGCCCTGTTCTTCACACACGGTGCAAGGTAGGATCTCCCAGGGTTCAGTTATTGCTTAAAATTTTATGCCCCTGGCCCTTTCTAGGTGGGGCGGTGTGGGTGTGGGTGTAGTGGATAGTTTTTGTGGGCTAAGTGGAGGATGATATTGGACTGCAATGGGTTGAACATGGATTAAGATGACCTGTGGCATTGGAGGTTGGGGTGATGGATCGAGGTACCACATAGGAATCCCCAATGTGAAGTTGGGTAATTTTAAGGTAGCCATTAATGGCTTACTCTTAACACCAGGCAAGGGAAATAGGAAGGGAATTGTGTGGAGTAGGAAGGATCCCAAATAACTCCCTGATGGTTGCATGTGTGGATGGGGTTGTGGTTGCGGCTGTGCATAATGTTGCAACTATGGATGATGTTGTGGTTGTGGATGATGTTGTGGTTGGTGTTGGGGCTGCAGCTACAATTGATGTTTAGGTGCAGTAGTGCTGGATGAGAGCATGCACAAATTCATAGTCTCATTTGATGTCAGTTGTGGTGACACTAAAGGGAAGGAGACTATTATGGTGGTGTCAGCAAAAAACCCAGGGACCACATTTAATAATGGGGAGGTGAGTATGTTGTTGACCATGATATTTACCATAGGGATAATATTGGTTGGTGCGGTTAGCCCTTATGGATCAATGGTATTGACCCTAGGGATTGCATTGGCCGGTGCAGTTAGCCCTTGTAGATCGTGATAAGTTAATTGGTCAACCGTCATGATTTTCCTATTGTGAGGGAACATACTGAGATGGAAAATAGTTGATGCTATGGCTCTCATGGTGTACATATAACTTCTTCATAGGAGAAGGTTATAGTCTAACTAAGAATTGACAACTTATATGTTAATCAATACTATTTTCCGGGCTAATGTGATGGGATCATAAGTGAGGATACCTTGGGATTTAATGGGATGGCCATCACAAGCCCACAGAGTAGTAGTGGATGGTTGTAGAATTGGGGACCCAAGTTTCTGCCAGACTAAGGTTGACATGACACATGTGGATTCCCCCTCGTCGACAATGCACCAGTGCATGACCAAATTCTGAATGGATACCAGGGTTTGGAAGGAAATGGTTGATGGAATCCATGGTTCTCCATTCTCTGTGTCGAATGTGATCAAATTGGATTCAGAGGGTTCTACAACACTAAGGGCAGCTAGTAAGTCTTTCCGCTGTGTTGGGAAAGTTTTAAGTACCTCAAGAGCGAACATAGCCATAGGTGTTTGGGCCAAGTAATCCATGATGTTGTAGCTTACAACATCTCTAGCCATGACATTGTTGGAAACTCGACGTATGGGGGGGTGTGGGGGAAAAGGAGGTAAGTGAAGAGGTGTATTGGTTGTTTTGGTCATGGATGCCACTGATGGGTCGGTGTGTTCGATGTTGGCCCCGTATTGATTTCATTTGGTCTTTAAATTAACCTCTTCGATTAACAAGGATAGTAGGTGGTGAACACATGTTTGTTCTATCGAAGGTGTAGCTAGGGTGGTGGGATTGGGTTGGGGAGCAGGTGCAGTTGCTACCAATCCTTAGACTGGTAATAGGTTTTGGAGCACCATGGGTGGAGGTCCTGGTGGTTCCAGGTTGGGTTGAGTTGGCGCTGCAATATTGTTAGCATGATGAACTTCATTATGAATGGCCTACTTAGCGCAACCCATGAAGGGGAATTTGTGTGTATATTTCCCATAGAACTCGTACAGTTTGCATGGTTGATTTGTGCATAACGGAGCATTGCATCTAGGTTGGTTTAGTTGCTGGGGGTTTTCAGTTGGCCGGTTTGCCCCGGCGTTGTTGGGAGGATTTGGTTGTTGTTCGCCTCCTTATGGTTGGTTATTCCCTTGATTCCTTGCTCGGTTGTTTCTGGCTTTCCCTTATTTGTTATTAGGGGTTGGTTGGGTGGGAGGGTTTTGTTGTGTAAACACTTGTCCCAAAGGAGCTGGCAGATTTGGGGTGGGGATTTCAGTAGCTTGTATAGGTGGTGCATAGTAGACCTGGGGGGTTGCAGGTGCTACAAACATGGGAATCTATCCCACATATTGTTGTACCATCCAAGTAGTTGCATGGGCTTGTTGTTGTGGCATAGGTTGTGCATAGAAGGTTGTATCTCTAGATTGAGACATCATTATTACATAGTCAAGAGCTTGGTTTGGGTTGGCCACACTAGAGTATTTCTTGGTTGTGGTGGCATCGTGGGTGGTGTTTGGTGGTGCTATGATTGATGGGAGACATAGACTATGATTCCATCTATAGCATGGGATGCCCCTGGTGCATCCTAGTAGGAGGTGCCTACACGGGATGTGTCTGGAATGATGGTGTAGAGGTATCCAGACTGTGCATAAATGAGGTCAAATTGTTGGGCCTTTAAGATGGCCTCTTCCTCTGTTTGGGGACATTCAGAGGCGACGTCCTTGGCTATCAGTGGCAGTAATGCTTTCAAGAACCAATCTAGGAAGATCCTATCATCAAGCTTGATCTTGCATAAGCTATGATGTCACCTCCACTCATGGATGTGGTCGATGATGTGGGTCGTAGTTTTTTGGCGGCAAGATAGAAAGATTTCCACCCCTTCATCATATCTGACGGGGAGCTGCAAATACTACTGGAACATAAATTCCAAGGAGTTGTAGTCTAGGTACTTGGCTTGTGGTATCTCGATGTACCACTTGGTTGCTGCACCTGTGAGGGTGCGTTGGAAAAGTTTGAGTCTAATCGAGTCATCTACGATGTTGTTTGATGAGCACCATAGATGAAAATTCATTATGTGGTTTTGAGGGCACTCCCCGACCTTCCCTTCAAACTTAGGGATGTCTAAGGGGAGCTTGGTTGGCATGGGAGGCTTAAATGCTTGATGACAGATGGGGTCATTGGTTAACCTGGCCAAGTCAGGTAGATTGAGGCATGCCATGAAAGGGAGGCTTGACCCAAGGTTAATGTCAGAAGGACCAGCAATGGTGGTAGGGTGTGCAGGAACATGATGTACCTGCATGAATGGGGGTACTTGTGGCACAGTTGTGGATGAGCCACTGCCCCCAGGTATGGCAAGTGGGACAATGTGAATGGAAGGGCCACTGCCCCCAGGTATGACAAGTGGCACAGTTTGACTGGTAGGTATAGGTGGAGGTAGTTGGGTTAGGACATTCTGCATGGCAGTATTAGGACCAACTGTAGGGGTTTTGGTGGTGGTGTGAGGTATGTACGTGGTTCCACTGCCAATCACTAATCCAGAAAGTGGATCTAGGTTTGCACCAGCCATGGGGCTAGATGGTGCAGTTTGTAAATTTGGATTAAATTGATATGAGTCTGATTTTGAGTCAAAGGTTGTGTGACCTTTTGAGGATGTATAGGGTCATCGAGAATGCTCTCGATGGTGTTTGTTCAAGGACCTGAACTATGGTGGATCACCTCTTAGGCGTGAAGAGGAGCATGGGGGATCAATTGTGTTTGGTTGGTAGATCAAATGGTGTAATCTGGTAATGAAATTTTGGGCCCCGGTTTCAATGGCTTCCTATTGGATTTCAGGTGGTCACTCGGCCACCAAGACTGCTAGGAGACAGCACTTGGATTTTTCCTCACGGGAATGCTAGTCAATTAGTAGGGGTCATTGCCTATTTCTCTTGGCAATTCCTCTCAGCGACCAGCTACTTTGGGGTTCCTGTGGTACTCCTCACAATGAGTTTCAAGGATGAGCCCAAGTACTTTCCACAGTTAAGGAATCCAGGGTCTTATGTCCTCAAAGATTGCAAGGTTTTCAATTAATGTAAATTGATAGATTTAATGGCTGGCTCAACATCATGAACTGAGTTTGGTTATCTTACTTGGTGTGGTTGTGGGCATGTTCAATGTATGAAAGATTGTCCATTTTTAGATTATTTTTTGTTATGACTACAATTATGGTTTATGAATACTTCGTAGATGTTTCTGGTTTGTTATAGAGATTACAAAATGGGAAACCTGTTATGAAACTAGTGGATTTTTTAACATAAAACTTGAAACATGCAACTAATGAACCTGAACTATTGTAGACTTACTATGTGACTACCTTACAATTGTATTCATTTTCGACCAGGAAAGAGTGTTGGGCTCTCAACACAATGGAACTAATCCCATCTGTATATCCTCAGGTCACTCTCTGAGTGCAAGGTCGGTCAACAAGGAGGACGTGAACGTCGTGAGAACCCCTGGGCTTACCACCCCCTCTACCTTTCAAGTCACCCATTTTTAGTGGTATAAAGAAATCACAAGTGCAAGTTCCGATTACTATACGAGCTTGAACCTTCATCTTATCCCAGAATACCCCAGAGGGTGATGACTGGGTAGAGGAGGAAGGGCTAGGCAAGGGGTTAATTTCCAATGTTTAATTGAAAACTGAAAACTAACTTATAGTACTTTAGGTAAGCCTTAAAATATATTCATATCAACTAATAACTAATCAAATATATAATTAATTTGACAGAAAATGTATGCATAATAAAACAGGCTGCTGGACAGTGGCGGCTGGGCTGCACTAACAGTCCCAACAGCTTAAAAACTAAATTCTAAGAGATAAGTCATTCATTTCAAGGGAAATGTGGCGAGGGGGTCACTGGATTTTCCCAAAACTAGGTGAAATCTATCACCTGGGAGTGAATTCGCACCTTTTGGGGCTAAATGAGTGACTTGGTCGTACCTTTCAGTCGGATAAGAGAGACCTAGCTAGAAAACTGAAAAATTTTAAAACCTGAGCTAGGAATGGCCCACCATAACTTGTGCTATGGTCGAACGGGCTCAGGTCAGCCTTAAGGAGGATCAACTATAAATGTAAATGCAGAAAAAACTGAGATCTAAACTATATTTAACAGAAATTTAAACTAGGTTAACAAAACAAAAATAAAACTGGAAAACTTAAAAACAACCCAAGGATCCTATGGGATTGACCTGGTGTACTGGTCACCAAATTGTAGTAGGGATTTCTTCCTAGCTATGAGCAGGACCAACTACCTTTCATCTATAGGAAATAAAGGTAGGGTTCTTATGGGTGGAAGAAAAACCCTGCAAGAAACCATTAAGGGAAGACCTTCAAAACAATGTTAGAAAAATAAACTTGCAACAAGTACTCAGTGGAGAATCTATAGCAAATTCTGAGCAAATAAACCTGCAAATAAAAAAAATTTGAACTACCAATAAGAAATACATGGTTATACCTTTTGCCTTTGTGGAAATGGGCCATCATACCCTATCTTTGGAAGCACCTCTCTATGAAATGAGTTTTTGTCTTATGGGCTAATGGAGCAAATGAGAGAGAGGGGTAAATAGCATCAGAGATGTGGGTCTCAAGGCACTCACATGGGTAGCATAACAATAGGGAGAGAAGGAATGTTTTGAGAGTGAACCCCACCCCTGTATTTATAGTTTTTTCTTGAGATTTTAGGGATTTAATCCCTTGGTCAAGGCTTTAGCCCCCTTTTTGGGATTTAAGCCCCTTTTGCCCAATTCTTATCTCCTTTGGGGATTTTAAGATCCTTTGAGGTGTTTTAGCCTCTTTTTGGAGGTTTTAGCCCCTATGAGAGCTATTTTGGCTCCTTTTAGGGGGGTTTTAAGTGTGTTTTGTGTTTTTTGAACATTTGCAAGGGTGTGGGGGTCAAATAAGGGTAGTGAAATAGATGTCTTTGGGTAGCATAGGTCATGGAGAGATAATCGAGTAATATTTTTCGTTAACAATTATCCTAAATAATATCAATAATTCCCTAGTATAACAATTCAACACATAGTCCTTTAAGACAATATAGATATCAAGTCGTTCCATATGAAATGCTTCAGCCAATTAATCTCAGAATACAAACTATGTCTTTTAAGACCTCAATTGGTGTACATGTTTTAATTTAGTTTGTTTCCTCACCCAAAAATATAAAAGACCCAGTTTATGGATCTCAATATATGTGATTAAAGAATTTCCAAATATTCTGTATCTTTTTTTCAGAAGGAAAAGAGGTTGTTCCAGCTTGATAATAAGTAGTTAACAAAAGGTACCTTTTACATAGTCCATTAACAAGTGGAGATCATAAGTATAAAAAAAACCTCATCAGGAGGGACAAAACCTACAATCCAAAGATGATTGAAGTAGCAATACCACACAGAGAACATAAGGATCCCAAACAGCTTATCTAAGGAGACATCGAGGGTGGATAAAACACACCCTTGAGGGGATGAAAACAAACTCTATATCCCCAGCTAAAACAAGAAAGATGTTGATGTATCCCATTGTATAAAGAACCAAAAAACACTATTATGAACAAATCAAAAGGCTCTTAAATTAACTATATCATTCCTTCCCCAATGATTTCTCCTTCTACAAGTTATGACAAGGAGAGGAGGCCAACCTTCATATTCAATGCTTCATTGAATAAACGGTCGACACTCATATTGTGTTCCCTGTATACATGGCTAAAGTCATATAAATGAATTTATGATGTCGGTGGTATAGCATATATGTCAGATATCCGACGAAATGCATTACTTTCTCCAACCTCTTTAGATGAGTTCACATTCTGAGAGCTTCTAACACTACACTAACCTAATCACACAACTTCTAGCTCAGTTCTCTAGTCTACATTGGTCTGATTATTCATTTTCTTGGACACTCCTTTGTCCTTACTCTACACCCGTAGTCTTACACATAACTTAGAAAAACTTCCAACTCATCACAACAAACTCCCTTCTAAATCTTGTCCCGATAGCCATTATGGTTTTGAGTTTGTATCAGCTGCATTTGAATCCATTGGTTAGGGTTGAATTGAATGGAATTATTCAGGTTTAGGGTTTAATTGAATGGAATTATTCATGAAAAGAATGGGAAACTTCCATTGTTTAGGGTTACAACCAAACGTTGTGAGGTATATGAGAGATAACAATAAACAAACAATATGGAAAATAGGGTTTGTAGGTTTTGGCAAAAATGAATAAAGTTGTCTTGAGTTTGCAGATCTAAGGTGCAAGGATATGCCAGAAATGAGCAAATATAGTGGATAGACAAAGGAAATGTATACCTAAAAATGTAATGGGATAATTGTTTCGTTTATACTACAATGTCCATTCCACGCCCTAGCTAGCCTATGGCACCACTAAGGTGAAAAATGATGTATATAATTATCAAGACAATTTTTATAACGGAAAGGAAACGGTAGATTTTCAAAGTATATACCACTATTGAAATTTTATGTTGGATCAATTGTTTGAAAACCACAAGACTTACTTATGCAACACAAGGAGAAAACATTCCTTCTCTAGACATCAATCCCTCATAATTCCATCCCTCCAATGCTATTAGTTGGCCAAACTAGTTGTTAAAATATGAAACATGCATAAGTGTGGCCTTGAATTAGAACACATTTTCAAAACTTCACTAGAAACCATTCGAATACAAATTTTGCTGGTCATTTTCCCTTCATAGTCCACCAAGGTTCCTTCCATAATTCGCTAAGAATGATTATATAAGGTCGCAAGACAATGCCCTTTATATTTGGTCAAAGATACCCAAGACTGTTGGTTTAGTTTCTGAAGTAATGCCCTTAAACTATTGTGTTAAGGGTTCCCCAAAGTTGAGTCACCATTGTTGTAGGTGATAGTCAATCCAAGCCCTTAAATGAAATCCCTTTTCTAAATATTTGGGGTTAGTTACCCATCTATTTTGACACTGCTACGATAAACAAGCACACCTTCATATTGACCTCAAATTGTTATCCCAAAACTTGACCATTACCACTTGGTCCCTATCTCCAAATATGATAGCTTTGAAGGATTGATGATGTGGGTTGGAAGATAAAAAGGGATACTGCAACTTAGTGCCATTGGATTTCTTCAAAATGGCCTTGTTTTCATTATCCATGAATGAAAGGGAATATTTTTTATGTTTTATGAAACCAGGGGTGTTATTGCTTAGCCTTAGGATTCTTGCCATATGGGAAAGTTAGTTATTCCTTGTATAGAACTTTGAAACTTTTATATTTCAATTATTACCTTTCCATAGGCCTAGGTGTCCATTTTTCTGAATTGTTGAAAAACACTAAAAAGAGTGAAATCATTGATTTGGAGAATACACTGCGTGCATCTCGAGATTAGTTTGAAAAATGGTGTGCAAGGGTTTTGCAAGAAATATTGCATACTTAATCCAAGTGCCTTCATATTTCACCATAAATTATCATGTATGGTATGGCATGCATTTTCCTGAGCCACTTTAGACTGATGTTTACTCTGTTTTTCTACATATATTTCATTTTTAAGCTACAAGAGGCATTTTTATTAGTTTATGTGCATAGCTTTAAGCTTATGGAAGTATCCTAAAAGAGGATCTCGACAATACATAATAGAGTATATAGAATGCATCTAACGTAGTGTCATAACCTGTGATTTGAAAATAGAATAATAATGTTGTAGACAAACCCTACTCCTTCTCTCTGAAATGAAATAAAAATAGAATACTTAAGCCCTACCCCAAAGCATTAATGGATGTTAGTGCATTAATTGATGTTAAGGGTTGAAAGGAAGTGGGAATGAAATAGGACATAAAAACTCATCATTCTTATGTCGTGTAGACATTTACTTCAATTGTTGGTACAAAGGAGGTGGCCTCCAAGCATCTTACTAGTACCAAACTTGCTCATATGAGCTTCCAGTTATTCATCAAGAATAATTCTTGCAAACTTAAACTTAAATCTTTTAAGCATTAAAAAAATTGTACTAATATTTTTTTTTTGTAAATATTTTTTTCAAAACATATTGTGGTTACACTTGTTAGTTTCACACGTAAACTATGTTACAATGAAATGTAAATAGAATGTAATCCTTGGACAATGGATTTGGATTAAAAGTAATGAGATGTTTTAGCATATTGAAATATTATAAGAAACTCTATAAATATAATATTGTCCAGTGAATTCTAAGCAAATAAAGTTTCAATATTTCTTTCAACTTCAATTGGAAAATGGAGTTATTAAGATAGGGACCACTCTCTTATTCTTTCTTAGAAGGCTTGGAAATATTGTAATGTAACAACAAGGGATGCATAGTTTATCTAAAGGTCACTCCAAGTAGCCTCTACAATTTGCAACATCTCTCATGTATCATTAGAGGAAATTTGGGGTCTAAAATGGGTCTTATAAGAAAATGCGCCAACAATAAGCTCTTGTGAGTTGGAATTCAAGAACCAATAGAATTCCAATAAAATGATTCAACCATAATGGTTGAATTGACATATTTGTCATAAAAAAACTACTTTTTTTGTTTGTATTTTCGACATATCCATGTGTTTTACTCAAATTTCGATCAGGAGATCTCCGTGGATGCGGAATTTGATTCCGCACCCAACAAGTACCCACGCTGCATACTTTTGATGGACCCTGCTACCACAAAAACAAGAAATAGTTGAAAAATGTGATGATGAATTTTCAGGTATTTATTGTTTTTGGGGTAGCAGGGTCCATAAAAAGCATGCAGTGTGGTTACTCGTTGGATTTGAAATCAAATTCCGCATCCAACAAGATATCCTGATCGAAATTTGAGTAAAAACACAGGGAAATATGTCAAAAATACGAACACAAAGAGTAGTTTTTTTTTCTTTTTTCCTCCAAAATTAATAAATATTATTTTATTATTTTAACTATTATTTTATTATTTTCCTTAGGAGGCCCATTTTAGACCTCAAAATTCCTCTAATGTTTCCATCTAATAAGGGGAACCTTGAACTCTATATTACACTAGTGGAAATATACCATGGGGACTTCCAATTAACCTTTATAAAATTGTGTAAGAAAAGAAATGCCAAAACACAATGTAAAGAATAAGAAACAACAATGGCTTACACACAGGGTACACATCATAAATTTACTTGAAACCCTTAAACATGGTTATTTTGATAGAAACCTATTATTCCATCGTGTGTACAAAGAATGAATCAATATTTACATATAGGAAATTTCAATGACTTAGGAAGGAAATTCAAAATTCTCACTAGTGAATGAAAACCTAGTTAGGGCTTAACTAGAGCTGAAATTCCCTTAATTAGAAATGTAATTTACAGACATCCAAATTAATGGGGTTATTACCAATTAAAAGGGCATTCTATAAATCTTTGTCCTATGACAAATATTGCTTGTAATTGGTAATTGGATTATAAATCTTTGTCCTATGACAAAAATTACTTTTTAGACAGGTCTATACCCTTTTTACAGCACTATGGGCAATTCTGGGTCTATTTGTTGCCTCAAGCAGCCCTAAAACAACATTCATTTCTAATTTTGGGCTGCATGTTGGAAAAGACAACATTCATACCTAATTCTGGGCTGAGTGAGCTTCATTACTTCTTAGTATATGTGTAAGCTTATTCAAGCTACTGGTTATGCTTACTCCTTCTTAGTTATGCACGATAAGTATTATACCGTATTGGTTCTAACATTCTAGTTAATGAACATGATATCAGAACTATTTCCATTATATTGGTAACATATGAAATTACAATACTAATATAACCCCATGTGATTGGCTCTTTTCCTATGATATTGATATTAGAATCAAGAGGTTAGCTTGTTACAAACCATGTACATGTGTAATGACTCTAATATAAGGATATCATGTTCTATACATTATATACGTTGTTTCCCTACTATAAAAAGATAGTATATCCTCTGAATATGTGTAATGTTAATGTTATTATATTCCTACAGTATCCATAGGAAGACTAAATCATACACTACCCAATTAGAGAGATAAGGCTAGGTAGAGAATTCACCGTAGATCCTCTATGTCATGATTTCTCACAAATTTGAACATCACAGTACTAATGGAAAATCTAATGGCGATGGTTGACAACAAATCTCCTAAGCTATACAATTTTCCCTATGAGTTTTTAAAATCCACATATAATTGTGTTGGTCCCGACCTATTAAGAGTTTACAAAGAAGTTGCCTAAAATAAGTCCCCTTGGACCAACCACTTCTCAAAGAGGGTGTAATATCCCTGATCTTATATTCAAATCAGAATAAATGACTGATACTTAGCTTAATGTTTTAAAATAAAACTTGCAAACAAGCAGTTGACTTTTGGAAGCTAAGCGGATAAGGGAAAAAAGACTGATACTTTTGGTCACAGGGAAGTGCAAAGAGGGAATAAATCAAGGAAACAATAGGAATGATAGAGTGTCTTGCATAAAACATTTATATCAGGGACCATTGAGGTTTCAGAGTCTGCTCCATGCTATTGGGTCACCTAACCGTGAAACTAAGAAGCATGTTTCTCATATACACAACCAGAGGTTTTGGAAAATTATTTGTATTGGTAAAAAAATTATCATACATGTATAGAAAGGTATATTCAGGTTTTAAACAAGTCTCGATAGTCACAAAGAAGATTAAGGGTTACTCAACATATACAAACTAGTATGAGGTAATTCAATGGAGAATGGATATTGGGTTTATGATATTAAAGAGTTTAAATACCATTTAATAAAATTCATTAAACAGTAATAAATCATTTCATAAAGTTACAAAGAGATATGGCAAGTATTGTAGCATAACTAGTAAAATGACAATATAGGACTACTCAACTAACTCAACTTTTGGCCTCTCAAACAATACTCAAATCCAATATAATTTATGAAACAGAGGTTGGATTATGTCATGTGATACATTATATAACTCTATGAACTTGAATGACTTCATTTGGAATTTTACACATTTACTTATGAATCATTCATCGAAAGCTAGTCAAATTCTAGCTAAATCTAGAAGGGGTGCATAAGTTGGAGAAGAAATCATAGTTCTGTAATTTATATTGAAATTAATGATATCATAAAATTATATACTCTTTTATTACATAAGAAACAGGCCAATATGACTCTCAGAGGATAATGGAATAATCTCTTCTCTTTCATATAGAAAACTAGTTGTAGAATAGAAGAAGGAGGGAGGGTTTGATCTCTGAACTTGGTGATGATGATTCTGAAATTTATATTCAACCTGATCAGATTCATTACTCTGTTATTAAATCATAAATAGGCCAAAATACCTGTCAAATAATCATGGAAGAATCTATCTTCTTCTACATCAAAAACTAGCTCTAGAAATCCACAAGAAGCTTGGAGATTTGATCTCTAGAATGGATGAATATTTTTCTGATATTCAAATTCATATTGATAATCTAAAGGACCTGCAAATAATATCAATGAAAATGGCCAAATGCCATTATCCTCTCACAGAAATCTAGGGCACATCTCCCAATTCTCAAATGCACAAATGCATTCATAAAATTTCTCAAACTAGCAAAAGATGGGAAAGGGAGTTGGAATACTTATTTTATAGAATTAATGTTGACCTTTTGAGCAAGTTACTTGGATTGGTGACCTATGAGAATAGGTTAACCATGAGTGTACATATTTTCCTTTCTTTGCTTTGTTTTTCTTTGGCTTTCCTTCTTTTTCCCCTTTTTATGGCTTTCCTTCTTTTTACCCTTTTGATGGCTTTCCTTCTTTTCTGAACTTTCCTTCTTTTCATCCTTTCCTAATTTTCCTTTTTTATCCTGCTTTCTAGATTTATGCTTCTTTTCATGAAATATTTCTCATTTCTCATTTTTGGCATCATTTTTGGACTCTAGTGCTTACTTGACTTCTACTCCAAATAATTCTTCCAACCTTATCCACTAATTTGAATTGGTGGGCCAATTTATCCATTTATTCAACATAACAAATAAAGCTATTAATTGCACAAATAATATTAAATGATCCATAATTATTTATTCCAAGTGGGTAGAAACTATGGATAAATTTAAATTCACTCCTAATTAATTAATTTCCTCATCTTAACCCCTCATTAATTATTTAATTCAATCTATCCCTAGGATCCATGGGGTTCAATCTACTTCATGGTGCTGTCAAAATGGGAACATGACACAGGGAGGTTTCATCCAATTAATCCCTAAAGCAGAAGATCTTGCAATGATTACTAGTAGACAGAAAACTCGCATTCCCAATGTTTCCAACCAAATTGAACTACATCCAACCTTATATTATTTCACTAGAGAAAACTTGTTTCATTCAAGGTCGGTTTATCCTCGATGCTACAGTTGTGGATTGGGAGGGTATGAAATGGGACAAGAACCAAAGGTTTACAGCTTTGTTCATAAAGTTCTATTTTGAAAGAGCCTATGAACAAGTAGATTGGTCAAATATTCTAGCAATGCTTCGAGCTCTATTTTGGTAAATCTTTTATCTGGATGGTGGGATGTTTAATTCATAAATGCTTTAATATTCTTGTATATAAATCAAGCTAAATCTAAGGGAGATGAATTGTTCGATTCAATTAGACAAGGATAACCCTTGCCCAGCCATATAAATGATGGAAACAAAATCCCTTGGATACCTCTTGCATCATCGATCTTATCAAGGTTTTATGGAAGGTATATTTTCTCTGGGCCCCACATTTTTCAAATGGTTAATGGTCATTTTTTCAACAACTATTCGCCTACTATATTGGTAGAAAAAGAGTCAGTAGGGAACACCCTAGATTGCATTATGGCTAAAACTATCACTTGAGGTTAAAAAATATAAATCACCTAGATGATATTTCAATGGAACTTGGAATTGCTACCACTATTACCATAGGAACAATTCCTATTGTTAGGCCAGCTTATCACTTGCACAAGGGGGCTTTCCTAAGGGAAAACTAAGGCCTATAATGATGAGAATATTGGATAACTAAATACTTAGCATAGTTATTATTTATAAAAATACTTTTTAAGGTGTATTTGTAGTAGCTAATGCATATTTATAAAATATGATAATGGTCTATGTAAAATATGCTTTACAACTTTGTCTTCTACACCAAAGAATGGATATAATTTTTAAGATGCATCGTGACAATTTTCAGATATAATACGGAGTCCATACAATAAAGTAATTTTAAGGTGTTGAAATGAATGACCAAAGTCAAAATTTGTTAATTAGGCACAATCAAGCCAAATAATAAATATATCATGTTAAGAGCAAAATTGACCCAAAATACTTAGGGAAAGCCGAATTTCATAGGCTCCTAGTCCATCAATACATAAAAGGTAAATATCCTCTTTTTAATCAACTAGATCAAACCATAAATATCACCAACACATAGCATAGACCATCATCACAACACTTATATAGAAAGGTACAAAATAATCATCACCAACTCATGCTAGATCCATCATAAAGTAAGTAAATATCATGCCAAGCTCTAAAGGGGAAGAAGGTGCAGTAATAGCCAAAGTATGCAACATGAAATTCCTCTAAGCACCACACACTCACCCCATAGCTATACATTTTAATAAAGAAAAAATCTTGGGATAGTTGGAACATACCATAAGGGAAGTGTCGGGGAAACATATGCACTATAATACCCTATATCCGCCATAATCCTGTAATACCCTGCCTCATGTGGAAGTAAATAATATTGACTAATATCAGATGGTAATGCAACATGGCATAGCTACAAAACCCCATATGCAACCTTCCTAAATAGGGTCTTCAACTGAATAAGATAACTCATGATAAATGAGGAGTGATATATTTTAATGAGGTTTTGAATGAGGCCTTGAGTTTTAAGCTTTAAATGGCCAAAATATAGTGTCATAATTTATTGCAAGATGACATCCCTAAGTTACCAGCCAAGAGTGAACCTAGATTAAACCTAGGTAGGTTTTTAGTTTCTCGAGGCCACCATTTGCTTTTAAAGACTCTCAAAAATCCCTCTAAGATGCAGTGCTACAACATATAGCTACGAAGGTGAAAAAATGGATTTCTTTACATATATTCTTAACAACCAAGTTTCAAAATTGTTCAAGGTTATAACTTCTACTTATGCCTATTATGCATATTTTCAAATCCTACTAGTGTAGCCTATCATTGGTTGAAGAATCTCCTAAAAGACTTGATCTAGGTCATCCTATAGGGAAAGAAGGGTTTCCATTGAGTTAATTGGGGAATTTCTTGTAATCGAAAAGAATGGGGTGGTTTGGAGATGATCGAATCATCTCTTCAATTCCAAACCTATGCGCCAAGTGGGAAATACAAATTGTGGAAGATAAAGAGAACTTTAAAATACCCCAATGCAACTGTAACTTTAGAGGCCCGCCATTTGGAAAAAAGTGTTGGAATAATCTCGACCTCCAAAGATTTTGTCGTTGACTCCAAGAAAGGTTGATATCCATGGCACATTTAGATAACCCTCTGAAAACCTATGATGAGCAGCTAAGCCAATGTATCTCATTTCCATGTGATATTAAATTGTTGGTTCCCTCTCAACTTTCTCTTTAAGGAGGTATGTATATGCTATTAGAAAATTTGTTCTCCTACTACCATCGTTTATTCACTATTATCAGTTGATAAGTTAAATTGTTATTCTAAATTAAATAGAGCCTATGGGTATAGGTATATTAAGAGTTTTAAAACAAACCCTTACCTTGTTTGGCCAAATCCATGCCATAGGATTTGCGTCAAGATCATTTATGTGACTATTACAACACGGATATGACTATGGTTTCATATGCTTTGTGTCAAGATCATTTCTGCAACTATTACAACACAAATATGACTATGGTTTTAGAGGTTTGACATATCAAATCTGTTGGGTTTGGTCCTCATTTCACTCTTTAGGGTGTTTATTGCACCATATTTATTTTGCAGTGGTTGTTTCTCCCACACAAGAATATTACAGCACAAATATGACTATGGTTACATAGGTTTGACATATCAAATCATTTGGGTTTGGTCCTCATTTCTCTCTCTAGGGTTTTTTTGCACCATCTTTATTTTATGGTGGTTTTTTCTCCCACCCGAGAAATTAATCCCTGGATTTAATAGCCCATTGTAGATCCCACCATCCAACCCTTAACCATGAATGAATAACCCCCAAACCCTGAACAAAAATGAGTAAAATGAGAGATATAATGGGTATGACATAAACTCACCAATTTAGGAGGAATTATGTGCTATCTTGATAGAGTGCATCAAATTCAGTTCCTACCCAAAGGTGAAAGATTCCATAGTTTAGAACCAAAAGTAGGTGGATTTTAGAATTCTCTCAATGATGAGAGGTAGAGTTCATAGTCCATGTGATGGGAGCATCTTTGGTTCCTAACCAAAGGAGGTGGAGTCCACAGTTCGCTCAATGATGAGAGGTAGAGTTTGTAGTCTGCGCAATAGGAGGTAGAGTCCAGTTGTTAGGATTATTAATCCTCCCTTGTCTAATTTGGTCATCAGTCTAAATTGAGATTCATGTCTAAATCAGGAGTCCATCCAGTCTATTTTTAGTCAATAGCACCATTGGGTCCACTTGGCCTAATTGGGGCACATGTTCCAGTTACTAAAGTGTGGGGAACACTAATTAAGGCCTACTGCCACTGATTACACTTGCATGCATCATTTTGGGAGCCTCCTATATCAATTCCTACAATTTAGGAGCCACTAGGAGTGCCGACACCAACCTTCAGCAGTTGAGTTCAGTTAGTGACTAGTCAAGCTAAGTTAGGAGTCAGTTACATTCAGTTCTAGTCCTCTACATTCAGTTAGTGCTAGGTTTGCATGGATGCATGTAGGAGAGGTGCATTTCTCACCTACCATAGTCATTTAGCCTTAGTTAATACTGAATTAGACACTTGAGCTATGTTTTAGAACTCTGTTGAACTCTGGTAATTGTTTAGATAAGGCCAGTTAACTATTGAGTCCTCCGACAGTGATTTAGACAATGTCTTAGTTACCTATAGTCAAGTAGATTCTAATCAATTCGAATTTCCTCATGTGGATTCAAATTGCATGTGGCTATTTAATCCATTGTACTTCATTGTAATTATTATCTAATTACTCTTTGATTAATGAAAAGCATTCACAGCTGCAAGCCATTTTTGCATTGTTTCATTCTTCAATAACTAAGTAAATTGTGTGATCTATCTCGTGAGTTGTGTGTTTTTCCATATATCTATATGCTCAATTTAATATGGTATCAGAGCCTAGGTGGATAAGTCACTTCTCCTACTCATATCTCCTACTGGATCATTTTTAAGCAAAATTGCTCCTTCCAGCTCTGCACCAGAAGCAGAAGGTTTACCACTTAATACCCCAAGTTAAGGAATTTTTGATCAAGCTTGATCAACTATGCTGGGTGTGATGAAAACCTGAAATGTGAAAGATGTCGACCTTACAATTCCCATTTTTTCATTTTTCAGGTACAAGTTTGAATGGCTTCATCAATTATGGATTCATTAGTTCCTCTTCTCACCCTATCCACAAACTATTCAAAATGGAAGATGAAGATGATTTCATATCTAAAGAGACAATATCTCTAGGAGGTGTCTATTGGAATTGGTGAAGAGTCCTTTGAAAGAAAGGATGACAGGCTAAATGAATGTGATGCAGCTAATGGAACAATGTCTATGGCCATTTCTCCTAGCATGTGCTACCTCAAAATATCTCTTAGAAACCCAAAGGATCTTTGGAAAATATTGGACAAAACCTTTGGAAAGATTTATGAGGATCATAATAGAACTTTGGAGAGCATATATAGCACCATAAGCATACCTGACCCAAAAATATTGGACTTCACTCTCTCTGACGAGGTTGTTCAAGATGAAGAAGAAGCAGAAGCTTCTACACAGTCAATTTGAATTGAAGACAATGTCCTTGCAGTGACTCCTTCTCCTGATGCTCTGGAAATTTATGAGATCTCTGATATATCATCTCTTCATATTTCTGAAATAGAAGAATACATTAAAATATCTATTATTGAATAAAAATACTGCTGCACTTCCATGCAAACATTCACCGGTGATTTTCCTCTGGATTATGTGGAAAATTTGCCAGTAATTGCTTCCGAAAGTGAAGAGAAATTTGATTTGTATCCATCTAATGTTTCTACTGGTGTGAAAATATGTAATACCTTGGATATTTTGGAAGAAATATCAGATTAACAGAGTGATCCATTCGCTTCCCTTGATCTAGATCTTCTGGCAAATTCTTGCAGGATTGCATGCACCAAAATTCATAATTTTGAAGAAGAAAGTTGTGCATCCATCGTCTCAGTTGACCATTTCTTTGAATCTGATATTAACCTTATTGGATCTGATATGATATTATTTATATCTTATCTTATATTTCTTGTTTTAATATTTCAAATTCATAATCTTTTAGTATTGCTTATAGTTGTTCTCATCAATGGTGTGAAGAAACAAGTACCACAAGTCTCCTACAAATCTGTTGCTGGGGATTTGATTTTATTTCACAGTTTTGGATCTGTTGTGAACCTATTTATATATTATTTAATTTCTAATATGATATTATTTGGTTCATATTTTCAAATCCAAGAGCTTTCAATCATTCTTGTAGCTTCTCTCACCAATTCCGGTATGAAAAATCAAGTACCACAATTCTTCCTCAAAATTGTTGTTGGGGATTTGGTGTTAGTTTCCTCTTATGAGCTTTATGATATTTTATTTTGTGATTCATTAGCTATTTCAGAATCGATAAAAGAAAATGGAGCTCAATAATTTTCTCTCAACAGTTCCAATGCTTCTCTACCATTGATCACATGCTCATCTCCTCACAAAACTGGTAAAGAGGAATATTTTCGACATCCGCCTGGAAACTTTCTCCTAACACTTGGGGCTGTTCTTAACACTCATGGTTTTATGTTCATGGATGGAACATATCAGTTTATTGAGTGTTTCTCACATGTTCTAAATCCTCAAGAATCTTTTCTCACTTATCAGTTGACTTTGGTTGCTCTACATGGGTCTAATCTTCATCCAGCAGTTGTCTATATTTCTGATTTAGTTGAGCATATAATTATTCTTCCAAAGAGGAAGATTCCTCCAGACATAATTATGGAGAGGTTCACATGCCAGGCCCCAATATTCCTGTGCACAGAAGAACTAGATTAATCCTGATTCTATCTGCTTAATTAGAGGGGGGATTTTTTCCCATGTGGTTTTTTCCCCAGCTCCTTGTATTGAGCAGTTACTTTACTTTACTTGATGTAATGGGTGACCTATGGTATTAGTTACTAGGCCCCACAGTTTGTCCAAGTTATCATTCAGGGGGGGTGTTAGGATTATTAATATTCCCTTGTCCAATTTGTTCATAAGTCTAAATCAGGTTCATGTCTAAATCGGGAGTGCATCCAGACTATTTTTAGTCACTAGCACCATTGGGTCCACTTGGCCTAATTGGGGCACATGTTCTAGTTACTAAAGTGTGGGGAACACTAATTGAGGCCTACTGCCACTGATTTCACTTGAATGCATCAGTTTGGGAGCCTCCAAGATCAATTCCTACAATTTAGGTGTCATTGGGAGTGCTGACACCGACCTTCAGTAGTTGAGCTCAATTAGTGGCTAGTCAAGATGAGTTAGGAGTCGATTACATTTAGTTCTAGTCCTCTACATTCAGTTTACCACTAGGTTTACATGGATTCATGTAGGAGAGGCGCATTTCTCATCTACCACATTCAGTTATCCTCAGTCAACACTAAAGTAGACACTTGATTTATGTTTTAGAACTCTGTTGAACTCCGTTAATGGTTTAGACAAGGTTATTTAACTATTGAGTCCTTCGACAGTGATTTAGATAAGGTCTTAGTTACCTACAGTCAAGTAGAGTGTAATCAATTCGAATTTCCTCATGTGGATTCAAATTGCATGTGGCTATTTAAGCCATTGTACTTCATTGTAATTATTATCTAATTACTCTTTGATTAATGAAAAGCATTCACATCTACAAGCTATTTTTGCATTGTTTCATTCTTCAATAACTGAATAAATTGTGTGATATATCTTGTGAGTTGTGTGTTTGTACATAGATCTATGTGCTCAATTTAATACCAGTACAGTTTACTTACTGCCGAGAGGAGGCACAGTTCAGCTCCATTCATCTCAATTCATCTCATAGTCCACTCAACGACGATAGAAGGAACAATTCAACTCAATTCACAACGACAGAGTGAGGTAAGGTATATCAGTGTTTTTGTTTTTTGTTTTTCATTTTTCATTTTTTTTTAATTAGTAGGTTTCTTTTTTAATTTTAGATTTTTAATATTTAAAAAATATATATTTATTAATTATTAACACCTAATATATATAACCATTATAACCATTGATATTTAATATCTATTATCTAATTACTAAAACCTAATTACTAACCCTTAATCCTTATAATTACATCAAATACTTCAACTCTAAATCCATAACCCCTAATAAGCAATAACCATCATAACCCTTAATGTTGAAATTTTTATTCATCACCATCCATTAACCATTAACCCCTAAAAATATCTAATACTTAATCCATTTAACCATCAACCCCTATACCCATTAATCCATTTAACCATTAACCCCTAAAACATCTAATACTTCAAATATAAATTCTATGAACCTTGTCATATAATATCTGTCTTATAACCACTACCATCTACTACCATTTATAGAACGAATTGGAGTAACCTTTCTTTTGCATTCATTTAAAATCAATTTTTCAATTGTTGTGAATTTAAATAAGTATTCATGGAGTAATGATATAAATAATGAATATGATGACGATCAACATGATCATGATGATCATGATGATGAATACGATGACAATCCGCATGATGTTGATGATTATGATGATGACGACAACAATGACGATGATGGTAATGATGATGATGATGATGATAACCATCATCACCATCATCTTCGTCATGTTGAACATCATTGTCTTCATCATCATGATCACTGTAACGTCCCCGAACTTTCGACTGGCAAATAGGATGCTACTATACATCAATTCATCCGAGCATCTAGCCCAACGAACATGAACATACATATATGTAATGCTGAAGCATGATACTTAAAACATCGAACATATTATGAGGCATAATAATTCATATACACAATAGAAGCAAAATATATCAATAAACACTCATTCATATACAGATCAACATTTAATATGTATATCATCATTCATCAATGGTAAATATAATTGTAGACACATGTCAAGAAAGAGTACTTATCTTATAGAGAACTTATCTTGCAACCAGCTACGTCGTTGCAATGTTCCACCCAACCATAGGCCCGCATGCTCCTCAATATCTCAGCAACGTTGCCACCCCTGAGCCGGGCATGCTTCCCCAAGGAACAAGGAACTAATAGGATTACACATAGCCAAGGATAACAACACCGCAAGGGTACACAGTTCATCCAAGCCAACAGAGTTGGGTTTATCAGGTGAACAACAGATTATCCAAGCCAACAAAGTTGGTTTTATCAGGCCATCCAGGAGCTGGGAAAGGCTAAATGCTAAGCTGGTGAGCTCATTGAAGAGCTACAAACACCAACACCAGAGCTAGCCTGGCTTCTAGAACACCTACACATGCCAAACACAAGGAAATCAATCCCTTCTATGGAATTCAATTCCTCAGACACTGATCTCCCTTCCAGTGCTATTCAGGGGTTGTGGAGAAGAAATCCAGCTCAGTAGCTTTGTCTGTGTGGTTCTCACCCCACCAAATTTATCAAGCACCTTAGGCCCTCATTCACCACTCCAATGCAGTCCAAAGAAAAAACCACTGCATGTAAGCAGCCAACAACTATTGAAGCTTTTATAGGAGAAAAACATAGTTAATCAATCGTGGAAAATAACAACCCATGGGAAAACCTACCCACAACACACGATCCTTCATGCAGTTGCTGGAGAAATTTCCATAGACCAAAAAATGGGAAAAAAAGGAACATACTCCCAATCTCTGTGTTAGGGACAAGGATGCAACCCACAAAACTATTGATGTAATCACAGCAGCTACTTAATGATGGAAAAAAGAACAATGCATAGTCTGAAAGTGGTGGGAAGCAGATACCAAAATTTTGCACAAGCATGAGGGATGAACACTACAGACTAGGAATCCGCGAGAAAGAAGGAACGAAAACCCCCAAACAATGAATTGGGGATATTTTAACTTAGTCTGCGTGAAGAAACTGAACAGACTCACGATTTGGTTAGTGGGAAGACCATCTGCATGTCGTGGAGAGTGAGAGCAGGTGTGGGCATGGTAGTGGTCTTTCTGCCAGCAAATCACTGCCCCAACTAACAATGGAAAAATAAGGTGGTGGTGAGCAAAAGAGAGTGGTGGCACATGGCTCTTCCCCCATGACTCAATGTTCAACATCCCACCTTCCTTATCCTTAGGAGTCATGCCCCTTCTCAATTTAGTTGTAGTGAACATAGCTGGTTGGGTTATTTAATTAAAATGCACATTTACATGATGTCATAATTTAATATATGTCGTATGTCTCGATATACCATCTGTGACCATTCCAATATGAAACATAACATAACTAAATCGATGGTGGGGCCTTTTCCCTTAGCTCCGCACCATGAATATTTACAATATATGTATCATGTATATTTAATGCAAGTGAGGTTAAAACTGGGTTATTACATTCCCCTCCCCCTTCAATAGCATTGTCCTCAGTACTTTTACAAAATTTGAACAAAATGCTACACTAGTACCGCCTCAGTGTTTCATAGAATTGAACAAAAATGGATGTGCCAATCGCATGGCATCCTCCAACTCCCACATATCCTTTTCAGGTCCATAGTGCCCCCATCGCACCTTTACCTGCCCTATGGCTCGGTTCCGGAGCATTGTGACCTTCCTTTTGAGGATGCACATTGGCTCAATTTGGAACTCTCCCTCGGGTTCCACCTGAATCACATCCCAATTTATCACATGGTTAGGATCATGTACATATTTCTTAAGCAAAGAAACCTGAAAAACATTATGAGCTCTAGTACTAGCAGGCAATGCAAGTCTATATGAAACTGGCCCTATTATTTCAAGCACTTCAAATGGCCCACAATATCTAGGTAGGTGACATCTTGGCACAAATTCCAAGCTTCAAGGAACTTTTCTTCGCTTTCACTCTGAGGTAAACATGATCCCCAACACTGAACTCTTTGTTCCTCCTATGCTTATCTGCATAGTTTTTCTATCTTTCCTGTGCTACCTTCAGATTCTGCCTAATCTTTATAACCTCTTGCTCCATTTCCTTGAGCAATTCTGGTCCAAGCACAACTCTGTTCACTGGGTTATCCCAAGTCATTGGTGTCCTACACCTTCTTCCATACAAAGCTTCATACGGACTCATCCCCAAGGATTCCTGCTATCCATTTTTGTAAGAAAAATCTACCAATTCTAAGTAATCTTCCCACTTGGTTGGTTTGTCCATCACATACATGCGAAGCATATCTTCAAGCACCTGATTAACTCTTTCTATCTGCCCATCTATCTGAGGATGGTAGGTAGTCCTGAATTTTAGCTTTGTACCCAAATCTGCAAACAACCCTTTCCAAAAATTGGAAGTGAACTTGACATCTCTGTCAGAAACTATTGCCTTCGGCAATCCATGCAATTTGAAAATCTCCTTCATGAAGATCTTTGCAATGTCATCGGTCTTATGTGTAGACTTCACTGGTATAAAATGTGCTTCTTTTGTCAACTTGTCTACCACAACCATGATGGAATCATGTTGTCTCCAAGTCATTGGCAAGCCTGTTGACATTTCATGCACCTTGAAATGTATTCAGCCATGTCCTTTTTCATTCCTGGCCAAAAGTACTACTTCCTAGCTGTAGCAATTGTCTTCTGATATCCTGGGTGACCAGAATACAGAGCTTGATGGATTTCATCCATAACAAATCTTTTCAAATATGCTACATTCGGAATATAAATTCTTCCTTTATAAGTAAGAAGTCCATCTTCTTCCGATTTATATCCTTCATACTTCTTCTCAAGACTTTGTTGCTGCAATTTGTCTTTTACCTGCTCATACAATTCATCTCAGGCAATGTGATTTAACAATCTGATGCCTCAAATCTGATTGGAAAATACTAAGAGATGCCACATGCATTTCCTGCACCTTCCTACTGAGTGCATCAGCTACGTTATTCTCTTTCCCCTTTATGTGCTTGATTTCAAAATCAAACTCACACAAAAATTCTAGCCATCTCGCTTGCCTAGCATTTAGAGTAGGCTGATCAAATAGATACTTCAAACCATAATGGTCTGTCCTAGGTTCAAATCTTCTACCCATCAAGTAATGCCTCCACATCTTGAGAGCATGTACTATGGTTGCAAGATCGAGATCATGAGTGGCATAGTTCCTCTCATGTTCCTTCAGCTTTCTTGACTCATAACATATCACGTGGTTGTCCTACATAAGGACTCCTCCAAGCCCTTGTCCTCATGCATCAGTACACACCACAAAATCTTTCTCCCGATCTGCAACTTTCAATACTGGTGCACTAGTGAGAATATTCTTCAACAACTGGAAGATTTCTTCACACTTTGAATTCCATTCGAACTTTGTCCCCTTCTTCTGCAAAGAAGTGATGGCATGTGCAACCTTGGAAAATCCTTCAATGAATCTCCTGTAGTATCCTGCAAGTCCCATAAAAGATCTTACATCCGTCACATTTCTTGGATTAGGACAATTCATAATGGCTCCAATCTTTTTAGGGTCCACAGATATACCCTCTTCTGAGATAATGTGACCCAAGTACTGAATTCTATCCCTGTAGAAGTCACACTTGCTCAATTTTGCATACAACTGATGTTCCCTGAGCACTTGCAATGTTAGTCTCAAATGCTCTTCATGCTCCTCCTCATTCTTGGAATAAACAAGAATGTCATCAAGGAAAACAAGAACAAACTTTTCCAAATACTTACTGAAGACACCATTCATAAGGCACATAAATGTAGTTGGTGCATTTGTGAGACCGAATGGTACCACTACAAACTCATAATGCCCATACCTTGTCCTGAAGGCTATCTTATGAATGTCTTCATCCTTGATCCTCACCTAATGGTAACCATACCTCAAGTCAATATTGGAAAACACCTTTGCTCCTCTCATTTGATCAAAGAAGTCATCAATCCTAGACAAAGGATATTTATTCTTCATAGTAAACTTGTTCAATTGTCTGTAATCAATACATAATCTGAGTGTACCATCTTTCTTCTTTACAAAAAAAACTAGTGCTCCCCAAGGAGACACACTCGGTCAGACATACTTCTTTTCCAACAACTCTTGCAGTTGCATCTTCAACTCTAGCATCTCCGATGTACTCATCATGTAGGGTTTCTTGGACACTGGTGCTGCTCTTGGAACAAGTCCAATGGTGAAATCAATGTCACGCTTGGGAGGAAGTCCTGGAATCTCATCAGGAAACACATCCCTGAATTCTTATAACACCTAATAATCCTCCAACCTAGGAGTTTCATCTCCTGTTGGTTCCAGAATATGAGCTGCATACAACTGGGAACCTTTCCTATAGAACTTCTTCAACTGCATTGCTGAAACCTATCTTACTGAAATTACCTTCGGAATACCTTTCACAACTACTGGGTTTCCTTCTTCATCCATGCATTCAAAAGTCTCATTATAACAGTCAATCTTCACTCGGTGAGCTTCTAACCATTCCATTCCAATGAGAACATCATAGGAGCCAAGCGGTATAATATTCATATCTACACAAGTGTTCAATACATTCATGAACAATGGACATTTCTCTATCACTTCTCTGACCTTTCTCTTAGTCCCAGTGGCTAGCTGAACCAGCCAATATTTTCCATGCTTTACCTTCTTAAAAGCACAAATATCCACTACTCTAGGAGTAATGTGACTCTGAGTAAAACCAGGGTCAATCAAAATAGAAATAGATTGTTCAACAATCTTACCTGTAACTTCAACCACAGTTGACTAATGATCTGCCTGGCGGTCCTCTAGTGCTGCATAAATTCTAGGGACTACTCTTGCTACTTGACCCACTGTTTCTGCTCCTGAAATGTTATAGGATGGCCTTGCACTTTCATTCTCGAGTGGAAAATATCTACGCAAGTGGGGTCATTCACATTTCCAACATTTGAGTGGACCTTTATTCTGATGTGTTTCTTTAGTCTTTCCACCTGTCACTCCAACTGGATTACTCGCAACTTGGAATAGCTGCTTATGTTGATTCCTGAATCTAGAAGGTTTGAAACCTTTCCTTCTTTGGTCAAACTTCTCATTCTTCTTGTCCTTCCATGCCTTATGGTAATCAGGTTTACCTTTTCTTTTCTCATAGCAATACTTATCCTTTCTTATTGCTTCTTCAAGAGCTCTTGGTTCATAAAAATCAATTCTATCTTTGTAAGCTTGAGGCAATCCAATCAGAAACCACTGGATCTTCACTTTTTCATCTCTGATGTACCGGAAATACCTCAATAATTCCAAAAACTTATTTTCATATTCATCCATGGTCTGCTATCCCAATCTCAACTCATGGAACTCCTTGATCTTGTCATCATAATACCTGTCAGAAAGGTATTTCTGCCTGAAATACTTCTTGAACTGTTTCCACTTCAGTTTCCTTTCACTAATTCTCTTTACTTGCTTGAAGTGTTCCCACCAAATGGATGCTCATCCATTTAGATTGAATATGGAAACTCTTGCCTTCATGTTTCCTGAATAATCTTGTACTTGGAAGTACTTCTTTATCCCAAGAAGCCAAGCTTTAGCTTCTTGTCCCGTCTTTATCTCACCATCAAATGTAGGAGGGTTAGCTTTCCTAAATTCATCTCAAGAGCGATCCCTTTGGTGCCTTCTTCTTTTCCTTTTATGAGAAGATGAGCTTGTATCTCCACTGGATTCTTTAGAGTCAGATGATCCACTGGAAGTCCTTCCCCTTCTCCTGTTGCTGCTCTTACTGCCTTCTCGCCCAGAGTCTATCTTTTTCTGCAAGTCTGTCAAACTCTGCAATATGGAAGCATTCAATTGATGATGCTCTTCCTAGGCTTTTACCAAGCTTCTCATGGTGGCTGCAACCTCGAACAGTGTCCCTTGGAATCTCCTTCCATTAGACTCTAGGTCATCATTTCCATTACGGACATTTTCTCCCATGGCATCTTCTGCTCGCTCGTAAGAATCCCGAGCATCATACCCATCATGGGTTCTCATGACTAAACGACCTCTTGCTTTACCACACTATTCTTTTCAGAGTACTGCTCTTGAAAGTTGTCTATAATTCTGCAATGTGTAAGTAGAAAATTGTTAGATGCATGTCATTAATATAAATCAAAACTACTTACCTTCCTCTTTTGGAAATTCATAAAACACAATTTTGCTTAAAACACAAAATTTTCCTGTTTTTCTTTTCATCCCTGTGACCACAGATAGTCTATTGAAATCTACTGAAACCTATTGAAACACAGTTGGAAACTACTTACAAAACCATTGAGAAATTCCTTCTAAAAACCCAAATTACCCTAGGCCCAATCGGACCTCTTCCCATCTATTTTTCTGACATTTCGGTGGTCAAGCCAACTTACTCATCGGTGGTCTATTTATTTATTTTTTCTCTAGTGTTTCGATGGGAAAATGACTAGACTTACAATTTTCATCGGCAAGAAATCAGCTGTTCATCGGGTGCATAGTCATTTGAGCAGGCGTAAAGGTGGAAAGTAATCTTACTACGATTTCTGCGGGCGAACCGACTAAGCTTCCGATCAGTGATCCAATCATTAACAAATTTCTGATTCCTTTATACTCTTCAAAGTTGGGTCTCTTCCCTACTAACTGCCTGGTGTTTCGGCAGCTGAACCTCTAATTCCTTCCGCTGTATCAGGCCTGTAATCATCTATCATTCTGAACTTTATCAGCCATAGCATAGACCAACCATGTTGCGTCAGTGGTTGGGCTCTACACATCGGATGGTTAGTTGTTAAGATTTCCACAACGGCAGCCCGCAATTGAACTATGTCTTTCACAGCTCCTGACTCTTTCAGTGTTCGGAGCTACTAGGATATTTCAGCATCGGTGCTCGAAGAACCTCGGGTGATTAGCTAACTCTTTATATGGCTGCAACGGCAGGAAACAGAGTCACTATTTTCTCCACGGGGAACTTGTCAGTGGTCAGAGCAGTTGTTAATTGCGGCATTGAACATTTAGTGGACTAAATAGATGTAACTGTGGTTCTCCCTCATTGAACCTTTTCCGATCGGCAATCCGATCCACTAACATTTCCCAATGGCCGATGATCTCGTGCCTTAGAGAAAATTGTGAATTTTCTTCCTGCCTTGTATTCTGTCGCATCGGCTCTTCCATCTTCTATTCTTTGGTGATGACAACAACTATTCTCCTCCAATCGACGACCGAAACACATTGGCATCGGCAAGTGAAACCTGTATGCGTCGGAGGATCAGTGCACTAGGATTCTGCAACGACGGCGCTTTGAACCACTAATTCCTTCCGATGTTCATCGATGATGATTACTACTAATATTTTTTGATGGCCGACGAAGTCAACACTTAGAAAAATTTTAGAATTTTCCTCCATCAGTAGTCCATCTATCTAAGTGTTCCGATGTGCTAATAGCCAAAACACTTAGAAAATTTTTTGAATTTTTTTGTCCTCACCATTTCTCTTTTTTTCTTCTAGGCAGTAGGGAACCTGCCTTTATTAACTATTTCTGATGGCCCTCTGAGGCCCAAATGCTGCAACATAAGCTCTATCACTGCATCTTCATGGCCCATTCAGGCCCATGCTGCAACCAGAGCTCTAATACCACACTGTAACATCCCCAACCCTCCAACCAGCGAAGAGGACACTACTATACATCAATTCATCTAGGCATCTAGACCAACGAACATGAACATACATATATGTAATGCTGAATCATGATACTTAAAACATCGAACATATTACGAGGAATAATCATTCATATACACAACGGAAGAAAAATATATCAATCAACACTTATGCATATACATATCAACATTTAATATGTATATCATCATTCATCAATGGTAAATATAATTGCAGACACAAGTCAAGCAAGAGTACTTATCTTATAGAGAACTTGTCCCGCAACTAGCTACGTCGCTGCAATGTTCCACCCAACCATAGGTCCGCGTTCTCCTCAATCTCTCAGCAACAATTCCACCCCTGAGTCGGGCATGATTCCCCAAGGAATAAGGAACTAACAGGCTTACACATAGCCAAGGATAACAACACCACAAGGGTACACAGTTCAACCAAGCCAACACAGTTGGGTTTATCAGGCGAACAACATATTAGCCAAGCTAACAAAGTTGGGTTTAACAGGCCATCTAGGAGCTAGGAAAGGATAAATGCTAAGATGGTGAGCTCATTGAAGAGCTGCAGACACCAACAGTAGAGCTGGCCTAGCTTATAGAACACCCACACACACCCAACACAAGGAAATCAGTCCCTTCTCTGCAACGCAATCCCTCAGACCCCGATCTCCCTTCCAGTGTTATTCAGGGGTTGTGGAGAAGAAAGCTAGCTCAGTAGCTCTGTCTATTTGGTTCTCACCCCACCAGGTTTATCAAGCACATCAAGCCCTCATTCCCCACTCTAATGCAGTTCGAATACAAAACCACTACATGCAAGCAGGAAACAACTATTGAAGCTTTAACAGGGGAAAAACACAGTTCATCAATTGTGGCAAATAAAAGCCCACGGGAAACCCTGCCCACAGCACACGATCCTTCATGCAGTCACTGGAGAAATTTACATAGAGTAGAAAAAGGAAAAAAAGGAACATACTCCCAATCTCTACGTGAGGGACAAGGACACAACCCACAGAACTATTGATGCAATCATAGCCGCGACTTAATGATGGAAAACAGAACATTGCGCAATCTGAAATTGGTGGGAAGCAGATACCAAAACTGTGCCCGAACATGAGGGATGAACATCGCAGACTAGAAATCCATGAGAAAGAAGGAAGACGAACCCAAAAAAAATGAATTGGGGATCTTTTAACTCAGTTCAAGTGAAGAAACTAAATAGACTCACGATCTGGTTAGTGGGAAGACCATCCGCACGTCATGGAGAGTGAGAGCAAGTGTGGGCGTGGTAGTGGTATTTTTTCCATCAAATCGCTACCCCAACTAATAATGTAAAAATAAGGTGGTGGTGAGAAAAATAGAGTGGTGACACATAGCTCTTCCCCCATGACTCAATGTTCAACATCCCCCCTTCCTTATCCTTAGGAATCATGCCCCTTCTCAATTTAGTTGTAGTGAACATAGCTGGTTGGGTTATTTAATTAAAATGCACATTTACATGATGTCACAATTTAATATATGTTGTATGTATCGATATACCATCGGTGACCATTCCAATCCGAAACATAACATAATTAAATAGATGGTGGGGCCTTTGCCCTTAGCTCCGCACCATGATTATCTACAATATATGTATCATGTATATTTAATGCAAGCGGGGTTAAAACTAGGGTATTACAATCATGATGATGGTGATGATGATGATGATGATGATGATGATGGAAATGATGATTATCACTATCATCTTCATCATGTTGATCATCATCATCTTCATCATCATCATCATCGACATTTTCATCAGCATCATGATGAATATCATCATCATCATTGTCGTCGTTGTCGTTGTCATCATTTCCTTCATCATCATCATCATCGTCGGACGATGATGATGATGGAAATGATGATGATCACCATCATCACCATCATATTCATCATCATGACCCTTATCATCATCATCATCATCACCGCCATCTTCATCAGCATGATCATGTTGATCATCATCGTCTTCATCATCATGATAATGATCATGATGATGAATACGATGACAATCAGCATGATGTTGATGATGATGACGATGATGATGACGATGATGATCATGATGACGATGACTATGATGATGATGATGATGATGATGATGATAACCCTCATCACCATCATCTTAATCGTGTTGGTCATCATCGTCTTCATCATCATCATCATCATGAAGATCATCGTCATCATCAGCATCATCATCATCGCATTCATCATCTTCATCATAATCATCTTCATCATCATGACCCTCATCATCGTCATCATCATCATCCTCACCATCCTCACCATCCTCACCATCATCTTCATCATCATGACCCTCATCATCATCATCATCATCATCATCATCATCATCATGACGATGGTAATGGCGATGATGACGGTGATGTTGATCATGTTGATCGTCATCATATTCATGATCATCATCATGATCATAACCATCATCACTGTCATCTTCATCATGTTGATTATCACCGTCTTCATTGTCATGATCCTCATCATCATCATCATCATCATCATCATTTTCATCAATATCATGATGAAGATCATCATCGTCGTCGTCGTCATTGCTTTCATCATCATTGTCTTGTGACTATGGATTGTCGGATGATGACAATGATGATGATTATGGAAATGATGATGATCACCATCATATTCATCATCGTCTTCATCATCATGACCCTCATCGTCATCATCATCATCACCATCATCACTGTCATCTTCATCATCATGATCATGTTGATCATCATCGTCTTCACCATCATCACCATCATCAATGTGCATGCCACATTGGAGCACCATGACCCAATTTTAACAAAAAGGTTATCCATTTAATGTCCAATAAAAACATATTTCCTAAGTTTTTCCATTTAATAAGGTAAGATGGCTGTATATTTTAACATTCTTGATATTCAAATGATACAATGATTTTGTAATATGTTTTCCTATATGTTAATAATTATCCACCTTCTAATATACTTATTATTGATCTTCAAATATCTAAAATTATTACTTATAAAATTATTAAAAAATATTTCACAAAATAAACATTTAATATAAAAAGTTAACAAACAATACTTTGATTAACTTTTTATTTTTATTTTCACAAAAATTGGTCATCGTTATTATATTTACTTTGAAATTGAGAATGATCATATTATTCATACAATATATCTTAAGTTTTAACTTTCTCATAACTTTTGACTTTTGCATAAAGTCACTTTTATATAAATAATAAAAAATGTCGAAAAATAAAAATCTAATTTCAATGTCATACTAGAAACAAAGAAGATAAGCCACTTAGTGGCTAGTATGTCTATAGGCGCATGCATTTTTGAATTGTCTTACTGATGAAGTATCATGATTGGTTTTTTGTTCATGGATGGTGATGATGGAGATGATGATGATGAACATAATGGTGATGAAGATGATGATGTTGAACATCATGATAATGACGATGAGGATGAAGATGATGATGATGATGAATACGATGACGATCAACAAGATGATGATGATGATGACAATGGTGATGATAATGAGGGTCATGATGATGAAGACGATGATGATGGTGATGATAGTCATGGTGATGATGATGATGATGATGATGATGATGATGATGATGATGATGAATACGATGATGATCAACATGATGGTGATGATGATGATGACAATGATGATGATGATGAGGGTCATGATGATGAAGATGATATTGATGATGAAGGCGATGATGATGGTGATGATGATGGTGATGATGATGATGAACATAATGGTGATGAAGATGATGATGCTAAACATCATGATAATGCTGATGAGGATGAAGATGATCATGATGATGAATACGATGATGATCAACAAGATGATGATGATGATGACAATGGTGATGATGATAAGGGTCATGATGATGAAGACAATGATGATGGTGATGATGATGAAGATGATAGTGATGATGGTCATGATGGTCATGGTGATGATGATGGTGATGGTGATGATGATGAAGATGATGGTGATGATGGTCATGGTGATGATGACGGTGATGATGATGAAGATGATGATGAGGGTCATAATGATGAAGATGATATTGATGATGAATACGATGATGATGGTGATGATGATGAAGATGATGGTGATGATGGTGATGATGATGGTGGTCATGATGATGAAGACAATGATGATCAACATGATCAGGATGGTGATGTGGATTGTGATAATGGTGATGATGATGATGAACATAATGGTGATGAAGATGATGATGCTGAACATCATGATAATGACATTGAGGATGAAGATGATTGTGATGGTGATGATCATAATGATGAATATGATGACGATCAACAAGATGATTATGATGATGACAATGGTGATGATGATAAGGGTCATCATGATGAAGACAACGATGATGAAGATGATGATGAAGGTGATGATGATGAAGATGATGGTGATGATTTTCATGGTGATGATGATGGGGATCATCATGATTATCTTGATGATAATGATGATGATGATGATGATGATGATGATGATGATGATGATGATGATGATGATGATGATGACAATGATGATGATGATGATGTTGATGATGATTATCATGATGATGACAATGATGATGATGATGATGATGATGACAATGATGATAAAGATGATGATGATGGTCATGATGTTCATGAAGACAGTGATGACGATAATGACGATGATTTGAAAGATGATGATAATGATAAGTGTGATCATTATTATTATTATGATTATGATGATGATGGTACATGATTATGATTATGATGATGAGGGTCATGATGATGATGATAATCATCATGATCATGATCATGCTCTCGATGATGATGATGATGATGATAGTGACGATGATGATCAACATGATGATGATGATGAAGTCGATGATGGTGATGATGATGATGTTAGAAAATATTTTTTCTTAAAATAAGATAAAAGAATAAATCTAAGTAAATACTTACCTCTCAATATATTTCATCGCCTTCTTCATCCACGTCATCATCTTCTTCATCCAAGTCATCATCTGTATCATTAGATTCAAAATCAACATTGTAAGTATTTTCCATATCACCATCATCATCCAAGTTAATTACGCTCATCGTGTCATCACCTAACTCATCTTGATCATGCTCTTCATCATAGTCTTCTTCTTCCAGAGAACCCTCTTTATTACCATCATCTAGGTTATACTTTACAGGCCTTCCCTTGGATCATGTCTCACAACAAATGACCAGCCCGCTTTACCTGGAACCTCTGAGTAAAATACATGTTCACATTGGCTTGGAAGAATATAGGGCTCTGTTCTTGGCTCAAACAACCTTTTATTTACCATGGTAAATCCATTATCATGTTCAATAACAATTCTATTGGGATCACGTTGATTCAATAGTAACCTGTATCTTTGACAATGAATAGAATTACCTTGAAGGATTAAAGTCACACTGTACAATATCTTCCAAATACCCATAGTATCAATTTTCTGAGAGTTCTAAATGTCTGTCACTTCTAGATAAAACATTAGTCACCTCAAAGACTGTAGATATCCCACAATCTGATGTTTTCTTTGTTTCATCCAATTTTTTGATGCGATATCTACAACCATTGCAGACCATAGCCTTATGATTTTTTACCTACAATAAGCAATACACAAAAATATTACACAACGATTCAATAGTTATGCAACAATACATGGAAAAGAACAACATGTATGTCAAAATTGTAATTTTCAAAATAAATTTCTTAGAGTGATTGATTAATATGCTTTCAATTTTATCTTTTAAACCATACGCTAAATCGTTTTCCCTTTATCTAATATTTCTAACTCCATTACGATGTGTTTCTTTAACTAATGAAGACACACCCTCCCATGATATTCCATGACCCAATTGTTCGCATTGTTCAATCCATACCTTTATCCAATCAAGATTGTTTGTGATGTATAAATGAATTGCATCCCATTCTCGACCAAGTGCTTGATGACAATAATCATTAAAATGAAAGACAGGTGTAAGTTTCCTGAACAAAGTATATATTCTTAATTGACGCAATAACTAGAAAATGAATAATTTGAACGATATAATAAACATCCACTAGCTAATAATTAACTTTCACCTTCCTCGATCTACCTTTCCCCTTGAGTTGCTCCCCTTCAAATTTGTTATTGGAGTTTGGATTGCAAATGCGATGTAAATTGAGCTTTAATTCTAAAATAGGGAGATATTCACTAACATACAACAATTTTTGGTATACCATATATCCTTCCATCATAGAACCCTCAACATGTGCTCATTGTCTCACCAAACCCTTCATAATTTCAAGTGCCTCTCAACCATCCACATGGACCTTGAGTGCACATGTCCACACAACTCAATCTCCTCAACTTGGTGTATGAGGTAGTGTTCCTGTGCATTGAAAAATGTCAAAGGTAGATGATTCTGCATTTCACACATGAGACAAGGAATTTATCTCCTCCAATACTTTATATCTTCTTTATGGATTTGTTTAGATTTCAACCATATACAAGTGACGCAAACCAATAATGATATTTAACAAAAAAAAACATTAAATTACATATCATGAAATAGTGCACAAAAAATAGATATAAATTATACGGAGAATTAAAGAAACACTAAGCACATGCAACTAAATGCTAGTTACCTCATGTATTTATCGAGATTATATATAACTTGTTTGACATTATTGTCAAAGTTGTTCGGGAGAGAGAGAGGTAGAACATACTGTATCAATATACAAACTACACCATTAATTAAACAAAGAGTATACAAACAAGGAAAAAAATTATATGGATATAACAATAATAATTACCTTGATGAAGATGTGCCAATCATGTTTTTTGACCCCCACAAAATCACCTTTTTTATGATATTCTTCAAGTTCACACAAAATCTAGTGGGAAATTTAATTTTCTGCATTACTTCTTTGACAACATTGCTTTTCTGTTCCGTAAACATCCATGGAATTGAGTTAATATTAACTTGGTCTCCATTGCTATGAAATTGGATGGCGCCTTTCATTACATGTTTTCTTTATTGAATGTCTTTGCAAGATTTCACAATTTTATGTTTCTTCCTCAGCTCCAGTAGTCGCCATAATGTTTCAATCATATTCTTTCCAATATGAATTGTATTACACAAATGAGCAATTTGTAGGTGCTCGTAGTAGGGAAACCTGTTGAATTGTATAGGATAACTATTCATTCCTCATGGAAGCCCATTAATGCCTTCATGATCATGATGGACATCATGAATATTAGTTTATAAATAAATTACATCATAAACCAAATATGGACACTACAGTAAACAACTCACAATAAAAATTAAAATACATAACAATTCATATACGATGATCCATATGTACCATGATGACGATTTCCATTGTATTTCATCTTCCAAAGGTGAGGTGTTATTCTTCGTGGTTTTAATGCAATATCCTTATTCCCATTGAAAATATTTTTTTTGGTTGTTCTATACCTATGATTCTTAGATAGGAAATTCCTATACTCATAAAACACCTCCTTTCTTAAGATTTTTGAGCGACGAGATTTTATCTTAGGACCACAAACTAGACATGAAAATTTACCCTTTATCTAAAGACCTACAATATATAGATATGGAATATCTATGTCAATTATAATTATATATAAACTATATTAAATACTTCATATAATTAAATGCAATTAAAGTTGAACTTAAAAATAGAAACCACAAAATTGGGTTAACCCAAGGGCATTGTGTATTGTCCATACAACCATTGCATGGAATTGAAATTGCCTTTGTTGTATTGGTCTAGATACATCATACATAGTGATTTCATTCCATAACTTCAGTAGCTCACCTATAAGATGTTTTATATATACATTCATATCTTTGACTTGGAACTTACATGAATGATTTTAAGTACATATAAAATATATCATTATGAGGACCATTAAGATATAAAAACCATGCATAAGAGTAAAATACAAAAATATACAAATGAAATTAGGAAACATAATACGACAAATTTGATGCCACAACTACATTAGAAATAAAAAATTTGTAGACACAAAATACCTGGAAAAATCATCGACAACATTATGTGCTCCCTCTTTATTGACAACCATGGAGGAATGTTATTGTTGATAAAAAAAACAGGCCACACCGTGTAAATGGATTTCATCTATGAAAATGGATTAACACCATCTGCGACCAAATAAATCCTAATATTACATGGTTCTTCTTTAAATTGAGGCCACTTTTCCTCCATATATCTAAAAGAAGAACCATCTGTAGGAATTCACATAACATCACCTTGACTTTTGTTCCTCGAATGGTAATCCATAAATTGTGGTATGTTTTTGCACTTGAACAATTGTTGCAAATGTGGAATGATGGGAATATAATGAAGAACCTTGTGAGGCACCTTTTTTGTTACTTCATCTGTTCAATATCTACTTATATGAAATTTCAAACATTCTGTTGCAAATTCATGCTAATTATAATAAATGACATGGTCATTGGGGCGTGCATGAATTGCTTCATAATGCATTCCAATATCTTTCATGATGGAAGATAAATCTCGATATGTGCGAGGTAAAATATTTGATGGTTGTAACAAAAATTCAGCTATCAAGCTACATCAAAAACAAAAATTATAGTTAATGTAATAAATAATTAATATTAACGAAACACACTTCATCTGTATGATGATCAATAATGAATTAACAAAAAAATTATTTTAGGAATACAAATAAACTTTATCACGATCGTATATATGTGATGGATTATTTAACATACCTTAGCATCCATGTGATTGATATGTTTGAAAGACCATTCATAACCTTCAAGTTCATTATCAACAATACAACAAAGAGAAGATTTGTTTGGGAGCCTTCATAAAGGGGTTCATATGCCTTATTGAGAAGAGGTATATCATTTTCATTATCAAAGTCATCACTATTTTCATTATCTTCGTCATCATCATCATCCATTATAACATTAAATGAATCATGGATCAATGTATTTGTACCATCATCTTCAACTATGTTATCGATATGATCATCTTGTTCAATATAATCATTCGCTTGTTCTCCATTAAACATAGACGCTCCATGATCTTGATACGGAACTTGTTCTGAAAGCAGTTCCTCTGGACAATATGCTGTAGGGTGTCCTTCCTTTATAAATACATGGAAACATCAATAGATATATATTAATATAGGAAATATTAAAATAATACATACATTTACCAAAGAAATGAATATAAAAAACTTCATAATGCTAAACCTACAAATGGACGATATTCATTCCCACCTCAGTGTTTTCATGTTCCATACAATGTTTTATGGTTGTTGAGATCAATATTATTCTCCTCTTAAATCCCTTGCATTGAGTACATGGACAATAACATTTTCCATCACCCCTTCGTTTTGCTGCATCCCACAGTCTAGCAAGCAATTCTCGATTATTTTCATTTGGATCAAGAATATTTCTATTTGACATTTTGTCACAAACTTTGTGAATGAATACTATTGAAAATATTAAAAAATAAAGTTCAATGCATCACAATTTTCTCAAATGGAGGTTTGTTAAAGAATAAAAAAATTCCCGCAAACTGTCTGTCGAAGAAAAAAAAATTCTGCAACCGCCCATTAAAGAATAAAACAAACCTTGAAACCATCCGTCAAGGAATAAATAATTTCTGCAAGCCATCCATCGCTTCTATAGAAAACATGTCGAAATGTTAAAAATTGTTTAATTTTACAAATGCATAGTCGTTGAATATCCGACAATGTGAACATAGTTACCGTTGGAAATATGGGTCAAACTATTTGAAATATGTCTTTATATTATTTCAAAAAATTTCCCAACACCATCAAAAATTTGACACCTTCTTGTCAGATAATTGACAAAATATTCATCACATTTTCGATACCCTCGTGTCAGATATCTGGTGACTTAACCACCGATATGGGCATTGAAAATTCAACATGCCACCATTGCATAACCGACGTCAATACCATCATCGAAAATCCTACACTAAAGACATTAGAAATTCGACAGTGCTAAAATAATTTGGAAGGTAAAATACCTTTCATCATTGCAATCTGACACATCTGTACTTTATCTCAGTTGTCATCGGATTCTGTCGTAGGATTTTGGGTTCAAATCCTGTTGTGCTAGATTAGGTTGCAGGGTATAAGGTAAGACTTTTTTTTCGGTCCCATCTAAAATGGTCATAGACCTTGACCGACTGCTGATGTAAGCATCTGTCGTGGCTAACCAAGGTCTTTCTAGGATCAATGGGTGTCCCCCTAGCTGTGACTTCAACTATAACACCAAGAATTTATGGGGTATTCCCACGAATCTACTGAGACAATGAGGTCATCCAATATTCCCTAGGGTTCAATGGTGGACATGTCAATGAATTCTAAAATAGTAGGGGTTGGTTGAAGGTTGGTGAGCCTAAGTTTTCATATAGTTTCTATGGTCATAACATTTATGGTTGTGCCTAAATCCACCAAAATGTTTGGTATCTGCATGTCCCCAATATGGACTATGATAGTGGGGTTCCCAACATCTTCATACTTGGCCAAGGCGATCTTTCCCATTATCAGTTCAGAGAGTTTTCCCAGAACATGGACATTAGGAGGATCCCTAGCTTTTCTTCCTATTTTTATTAAACAAAGGTCTCAGACAGTCTTGGCGTAGATAGGAACGTCATGGGGGGATTGTAGCAGTGTATTTTGACATATGAGTTATTCAATTCTCCCAGGAGGTTAAACTGGGGTTGTTCCAATATTTTCTGTAGTGTCAGTTGTTCAGGATATGGCGGTTATCTAATTAATTGTGTAGGTTTTGTTCTAATAGCTATTTATCCCTATGTTTCATCTAGGGTATCGGTAGGACTTTCATCATCCTCAATAATGGGTATTGTCATTTTGGATGAATATTGTCAATTCACCGTTACTTCAATCACTGAAGATGGAACATCCTCAATGGCTAAAGTTTCCACCACTCTTTGTGATTGTAAGTGTATGTCGTTACAGGGAACTGGAGTGATGGAGTAAGATGGCATGCTAGCAATCTCAAACTAGTGGAATGCTTTATTGTTTGGGTTGGGGTTGGGTTGGGTAGGAGGCTACGGTATTATATGCATGTTCATTGGTACAGTGCTTTTTTGGAGTTGCAACTGCAGCTGTTGGTACTATTTGTGAGGGTAATTCTGAGGAGGGTATTGTTGGTAAGGAAACTATTGATGGTAAAATTGTTAGTGAGAAGTTTGGTTATGAGGAAACTAATTTCTTGGATGGGAGTTCCTTCGTCCAAGAGACAAAAAATCTTGTTGATTTAGTGGTTGTGACCATGATGTCCAAGAGTTGAAATTCTATATAAAAGGCTCAGATGGATGCCGTTGATGGTTAGAATAGTGTGAATGGAATTATGTATTCATATCATTCATTTTATTCATACTATTCATGCTATTCCAAAAGGAAAATGAGTCTGGATTCATACCCTAGTTCCAAGGTTACCAAGGCTTCATCTAGGCGATGTAGTAAGCTGCTTCCACATTCGAAGCCGATTCCTGTAGGACATCATTCACTTGGGGTAGTGAGGGACACTCCTTCATATCATGTTTTAATTCACAAATATGGCACACTTCCACCTGGTCAAGTGGAAATTCCTTCAGGGTTTGATTCTTCCTGCATCTGGGGTAGAATACTCCAAGTGTTAAATCTTCTACTACTTGCTTCCTCTTTTCTCTCAGGACATCTTTTTCTGAGGAGATGGAACTCATCATTCTCTATTTTGAATTTCTTAAGAAGGTTTCTTATTTCTACTTGGGTGGTTCCTCCATTGGATGAATTCTGTGCTCTATCGAAGACATCTCATTCGAGTTTGTCCCATTTTTTGGTTCTAAAGGATCCTCTAGAATACCTTCTGCATAATTCAACAATCTTTTCAAAGTGTTCCTTTGAGATATCACCCTTCCCTAGCAGGTTCAACATGTCAAGGAAATATTCTCTAATCCCACGAAGTAAGATAATATTGAAGACATATAGCCCCATAGTAGTCTATCCTTCCCTCTGTACATTGTACTGAAGCCTCTCAATGAAATCTTCTAGACTCTCTTCTTCCTTCTGTACCATCTTGAACAACTCTTCTCTTTTATCCTTAGTGTTACAGTACTCCTGGTATTTTTCAAGGAACACCTATTTCATTTGATCCTAGGTGGTGATAGTCTCACCACCCAGGCTCATAAACCAATGTAGAGCATTATCCTTCAAAGTAGCAGGGAAAAGTTTTAATTTATGCTTGTTGGAAGTGTAGTCATAACTACAGCAAAGGATGTCAAACTAAAAGAGGAATTCATCCGGATCCTCTATGTCCTTCCCATGAAAATGTGGTAATACTTATGGTGATATATTTTTCATGGGGCTTGTCCAACTGTCTAACGAATGGGGAAATGGAGTGTGGTGACTGTCCCCTCCTGCGGGGGGTCACACTCATTGTGATGGTTATCCCCCACCACATTCTCATGATCTTCAGGTTCATGTTTATTGTTCATATTTTCCTCTGCTCTCTCCTATATTTTCCTTCTCTGATATTCCCACTTTTGATGAAGCTGTGTTCACTCCTCATTTTTCACCTTCCTCCCGTTAATGTGGTGAACCACCTCTCAGTCACCTTCTCCCAAATCACTGACTCGGTCTTCGTCCGCAGGGACACCTGATGGTGTCGCAGCTCCTCCTGTATTATCAACTGTGGAAACTGATGCTTCCACCCTAGGGATAACCGGGATTCTTCTAACGAATGATACTTGATGGAAAGATCTGGTAGAGGAGTTGGTTCTAGCAACCAGATCGTCATTGAACGTCCTTCTTCCCAACATTGGATTGCTTCCACGACCTCGACCACCTGTAAAATTAGTATTCTAGGGAGTTCTGAGGGTTTGCAGAATGTCACATTGTACTCTCCTTGTATTCATACAACCCAAAACATGCAAGCTTATAAATTGAATAAAAATGAACATATGCAACTACAATGGTGTCTAATAATTATCTTCCCCGACAATGGCGTGAAAATGTTGGTCACACTATATTCTAGTTAGTTACATCTAACATGCATAATGCTCAATATAAATTTTCAACCCAGGGAAGTCTTTTTATTTCAAATATAATTCACACTATATGTGTATAAACCATAAGTATCTAATTAATTGAATGAAGAATTAAGTTTCCTACCTATTTTCTCAGTAAAACTCCTCTCATGATTAACTGATCTAAATTACCTACTTCAGAAATTCAGAATTGCAATTACCTTCCTACAATTTTAATCCATCAACTAATGATTCTAGAAATAAATAACTATACTACTTTTGCAAGAAGTTAAATCCTAACATTACCAAACTATATGCAGATCACTCTTCACTAGTTAATTCCATTAATCTAACAATTGTACATAACAGTAATTGAACCAAACAACTGTCAGCTATAATCTGAGTAACTTAGAAAACATGATAAAGACAAGAAATTGAAAGATACTAGAGATGGGTTTGATTGTTATAGCTAACACACACTTGCATAATAGAAACTAACCTACACAGTCAGTTGTCACACCACACTGCTGCAGCTTAAGAGAAATACAGATCGTAATTATCAAATAAATCACAATGATTAGCCATTATTGTTGAAACTACTGAAAGGAATGCATTTACTATAATTTCCACACCACACAATAGAATAATAAAAACATCTAATTACCTCGGAAATCTCTGTGAGAAGGTGGTCCCAGCCTTCGAACGCCAGAACTAAAACAGATTAAAATGCAAAAGTCTGAAGAATCCTACTCCTTATATTAAAATGGTAAAATGAAAGTACAGTTCTCTATCACAGCTTACATAGTATAATATGATATCAACCAACCCTTGGATCAGAATTTTCCCATATTTATACATGATCAATCATTTCCTTTTCCACTAATATCGGGAATCCATGAAGACCTATGATCTTCAGGCTGCCCTATTACAACAAGCTTTACAACTATAAGTGGAATTGAATGAAAACAAGGAATATATGGAATTTTTTTGCATGAGACATTAGTGATAACAAAACCAATTCAATGAATACCCTTCTATTGTAGCTATCCTTCACCACCGGCACGCCGTTGCAACTGAGTCTGTTGCATCTAAATATTGAATAATGACCTATGTTTGCGATCGGCGTATGGGGCTACAACTGGAAGGTAACAATTTGAAATGAAATTTAGTCTTCTCTTCAAGCGACATGGCTGCTACACCTGTTCTTATCAAATATTGAACTATATTTATAAATCACAAGGTATTAGCATAATTCAAGAGACAACATTTTGAACATAACAATCATAGGCATAAATAGGATAAAAAATAATTAATCATACCTATAAGATTCAAGGATAAAATGAGGAAAAAACATCTCTATGGTTCACAGAATGGAGTAAGATAGGGAAAAAAGGGTATGATAGGTGTGACAAAAAAGGGGCATTTCAAGATCCAACATGTTCCTAAGAAATAGTGCATCGTCCATAGGTATTTCATTTCAAACTCAGTGGCAAGTCTCCTCCGTCCATCATCAATGAGTTTTTCCTCTCCTATCATGAATAGGTAATAGACATATAGAAGTAGCACCACTAGTCTTCCACCTTCAACCTTGAAGTAAACATTGGAATACACTTTACTCTTAGTAAATCCTAGGCCCACCAAGAAGCTGTCCATCATGTTGTACCATGTCAAACTTCAAGATCTTCTATAGTCACTCCCTCTGAAGCAGAGTATCATCCTCCCTCTACATTTTGTACTCTATGTATCAAAACATTATGCACTGGAGTGATAGTTTTCTTCCTCTATTACTAATATTCTATGTATCCATCTAAGGTCACTCCATACTAAGATCCTCTATCTTGAACTTTGTTGAAAAGTTCCTCTTGCACCCATCTATGAGCTTGTTGTCCTCTATAGGATTTCATCTTCAACCTTGTAACAAAGGTTAATATATTCATCACTCAATGTAATCTTCAAGATCCTCATGTAATTGTATGTTATATCCCATGGGTGCATTCTGAGCTCATACAAGGCCTTCTTTAATTTTCACATTTGAGACTTCCTTTCATGTGTCTCGACTCCCAATTGTTGTTCTACATACACTTCCTCCTCAAATAAACCATTCAAGAATGTTTTCTTTACATCCATTTGGCATATCTCTAATCTCATACATGCACATATGGTTCTAATGGAAGTGTACCTCACAACTGGTGCAAATATCTCCTGATAGTCCATGCCTTCTTTTTTTGAGAAGCTTCATGCTACGAATCATTCCTTGTATCCCTCAATGATGCCATTTGTTTCATGCTATATCTTGTAGATCCATATGGAAGAAACTATGGACTTCCATTTAGTTCTCATAACCGCATCCTAGACATAATTACCCATGATCAAATGGTACTCTTTGATCATAATATTTTTTCATTTCTCCTTGGATACTTCTTCATATCTAGAAGGATCTGCATCAATGATGTCACTCAAAATGCCGCATAATTGGAGTGTGTTTGAAGCCTCGTTTTCTTTGGAACTTATGTCATACTTTTATTTATCTTGGATGATATCTTGTGCCCAAGATGGTGTTGGGTCATGAATTTTTCCATATTTGCATCACCTATCGATATATATTGCATCCCTCTTCTTCCTATTATTACCCATTTACCATTCCATTTTCCATCCATTTGTTGTAACTACCCATAAAATACCATATTACTCCCATTGTTGCTTTAGTGGTTGATAATAATTATTTTTCTTTATTTTTTATTAATCAAAGACTATTATGCATAATTTTACTGATGATGGTTTTTGGAGTGATTTTTCATATTAACAAAAGTAACAATCATGGTTCAAGCCTCCAAAGTTGGCATGCTAGAACACATCCACATGGATATTCACAACATGGTTTCATTCCCAGGATTGATTACGTGGATTTGTGATTTCAATTCATGCCCAAGTCCAACATAGTAGCCTCCAGTTCATGATCAAATGGACTTAACAAAAAAAACCCATGAGAGATAAGAACACATTGATTTGCATTTTGATTTGCGGATAGATGGAAATTTGAAAAGAATATCGAAAATCATGGGCATGGGTTTTGTGCATAACAACCCCATTTACTTGAATTGTGAGGAAAATTGTAATCAAAGCAATGGTTTGAGAGATATGGGTGGTTATTTGAGAGATTATTTTCAATATTTACAGTTATGGCCGGTTTTAAAATTGACAAATTTGTTAAAACAGATTCCAAGTTGTAAATTTGGTTCATCATCCTCATGAATGATTTTTATGTATAAATATGTAATCAATATCATGGAGAGAGGGGAGGAGATAAAGCAATGTTATGATGTAGAATTTGATCCAGAATATGTTGTAATAATTTTATTATGATAATACATGCTGGAAGTTACTTAATTCTAGAGTTGTAGACCTTCATTGTGGAGATCTATCTCTGCTCAATGGAGGAAGGGCCCTCTTCCCTGACCAGATGTTGGTAGGGTTGATTGTAAGTGTGTTATTGTGTATATTTTTTTATTGTGTAGTTCAATCTTTCATTCATTAGATTTATCATAGTTTTTTCCATGTTAATTCGTTTTGATATATCGTTGGCCAACATAGCACTTCTTTTATATTTATGTAATTAGATCTTGATTCATAAGTGTTGATCTTGTTTGAAGAGTGATTAGATTTACAATGTGATTTTATGGATAGGTTTGGGTTTATATTTATTTTCAAGAATGTGTGATCTAGTTTACAAAGAGTTTTGATTGCATACCAATAGATCAACAGTGTCAGGTATAAATTGTGATTGCATATATATTGCACGATAGATTTGAAATCAAACACTTCCTTGGGTTGACAATTATGTCTTGGGAATTTCAATAGTTTATTTCACTAGACAATTAATATGCCCAACATTTTGATGTCGTTGTTGGGGAAGTTATCAATGGTGCAAAATTAAATATGACATTGTTTTGTAGATGCGTGATTAAAGTAGAGCATGGTATATGTGTTCCTGATGCTGATGTGCAAGGTGGTAAGACATAGTGAAAATCTAGGCATCGTTCGACAGACTGAAATAGGATCAGGATCATAATGGTCAAGGCATGCAGGTTGCATAATTTATTTTCAATTAATTGAATTTTATTTTAAGGGTGGTGTGATTTCCATTTTTTGCAAATGTGTGTGATTTCTTTTCTGCAAGAGTGATTTTATTTATGCAGCTATTTTAATTCATTTTTCATATTGTAGTTAAATTTTGGATGTTGTAAGAACCCCTCTTATACTAATCCAATTATGAATAAAGGATTAACAACAAGATGGATTCAAGGATGAACATAATTTTGGAATAAATCTCTCAAATCCTAGCAACAACTGTGATTTATTCTTCTTAGGAAGAGCACATATTGATAGCAGTCAAAAATTGATCCACCTCTCCAGAAGTGAAACAAGAACCAACATTCCATGAGTCATTTATATCTAGTGGGGGTAGATGATTCGAACTTGCTATTGAGGATGCCAAAGAGGAGATGCAGTGTGATCTAAACCAAGAAGGGAATCAAGAATATCATAGTTCTATTGAAATATGGTTCGAAGTAGTTACCAACTCACATCATTCTTTCATTCTTCCTTCATTATTTGTATCATATTATTTCCCATAGCCGGTCTCTCACACTCTCATATTTTTTAAATTACATTTTTCAAAGTTGAGTGTGAGTATGTTTATAATCATGTTACACATGTGGTTACATTGGAAATAGGCATACACTTGAACAATTTTTATCTTTCCAAGTAGAACAGGGTATGATAGAATAACAAAATAAAACCATGCTTTTGTTTTTTGTTTTTTTTTTTTTTAATTTCGAATAAGTATGCTCTCTTCCCACACCTTTTTGCAATCTGGAATATCAAAATGTAGAAATATAAGGAATGTCTATGAGATGTTTTCAGGAATTCTTTGGAATTGTTGACTATTTGAACAAAATGATTAAATCATTTTTGTCTTCAATTTTAAAATTTTAATTTGTCTCTGTTGTTACAAAATAATTTGTGAAAATAAAATTACACTAATTAGGGAAGGTGGTAAGAGGAAGGAATCATTGGTGAATGAAGACTCCAAGGGAAAATGATCTAAACAATTTTGGAAACCTTCATCTTGAAACTTGTGTGATCATCATAGTATGTGTTTAGTTTTCATTTCTATATAACACATCCATAAAAATACACGGGATTTATTTAAAATATTATATTATTTTTAAGAGTTGCAGCAGCTGCTGCAACACACTGTTGAAGTCAATCTTGGCACTCAATGCTTGAAATTTTTGGGTATGTTCGTGTGTTCTATTGAAATTTATATCATTAAAAACATTCACACCTATTCCGTTCATGTTTTGGGAGCCATATTTAATTTATTGGATGTTTGTGGCATTTTGGATTGAATATTTTTACTGAAACATAATCAGGACAATCCATTTTTGGTAGACCAAATGGAATTATTTTTAAAACCTGTTTCATTTCTAAGTATCCCTTTTAATATAGTTTCCAAAACAATTTATTTTTTTTATATTGGACATCAAAGTAAAAATTTATGGCCAAAATAGTAATGGGGTGTCAAGCAGGAAGCTTAGGAACAGAGATGGGACAAGAAATTTTTGGATTCCTTATTGGAAATATATTGAAAACCTATTTCATTGATATATTTTTCTATGAATCTAGTTTAAAACATATAATTTTTTTTTTCAAATTGAGACACCTATATGAATATGCTTTCATCTCCAATTGGAATCATGTCAATCCGTTATTAAACAAAAAAAATTATGCCTAAAATCGTGATTATTGGTCTAGTCCAGAATTCGAGAAACACCTTGTCATGCAAGTTGTTACTAAGAAAATTTGGAATATAATCATATAGAATTTTTAAAACTTGTTTCTAATGGAAATATACCTATAAATTTACTTTTATTTGGATTTGGAATCACTCAAATTAGATGAGGAACGAAGCATTTATGATCAAAACATTTCTAGTGAGTCTAATTGGTCATCACTCTCCCACATGCAAGTGCTAGGTTTTTGCAAGTCCTTGGAAGAAGAAGGTCAATGCATGCATGAGTGAATCTTGAATACTTTTTCTCAATTTGCAAATGGATTGAGCACATAAACTGGATATATTGATGTGAAAAACATATAGAGACCAATGTTTCCGAAGTCAAGTCCCATTGCTACATGCCAATAATACTTTTAGATGAAACTAAGTTCATCACACCTATCATACCAATTTATTCCAAAAGAAACCTCTCAAGAATCCAATTGTGCTATGGTATATTCATTCACCATGCTCCTTCCAATATTCTAAAAATCCATTCATGTCAAAGTCCCTTTTTCAACTGCTTATGTAGTCAACCTTAACTTTTTTTTTATTTTCTATCAGTACTACATCATGACTTCACACATACTTTCCACTTTTGAGTTTGATGTTGGTTCTATTTTTCACTGTGATTTTTGACAATCATTTATTTTGTACTTGTGTTGGATGATGTGGAATTCATTAAGTTCCACCTTCCAATGGTCTTGTCCCATTGAATCCAACACATCCTCTGGGATCAAGATTAGAGTTTTATAGCTCCCTAGGATCTGCATGAATCAATGGCATATTTCCTTGTTGTTAATTATGGGGATTCATCAGTGCCTCTTAATTGAAAAATATTGCAGGTGACTTGACTCCAACACATCCATTCATACCTCTCAACATGCACTAAGGTACTTTAGATCTCACTATAATCAAAGGTAAGTTTCTCCACATTGGTTAACGACATACATTAATAGCTAGTATTCCAATGATTTCTTTTGATGCTCGACTTCAACACATTCATTTGAATGGTAAGAATTGTACCGCAGTTTTGTAGTAGCTAAAGATTGTATGATATAATGGTTTCACCAGTGACTTGTAGCATCATTTGTTTCAGTATTTTTGCAATTCCTTTTCCGTTTTCATTCTAGCAGATAATTTTCAAAATATGAGAAGGAGATTTCTTCTTTTGTGGAATAATTCCTCCTCATCATTTGTTTCAGCAATTGTTTTTACATGCAACTAACAAAACATCATTTCAGATCATATTCAGTCTCAAAAAGTTTCAAATCTCATCTACATATCTCTCAGCAAAATTTTGGCTTACATTAGCTCCAGTAGACATCGGTCCATACCTGCCAATAAAATATTCCACGGAGGTAAAACTTGAGGTAAAATGGCATGAGTTATTGATTTATTCAACATTAGGAAGATGTCATGAAAACCACTATGCATTATTTATTTATATTTCCAATTTCTATACATTCTTCATTACCTATCATAACCATACCATATTTTATCGATTCACTATTGGAATATATTAAACCAACTCAATAATTAGGATAAAATAATTGATCATTATTTGATTAATTATCTACCCACTAGCTTAATTCGTTGGCATCCACTTGCAGCTTAAAGTCAACACATGCTATCTATACCCCAAGAATGATTTATTTTTTATTCTTGGTTGATATTGACCAATTTATGGCCATCAAGAATTAGTTAACAACACTTTACAATAGATTCTTCTTTATTCTGCTTTATCCATCTTTTTTATGGATAAGGTAAAGCTAGTTAACTAGGAAACTGGGTTCCTTTGTTGCAAACCCATCCTTCATGACTTTCTCTCCATTTTCCAGGATTAGCATGTTTTTCCATGTCCCATGAAAAATCACTCATTATTTTTCTAATTTGTAAGGTCCTTGATATATTTGGGAAGTGCTTTACCCACCTATGGGGGTTTTCTATATTTTGTTAAGTCAACATTTTTGATCTTTATGAGTTGTCTCCATAAAAATATATTTTCCTTTATAAGTATGTATTACCATTGTAATAATATCATTATCATTTATTGATCATTCATTAATGTTTGTTCATTAATTCCTCTTCTTCTCTCCTTATGCTAATTCTCTGCAATTCCCAGTGAGGTTAATTGCATGCTTATATTCTTAGTTTATTTATGGAATTCATGTTTCCATCAAGGATTTAGAATTCTGACATGGTATCAGAGATTTGGGAGATCATCAATTAATTCTCTATTCAAATTTTCAAGTTTATTTGCATGTGCAACAACTTCAATATGGATTCGAAAGTTCCTCTACTATCTCCTTTCAACTATGTTGATTGGATGCCAAAGATGCGCGCATACTTGAAGAGGAAATTTCTCTTTGATGTCTACATTGGTGCTTTTAGTGAACCTAATTATTATGAAGAGAATATTAACTGGATGAACCATTTTGATAGAGCTTATGGAATTATGTATTTGGGAATGTCTCCAAATATACATCATCTCATAGATTTTGTTGAATATCCATTTGAGCTTTGGAAAAATTTGGAAAAAGATTTTGGTGTGCAAGAAGTAGAAGATAAATCATGGAGAAAACCTATCATATCCTCTTGTTCTATATCTCAAGATTTCTTGTCTTCTACATTCCCCGATGAAGTTATTTATGATAAAGAAGATTCTCATACAGTTCATGTTGTTTCTACCCTCTTGGATTCAAATGCTTCCTCCTTCAATGAAGAAGCAAATATTGAAGATCAATATTTTTCTGTGTATCTTGAAGATATTGATGATGAAAAATAAGTGACATATGGAGCTTCTATTGTTATTAATTATTCACTCACGCATTCATTTTTCTCTAAATTTTCTATCTTAGATTATGAGTTCTATGTGCCAGATCCTTCACACTTTGTTCATAACTCTCTCATTGATGGTGCGCAAAACAATTGTTTCTAGGATGTTTGCTTTGCAATATCAAGTCCTATTAGTGTCCTTCCACTTAGCATACTTTATCTCATGTGCTTTTCTATATCCTCCTATGTTCTTGGCATCAATCCTTGGAGCCTCCTTGAATATTTTGAACATATCCTTCTTTCCTCATTTTATATTTCTACTATAGAGGATTCTTTACCAATATATTCACATGATTCTACTAACATACTTATATGTGATATATTCTATTCCTTGGAAGCTATACCAATCCATGGATCCCATGCATTCACACTCTTTGATCCTATTCCTTCTCTATGTTCCTATATGATCACTTGCACTCATCCTCTCAGTGTAAATGAAGTTGGAGACTTCATACATTTGTTTGGACTCTTATTTTAACTATATGGAGCTGATTTTATCTCTATTGGTTCTAATTTCAAGTGATTACATCAGCTTGGAGCTGATTACAACTCTCAATAGCTTTCACATAATTGGATATCATTTGTTCTACATGGTCCTAGTTTCCATCCTGTAGCTGTCTTTGATCTAGGTGAGAAGCTTTCTCTTCTTCTCAAGAAGAATATTCCTCCAGACATCAGAATTTAGTTTGGAGCAGCATCAACAATATTTTTTGGTTTTCCTCTCATGTCCTATCTTGAGGGAGGATTTTTACCATGTGGTTTTTCCTCTTTCCTCACTTTTCTGGACATAATAATTGTTAAAGGGTGACCATAGCCTTGTTTTTGGGCCCTATATATACCTATATTTTTTATATACCATCATAAAGTGAGACATAAAGGGGGGTTTTGGAATATATTAATCCCACTCAATACTTAGGATAAAATAATTAATCATTATTTGATTAATTATCTACCCACTAGCTTAATTAGTTGGCCTCAATTTGCAGCTTAAAGTCAACACATTCCATCTATACCCCAAGAACTCTTTATTTCTTATTATGGACTAATATTGACCACTTTATGGCCATCCAAAATTAGTTAACAAAACTTTACAGTAGATTCTGCTTTATTCTACTTTATCCATCTTTTATGTGGATAAGGTAAAGCTAGTTAACTAGGAAACTGGATTCCTTTGTTGCCAAACCATACTTCATGAATTTCTCTCAATTTTCTAGAATTAGCATGGTTTTCCATATCCCTTGACAAATCACTCATTCTTTTTCTAATTGGTGAGGTCCTTGACATATTTGGGAAGTTCTTTAGCCACCTATGGGGGTTTTCTATATTTTGGTAAGTTGGCATTTTTTAGCTTTATGAGTTGTCTCCATACAACTCTATTTTCCTTTATAATGATGTATTATCATTGTAATAATATTAATTATCATTTATTGATCATTAATTAATGTGTTTTCATTAATTCCTCTTCTTCTGTCCTTATGCTAATTATCTGCAATTCCCAGTGAGGTTAATTGTGTGCTTATATTCTTAGATTGTTTATGGAATTCATGTTTCCATAAAGGATTTAGAATTATGAAATTAAATTCCATCATTTCCCACTCAATCCTAATCCCTCACTTCATTTGAACCAAATCATCATTTTATTCCTCTACACTCTCCTACATCCAAGCTTGAGAAAATGATTTGTTGTTTCTGATACAAGAACCAACAATATGAAGAGAAGTTATGGGCTACGTCACAAGAACCTACAATACAAGAACTTGTTCTAGAATCCATTCCTTAATAATAGCATACTTCCATACAATAGGGAAGAAAATCCACTTTGAGGTATGAATTGCTTTGTGGTTTATTGATGCATATATTAGTTCACTTCCACACAACTGTTGAAAGTTAAACTTGGCATATTGATAATATGAGCTGATATACAATCATATTTGATTTATTTATGCTTTCATAGAACTTAAATGCTTTGGATTTTTTTATTGGAATATATACATACAAGCTCACTTCCCAAACAAATATGGTCCTTGGTCATTTTAAGCTTGGATTATCCATTTATTAGTTCTTATTTTTATTGATGCAACCATCTTCAGCAAGTATGCAACTCTCTTGGTGTTTGAAAAATGAAAAAAATCATTAATTATCTTCTCATTCATTATGTATATGGGGGTTCTTGTGACAAAAGTTCCAGAAGTTGTCATAAGAAAAAGTGCAGCCAAGAGCATCAGATATAGGAAATAATGATGTGCATATTCAACACATAATAGATAGCATAGCTTCCAAAATATCCACTATATATTTAGAATGCTACTACAATCTTAGAAGGAAGTCTATGGTAGAGTTTGAACAATGTTTTGCACTATTTGAAGTATTACAAACCACTCCAAAATAAAGGGAATAATCAAAGAACATTCTAGCAGCCTTCAATCAACCATGAAAATGGATTAAATTTGTTGTGGTTATAAACATATTTCCATCACTCTTCAAATTTCCAAAATTGAAAAAAAATGGTTGTCATGTATTGTTCTATTTTATATCAGTATTGCCATTCTTTTACAATACATCTCGAACTTCATATACAACATTGTTTACATTTTGGCATATTTTTGTTAAATATAGTTGGGTATTACTCAACATCAATATTTTGGACTGAGGGCCTACGCTCTAATGCTGTAACAAGTTCTCTTGGAAGAGATTCAATTGTGATTGGCACAGTAATAGAAACCTACATGATGGAGAAACATGGAAGAAAGAAGTTGCTAGGATGGGCATAATAATGTTGCAACTTTTTTTTATTAATGCCAAGATTGTGCTTTATCTTTTGGAACTGGATTGGGGTTTTGGATTTTACGACTGGTCTATCATTTCTCAATACAATGGACAAGTTTGGAATCAAATTATTTTTGGTGTGAAATTTTCTATCATGATGGAAACATCAAAACAGAAAACATGTCATCCCATTACTTCAATGAGTAGCTATGCCTAAGATTTCTAGGATTGCAGAAAAAAAATTTATTTGTTTCCAAGTCAGCATGAGGACATTATTTAATCTTAGTATGGGGGTGAATAAGATGCACTCTAAGGGATCTCATATATCAAGATAATAATAAGAATTAAATTCAAGCTCACATCTTTATTCATGTTTGTCTACAAAAGTGTAGAATTGAAGTAAGCATATCTTCCAAACCATGCAGTGGATTTTCATGAAATTTAGAATGAAATGCATAACATCATGAAGAACAAATCTGGTAAGTTTCAGCTCAATACAATGCATGGTTTTCGAGAAAATAGCCATCATCACCTACGATGAATTTGTTTTTTTCTCAAAATTTGTGATGTGGGTATCTTATTTTTTTGGTGTGGAGATGCATTAGATGAGTAAAAACTTACTTGCAAAATTTCATCCAAACCCAGTTTGTATTTTGTGAGATATTGGTTCAGGAAGTTTTTGGAAACACTGGCTAAGACACCTTTAGTGTCTTATTTGTTGACACATGGTTTACTTGCTTATATATTGGGATTGGTGAACTGCATTGTCACGATTTTTTGTGTGAATAAGTAGTGGGTAAGAATGGTCATGCTTGCAAAATTTCAACAAAATCCACTTTGTACTTGGGGAGAAAATGCTTTAAGAAGTTCATTGTTATAATGGACGCAATTCTTCTGGCTGTAAATCCACCAAATGTTTGGTTGCAACTCTTCCTGCTACAACCATGCAAATTTTTTGGATGCAACTACACCAATTTTCATCTACAACTCTTTTGGCTTCAAATCCACCAATTTTTCTGCTGTAACTCTGCCAATATTTCATCTGCAACTCCGCCAATTTTTTGGCTAGAAATCCTCCAATTTTTCAGTTGCATCTTCACCAATTTTCTGGCTGCAATTCCACCAATTTTTCTGCTAAATGTTTCACAAATTTCTTTCACTTGAAACTACATTAGAATTGCTAGAGATCACTTGAGGTCTATTTTTGAAGGTTGTCCTTTCATGAGAAATGCGAAAACCACTATTTGAAGAAGTTTTCAATTATTATTTGGAAAGAATCACCATATTCCATTAGCATCATCAGTGGGAAAGTAGAGTGTTTTTTATCACTATGCATGGTAAAATGAAAACAACAATTGAAAGATTCATTCTAGTTTGGATGCTACACAAGTTGTGGGTTGCATGAGGACATGCAACAAGTTCACTTTGGGGGAGATATCGGGTCATGGATTTTTCCATATTTTCATCACCTATTGACATATATTGCATCCCTCTTCCTCATTTATCATTCTATTTTCCATCCATTTGTTGTAACTTCCCGTAAAATACCATATTACTCCAATTGATTATTTAGTGCTTAATAATGATTATTTTCCTTTATTTTTGATGAATTGAAAACTATTATGCATAATCTTACCAATGAAGGTTTGTGGAGTGATTTTTCATATTAACAACAGTAGCACTCATGGTTCAAACCTCCAAATTTGGCATGCTACCACATGTACACATGGATATTCACAACATGGTTTCATTCCTATGATTGATTATGTGGATTTGTGATTTCAATTCATGCCCAAGTCCAACACAACATCCTCCAACTCATGATCAAATGGCCTTAACCAAAAAACACATGCCAGATAAGAAAACATTGATTTTTTGTTTCTATTTGTAGTAATATGGAAAAGAATCTCACAAACCTAGGACGTGGGCTTTGTATGTAACGGCCCCAATTACCTGAATTGCAAGGAAATCACCAAACAAAGCCACGGTTTGAAAGATATGGGTGGTTCTTTGAGAGGGTATTTTACATATTTGTAGTTATGGTCGGTTTTCAAATTAACAAATTTGTTAAAAAAGAATCCAAGTTGGGAATTTGGTTCCTTATCCTCAAGAATGATTTTTATGTATAAATATGTAATAAATATCATGGAGAAAAAAGAGGAGAGTAAGAAATGTTATTCTATATAACTTGGTCCAAACTCTATTGTAATAATTTCATTTTGCTAATACATGCTGGTAGTTTCTTAATTCTAGAGTTGTAGACATTCATTGTGGAGATCCAGCTCTGCTCAGTGGGGGAAGGGCCCTCTTCCTTGAGAAGATGCTGGTAGTTTTGATTGTAAGTGTGTTATTGTGTATATTTATTATTATTATTTATTTCATGCTTTCATTCATTAGTTTTATCATAGTTATTTTCCTTCTAATTGGTTTCGATAGATCGTTGTCTAACATAGAACTTCTTTTTTATTTATGTAATTAGATCTTCCTTCATAAGAGTTGATTTTGTTTGAAGAGTGATTATATTTACAGTGTGATTTTATGAATAGTTTTGGGGTTTGATTTATTTTCAAGAAGGTTTTATCTAGTTTACAAAGAGTTTTGATTTCATACCAATAAATCAATAGTGTTTGGTAGAAATTGTTCTTGCATAGATATTGCACGATAGCTTTGAAATAAAAGACTTTCTTAGGTTCAAAATCTATCTTTTGGGAATTTCAGTTGTTTATTTCATTAGAAAAATAATTTTCCCAACAGATGGTATTCATTTCTCTAGGTAGATCTACCGTTCTCTTTATATTCTTTTGAAGATCTTTATTTTTCCATAGTGTCTCTGACCCGAGGAGCTTCAAGTTCCTCTTCTGAAATGTCGTTACTTTTTCTTCGGAATGATATACAAGTGAAGTAAAGTTTCATGATTAGAAATATTTCATTATTTCCAAAATATATTAATCTAATGCATCAAGATATATTTCACACAGGCATGCAACTATCTTAGCCAATGCTACAACATTCATCCACATCCTATACACATATGGTAACTTCTAGATTCCTTCTACCCCAATTTTATTGAGAGTGTAGGAATATATTAAACCCACTCACAACTTAGGATAAAATAATTAATCATTATTTGATTAATTATTCACCCACTAGCTTAATTAGTTGGCATCCACTTGCACCTTAAAGTCAATACATGCCATCTATATCCTAGGAATGATTTATTTCCAATTCTAGGTTGATCTTGACCACCTTTTGACCATCTAGAATTAGTATACAGTACTTTACAGTAGATTCTGCTCTATTCTACTTTTTCTGCTTTTCCTGCTTTTCTATGGATAAGATAAAAGCTAGTCAACTAGGAAACTGGGAGCTTTTGTTTCCAACCCATCCTCCATTTTCTAGGATTAGCATGTTATTTCCATCTCCTTGACAACTCACTCATGATTTTTCCAACTCGTGAGGTCCTTGATAGATTTGGTAAGTGCTTTAGCCACCTATGGGGGTTTGCTATATTTTGGTAAGTCAGCCTTTTTGAGCTTTATGAGTTGTTTCCATACAATTTGATTTTCCTATGAGGGATGTATAATTTATGTACACTATTATTCATAATTATTCAATGGAAGGATACACACCAATATTCATCTCTTCATTCATGTGATTCAGTCTCTTTTCTTCTCTCTATTTTTCCTGTGTATGCTTGTGAGAATTCTTAGTAGCAAGATCTATTTCTTGTGCTTATTCTTAGCATCATTGCACATATAATTGATCTATTATTTATACATGGTATAAAAGCATCAATTTTGATCAAGTTCTACAGAGTTGAGGAGCACATCCAGTCTCCTATCCCTCTCTGAAGAAGAGCATGTCTAGATTACAAGATTTTCTCCTAATTTGTTTTGCAGGTTGCAGAGATTTTATTCTTGAGCACATCAATTCAGGAATATGGATTCTTCATCAGCTATAATTCTTACTTCCTTAAACTACCATGAATGGAAATCCAAAATCTCCATTCTATTGTGCAGTAGAGGATTATACAGAGTTACACTAGCTTTGGAGAATGAGCCCAATGCTATGATTAAGGAAGCTAAGTGGCATAATAGGTTGGATGAAGCCTATGGATTGCTTTTCCTCTCTATATCTCTTGATATACTCTTTCATCTAGATGTTTTGACCACTCCAAACCAAGTATGGACTCAATTGGAGTCTCTCTTTGGAGTTCAAGATGAGCTAAGAGCACATCAATTGGAGATTGAGTTATTCTCACTGAGTCCAAGCAATTTTGAATATCTTGAGGGTTTCTTCACCAAGTTCAAGTCACTTGTTATAATGCTCAAGAAATGTGGGATTGATAAAGTATATGATCAATTAATCCTTTCCATTCTTTCAAAATTGCGTCCTAATTACTCAGTTTTTGTGTCTACTTTTCATGCAACTAGGCTTGTTGTTCCTAAGTGGAAAATGCCTTCTTTAAATTATTTTCTTGATTCACTAACAAAGGAGAAATATAAATTGATCCATATGGGTGTCCTTAATTCTTCAAATGGCAAGGATCATTCTCTCTTGGTTCAAGGAAGCAAGAAATTCAAATCAAAGGAGAAGCAAATTGTGAAGAAGCCAAAGTCAGAAATTGAAGATGAAGATTCATATGAAGATTTAATGAAGAAAGTTAAGAAGAAAGGGAGCACATCCAAGTGTTATTATTGTAGAAAGGGTTTTAATTCAGAGAAAAATTGTTTCAAGAAGAATATGTACATAATGTCTCAGCTTCTTAAGAAGCACAAGATCGAAGTTCCAGATGAACTAGAGAAGCCTGCCAATTCCTCAAAACAATGTCATACTACGCAGTTCCAAGGTGATATAACTTATGCTTTGAGTGCTAGAGTTCTCTCCTTTTCTCATGTATCTGATATATATTCATTCTATGATATATCAGAATCATAAATATCAGAACCTTTCTTTGATGATCCTCCTCTCAGTCTACTAGATTCATCTCCCAAAAATTGTGATTTTTCACTAGATATTGACTTACCTTTGAGAAAATCTTCCTCACAAGCTTGTACATCTGATTTAGAAGATTGTTTATAGGATGATATTCATGTCATGACACATATAATACCACCATCCATACCATCTACCATGCCTCTGAATAATCCAAAGACTATACAAATCCCAAGATCACTAGTTGATTCCTCATTGGTCTCTTATGCAGTGATATTTATCTTACATGGTTTGAAGTCTTTTCTATCTTTCATTGGCTGGTTATCCATGTCCTTAGTAATATTTGGACTGATATTAAACATTTTTGGATCTGTTCTAAAAACTTATTGTTCATATCTTAAGCCCATCCATCATTCAGATGTTTACACCTATCAGTTTTCCCCAGTTGTTCATAATTTTCCTAGTCTAGCCCTATATCCTCATGGAGCCACTGAATCCTTTTTATTTGCTGTTACATATACTAATATTTTTGATATATCATAGTTTTATCAGCCTCATATAAGATCTATACAAGTGCTACAGAATATTGGAATATTTACATGTGATTCACATCACAATTTTGCAGCTATTCAGGGAATTGGGTGTGAAATAAATTGCCTTATTTTTTGTACTCTTTGGGAAGGAGTATGCACAGATCTCTTTTCCATTTCAGATTATGTTTGCAGAACAGAGTTTGACAACGGAAAGAATAATTCAGATAATTCTCCTACTTCATCAGTTGATGAGATACAAGGAGTCTCTCCTCTTCCTTCTTGCAAGTTCTACACTCCAGCGCATGATCATGGAGTTCATGATTTCTTCAACAATTCCTTCATCCAGAAGCAATTCATTCAGCTCATTAAAGTGAATATGAAGATATGTTGAAGACACATTTCAAATTTTGTTCCTTATCCTATCTTGAGGGAATATTTTCCCCATTTGGTTTTGCCTCTTTCCTCACTTTTTTGGATATAATAATTGTTAAAGGGTGACCATAGCCTTGTTGCTAGTCCCTATATGCATCTATATGCATCTATATTTGTTGTCATAACATCATAAACTCAGACTTATAGGGGGGTTTAGGAATATATTAAACCCACTCACAACTTAGGATAAAATAATTAATCATTATTTGATTAATTACTCACCCACTAGCTTAATTAGTTGGCATCCACTTGCACCTTAAAGTCAATACATGCCATCTATATCCTAGGAATTATTTATTTCCAATTCTAGGTTGATCTTGAGCACCTTTTGACCATCCAAAATTAGTATACAGGACTTTACAGCAGATTCTGCTTTATTCTATTTTTTCTGCTTTTCCTGCTTTTCTATGGATAAGATAAAAGCTAGTCAACTAGGAAACTGGGAGCTTTTGTGTCCAACCAACCCTCCATTATTTTTTCTCCATTTTCTAGGATTATCATTTTATTTCCATATCCTTGAAAACTCACTCATGCTTTTTCCAACTCGTGAGGTCTTTGATATATTTGGTAAGTTCTTTAGCCACCTATGGGGGTTTGCTATATTTTGGTAAGTCAGCCTTTTTGAGCTTTATGAGTTGTTTCCATACAATTCGATTTTCCTATGAGGGATGTAATATTTATGTACACTATTATTCATAATTATTCAATGGAAGGATACACACCAATATTCATCTCTTCATTCATGTGATTCAGTCTCTTTTCTTCTCTCTATTTTTCCTGTGTATGCTTGTGAGAATTCTTAGTAGCAAGATCTATTTCCTGTGATTCTTTTTAGCATCATTGCACATAGCATTGATCTATTATTTCTACAAAGAGTGTGTGTACTACTAATATTTCCATAAATAAGTTTCAGTCTAGATAAGTAGAAATGGAATGTTGTATAACATCATTGACTTCTTACCCATCATGTGCAATTCAATGGTATAAATGCAAACACTGAAACATGCATAATACATCAACTGAATATAAACAAGTGCACAACCAAAAAATATCATGAAATGAAAATTGGACACTTATCTTTGTTTGTTTGATGGCTAGAATCCTTATTCATCATTATGTCCTTGCAAGAATCGAGTCTTCTACTTCATCATCTTTTTCATTCACAACTGCATCCTTTCTTATCCAAATGCTGAGATCAATAAGAGGTTATTTATTAGTTAAATCATTCTGGATTAAATTACATATTCATCATTTCTTGAGGAATATTCTCTTTCTTATTTGAATCATGAAATTTTGATATTCAATCGCTCCCATCTTCTCTTCACTTGTATGAGTCGATCTTCTTCTTGTGTTCACTCTTTCGAGAGTCTACTGAAGGTAGTCAACTTTCTTATGCAACATATTCCTTGAATGAATGAATCCCATGATCTTTGGAGGCCATTAAAGGTGGTGATAACAATCTCTTCTTCTTACTCGACTGCTTCAATTTGTTCCATGAATTGAACAACCATTGTGAAGTAGGCTTGCATGGTTCACATTCTTGAACTGGTTCCTCAATGTCATTTTATGATTGATGTTATTTCCTTCAAAAAAATTCATCAAAGCATCAAGCACTTACTTTGGTTTCTTAAAAGATGACACATGAGGGATGAAATGATCCTCAATGGAATCTTCAATAATTCTCTTGGCTCTATCCTTAGCCTCAGCTCCCTTAGGCTCTTAGCAATTCCTTACTGATATACTGATCCAAGTCATTTTCTTCATCGATCAAGGAGATCATATACTTCCATGCTCAAAATTTTTTAACTTCGCCAAGCTTATCATCAAGTTGGGTGTGATGATTCATTTTGAAAGGAGAATCTCAAATGGAAATAACAAGTATTTAGATCTTATCGAATTGAGGTGTCTGACCTAGTTCTGGAGATGGATGATATAGGCTTTGTTAGAGAAACCCTAATTTTACAAACTTGTCATTTCAAACTTTTGATTGTAAAAAAGGATGTGTCTCTTCAAGGTGAGTTGTCTAATGTTGTCCTTTTCTTAAAACGGTGGTGGGAAACTCCTGGAACAGGAAACCCTAGTTTCTCCAATTTATTTTGCAAATTTGTCTGATATTGATTCTTCTGTATCTCCAAATTTTATTATCCTCAATATATGAAGCTTCAAATAGAGGTATCCTAATATGTCTTATTTCCAACCCCATAGGTTAGAGCATATATGGATTCTCCAAGTGGGACTTATGTTCATTTTCCCAAGGTGACTGTTTTGAGGACTATTCAGGATAGAGAACTTGTATGGATTTCCATGTTTCATTATTTCACATTTGGGGTCTAAAAATAGGGCCATAGAAACTACCATTCATTACCTACCTACAACTTGTCGTGAAATTTAATTCGGACCTTCCTAGTCTGATATATGTCACTTCTCTCTAGGTCACATGTCTATGATTGTATTCTGTAGGAACATGGAACCCTAATTTGGAGGAATCAAATATCCTGAATTATACAAAATATGAGGCTGAAACTCACACATAAGGTACAAAAATATTTCATCCTCAGCCTATAAAAGTTTTGGATCATTATCCTTCTCCAATATAGAGTTATAACGAATGTGCCAAGATGATTAGATTTAGTCTTCTAGGGTTTTCAAGCATGAAACCCTAATTTCCAGTAGTTGGCATTATAGTTGTATTTTAGCTACACAATGACTTCTTTCAAAGTGGATATGATACCATGTTAGTTTTTCTAAGTTTATTTACTTAGTATATTTATATGAAAGAATAGCAAGCACAATAATACATCAAATATACATAAGATACATAAGACACATAGATTTTTATCAGAGAAACCATAAAGGAGGAAACCCTGCAAAATTTCTCAGAACAATTCAATCACATAGACAAGATGATAAGATAGAATAACCCAAAAATAGTATGTCTACAGCAGCTCTCTATTCCTCATCTTCCTCTCTCTCTCCTAAGGCGCACATGAGAGAGAAAGTGAGTGTTTTTCAAATGAGGGTGCCTCCTTATTTATATTCTTCTGTTGAGTTGTTAACTAAACTAATAGGTTGGACATGTTAACTTAGGGGTTGACCTACCTAAGAATACTCACAAATACATTTTCCTTTATTTAACCTGGGGACTATTTCTCTCACTTATGATGGAAGTTTTATGTTGGCTACTTTTCCTCACTTTCACAATCCAAGCTCAGGTTTTCCTTGCATGCAACAAAACAACCAACAAACACCAAAAGACATCAGCCTGACAGAGCAAGACCACTCGACAACACTCGCAAGGTAGGCATAGTCTCACCCGAGATATCTTAATGGGTAATTGCCAGAACCATGTTTTTGTGGTTAGGATATGGATTACAGTTCCCTGGTGCACAACCAAGGTGCTCGACAGAGTTGGATGGTTGGAGTATTTTTACTAACTCGATAGTGGCACAACGGTGCAACACAACCAACTTGCGACATAGATTCTCCCTGAACAACTAAAAAATGAATGAACTAAAAATAATACAAAATGTTTCCAATGATATTGGTCATTCATTCATTCAAACCCTTTCACTAACAATGTGACATTCACTTAAACAACAAACGTAAACAATTCAAGATAACTTACAAGCATTCAACATACACATTCAATCGACAAAATATTTAACATGGAAACCCATTCGGGTAAAAAACACAAAGGCGCTCTTTATTTGGCATGATAAATATATGCACCTTTCGATCTGCGACTTGAATGTAGACTTTTTGAGATATGTCTTTTTCTCTCACAGACTCTTTCTTGCTCTCATTATCTCTAGTTTTATTATGGTCTTCTTTTAACTACTCCTAATGATCGACACACATCCTATATTGACTCTTCTAACTACCATCTATGCACTTAGCTACATAGTGACTCCTTACAAAACTAATATTAAAAAACCCTTCTGCAAAATGGGTTCCACGGCTCAACAACCTTCTACCACACTACTATCTAACTTCGTCTATAATTTCTTCAACTTTTTCCAACCCTTATACAAAATGGATTCCTCTTATTTATAGCTTATACAAGACCATGTAGGGTTGACTACATATAGATCATTTATTACAATTCATAATCAACCGTAAAAAAATAGTTACAAGATGTCATAGGTATGACTGACAGAAGGAACTATTGGCCTAACATTCATATATTCCTTCATACACGCGACTTCCACTGACTTATGCCGACTCCAGCACCAACGATATTCCTAACCTATCACTTTCTAGCTATTACCCTTATGCATTCTTGTAGATTCTATTTTCCTCTATCGCACTATTCCTCGTCACAATCTATCTCCTTTCTACAGTTCATCTCCTTCCTTTGCATTGCGCGCTTGCTTTTCCTTCCTGCGCTTGCATTTCACTTTCCTCCTTGTGCATATTTTTTATTCTGCACTTTATTTCTACTACTCTTTCCTTTCCCAATAGGCCCCCAACACTCACATGTGGCTCGTCCCAAGCCACTAAGCATTTTCATGGTTCTTTCCCTCTTTGCTCCACGGTGCTGACCTTAGCCATAAATTCTTGGAGAATTTCTTGTCATACCTCCTCTTCTACTTTTCTAATTGCTCCACATTGTCGAAACCGATATGTTCCAATGATACGCCTTCCATATACTAAATTATGGTGTGGATTTTATGTTGTATAGGCTCAATGAGCCCTGTAACTCATTATGCTTCTACTTGTTTCCCTGCAACTTTGTCATTTCAGTCTTGCTCTTGGTCACACATAGTTTTCACTTGTTGTTGCAGTTGTTTCAACTCTATTACCTTCGCTATCTTTTCTTTTATAGGAATCTTGTTCATATCTACTTTGAACACTATTATTTGTAACTCCGTTTGTTGCGTTTCCTCTATGATTTTCTCTACTTTTTCATCCTCCATGAGCACTTCCCAATTCGTATATACTTGGTTGATTGCTTCCTTACATAACTTCTCTCCTTCTTTAATTCTATCAATAGCCTTAGATGTTGTTTTCTTACATGCCTCATTCCAGACTTCATCTCTCTTACCCAAGGCCTTGATGTTCCTGGAGGATCTGCGCTTGATAATCCTATTGGTATATATGGTCCTCGACCTGAAGCTAGTGGATTCTGAACTGGGGCCAAAGCAACATAAGGAACATTTTGTGGAGCCAGCTGCACTATTGGGTCTAGTTCTTGTTGGGATTTATGTTGTGCTTCAAGCAATATAACCTCTTCAATTATAGGGTAAGGTGATGCATTCATAACTTCAGATTGTTCGTTGGTACTGTAAATTGAAATGACCATCGCCTTCAGCTCTTCACATTTGCAGACATTGGTTCGCTATTTTTATCTCTCGTAAGTAAAATGAATCTTGATGAGGAAGTATTATATTTATATGTGGTGCTCACCGTGCATGTAATCATTCAATGGAAGAGATGCATCTTTTCGATCACATGGGATTCTCATTTGACCCATTTCAAAATTTACTTGCACGCTTGAGCTATGACCTATACCTGCTAGGACAGTTATAGTGAGGATGACACATGGGACCAAAAACCACGCCGCCACCTTTCCTCGGACTTGTCAAATTAATGAACTTGATATGTCATGACCACCTAAATCTTTTTCAGGTACCCATTCTTTAATGGTTCCCAGCTGTCATTCCCTCTTTTATTGTGGGATTTGTATACTCATGTCATAGACATGCGACATAACTATTTATTTTTCTTTCTTTCTTTTCTCTTTTTCTTCTTGTATTTTTTTTCCATATCTCCTTACCCAGCCATGTCACAGCTATCATGGTAAGGTTTCAATCGGCTGTCATTTATCATTCCTGCGACCAGTGTCCCATCCATATTATGTAAAATTATTGCACTTGTGTTAGTGATGTGTGTGAGCACATATGGACCTAACCAATGAGTCTTCAATTTACCTGGATGCTTCAAATATTTGATGTCATACATCAAAACAAGTCCTCCAACTTCGAATTGCTTAATATTAATATGGTGATCATGCCATGCTTTCTGTCTTTTCTTTTCTATGTTTTAATGAAACCCTATGACCAAGCATTCCTCCTCCATTTGAATGAGCTGCGACAATTGCTACTCGACAACATCCACATCGGTCATTTCAGTTAGCGCAGAAATTCTTAAGCTCGACACAATATATTCCATCGGCACAATAGATTCCTATCGATATGCCAATCTAAATAGAGTGTGTCCTATTAATCTCTTGCAAGTTGTGCGATATTCCAATAGCACAAGTGAAACTTTCTGATCCCAATCATCTCTATGCGCGTTGCATACTTTGGCTAATGCATTTTCCAAAATCTTGTTAAATGCTTCAATAGTTCCATTCTCTTGAGGATGATAGGGTGTCATTTTCCTATGTTGAATCTAAAACTCTGCACTAAGCTCATCCATCAACTTGTAAACAAATGTGTACCTTAATCACTTAGAATAATTTTAGGGAAGACAAATCTTGTTACCACATTTTTAAATAGAAACTTTTTCGCAGTCGCAGTAGTACAATATTTAATAGGTGTTGCTTCTACCCATATGGTTAAGTAATTCATTGTAGTGATAATATAGCACACACTATTCATTTTTCCTAGCGAAATGATAAGACCAACAAAATCAATGCCACATTTATCAAATGCTTGTAGGGTTATCTGTGGTGCTATAGGCATTTCGTCGTGTTTCGATAGTTTTCCTATTCTCTAGAAAACATCACATATTCAAAAACAATTCTTAGTATCCATATGTAAGTTTGTCCACCATAATCCAGCTTGCAATATCTTACGCATTGTTTTATTTCCATCTTAGTGTCCTTGTGCGACACCAACATGTCCTTCACTCATTATCCAAGATCATTTGTGTTCTAAAAGTGACAGCGATGCAATATTTCATTAGGGCCCATATTGTATAGTTGTACAGCGATCAAAGTGAAATTGGTAGCTTTGACGAACAACTGTTTCTTCTGTGCAGTGGTGAACCCTTCATGCACATAACCTATACTCAAGAAGTGAATAATATCCTTATACTGATCATCAAACATGGTGATTGCAAATAGTTGTGCATCAGTAAAATTATCCTCCAGGATGTTTGGTTCTTCCCCACTTTTTATCCTTGACAAGTGATCAGGCCCCAAATTCAGTTGACCAGGTTTAGTAATGAATCCAAAATCAAATTCTTGAAATAGGAGAATCCATCGATAGATCTTCTCCCCCAACACTGGCTTGTTGACCAGGTATTTTAATGTCAAATGATCAGTGTACATTTTAAAATGTCCACCCAACAAATAATGTCTAAATTTTTGTAGTGCATATACCATGGCAATTCCTTTTCTTTCTATTGTAGTGTAATTTTTCTCTATTGTCGAAATTTTTATGCTATAAAAATCAATCGGGTGATTAATTGCTCCCTCACCCAGTTGCATCAGAACTATGCCAAGTGCAACAAATGATGCATCAACATGAACATGGAACTATTTATTCCAATATGGAAATACCATCTTTCCCTTTAACTTGTCTAGAACTTCTTCTTCCAGTCTGGAATTGGCGCAGTATCCATATTTCCCTTTAACTTGTCTAAACTTTCCTGACAACTCTCTGCCCACTGGAACTTTGCATCTTTTTTCAAATTTTTATCCAGTGGAGCAGTTATCTCTGCATATTCTTTGATAAAGTTTCTATAATATCCTATGTGTCCTAGTGTTGATCTGATTTTTTTTACTGATGTAGGTGGTGGTAAGTCAAGAATAATCACAAATTTTGTCAGATCGACCAAAATTCCATCACAACACACTACATGTCCCAACAATATAAATAATGGTGTGCAATAAGTAAATTTCTTTGAATTTAGCGCAATTTGATACTTGCGACAATGCTCCAGCATCATGCACAGACTTTCAATATGGTCTCTTACTAGACCAAACATACTCCAATCATCAAAGTAGACTTCAAGAAATTTATGTATAAAATATTTAAAAGTAGAAACTACTATTCTAGAAAAAATAGCAGGAGCATTCTTGAGTCCAAAGGGAATTATCGTATACTGATAGAAAGCCCATTTTGTCACGAAGTTCATTTTGTGTCGGTCCTCCTTTGCTATAATGACTTGGTGATAACCAAAAAAATTGTCAGTAAATGAATACATATCCTGTCCTTTGACGCTTTCAATTACTTCACCCATGAATGGTGTTGGGAATGGATCATGCAAGCATGCATCATTCAATTTTCTTAGGTCGACACAAATACTGACTTCACCTATTTTCTTCTTACCCTGAAATACTATAGGACTTATCCATTCTAATTCTATGACTAGTTCAATGATTCTTGCATCTAGCATTTGGTGTAACTCATCTTTCACCTTTTCTTTATACCTCGGATTCAACCTATATGGTCATTGTTTAACTAGTTTTGCATCTGGTTTTAGTGGTATTTTCATCTCCCCCAGATTTTCTACTATTCCTTTCATCTCTGAGAAGTTGGTAGGTACCAGATACTGAAATTTATGCAATAAATCCATGATTTTTTCTACTATTTCGTCATCCTAATAATCTCCAATATTGGTGAAATTTGGGTTTTCTGGTGAACCAATGTTGACTTTCTTAATTTTGAGGGGCTTGAGGAACTGTTCAATGGAAATACCACTTCCTTCCACCTCACGCATACCCTATGACCTTGGTATGTTAAGGTTAGTAGGATCATCATCTGGTTCTCTGGCCAGATTGTAACAAGCCATCCAGTGCTGGAAAGTCACACTACACTGGTTGGTGTTCGCCACTTTGACATGGATTTCAAAAAACACTTTCTCTTTTATCGTTTGGAGTGTAGCATCAATTGTCAACTGCTCATCAGCAAATTCAAATGTGTGCATGAATTTTTTAACTACCTCCTCCCAATTCTGAGTACTTTTACGTAACTCCATGGATGTGCACCAATTACTAGGTGTCATTTCCAATGTGTGTATGAAATGATGGACCCAATCTTGTCGTAGGTATTCTACAAATTTCACGCGACACTGATTGATGTGTTTGACATGGCTTGAAAACTCTGTACTTTTGATCCAAAACTATGATTTCTTTGCTAAATCTGACTTCCACCAATATTTTTCATTGTGGTGATTCAGATATAGATTCCTTATGCGTACCCCACCATCTAATGGGCGTAGCTTTTAGCACAAATTCTAATGCAGACAAGAGATGTGGTTCTGTTGCCATTCCTTTAAACTCACTTAGAAAAGTTGCAAGATTAGGTCAGCCCTCATATGTGAGTAACTCACTTAATTGGGCCTCCACCCATCGCACAGACCTAGTAATACTAGAAAATATCTTCATCAATACTTCATGTAGTCCATTTTTCCAATTCTCCAATGCCTTTCTTGAATCTAATGTGCATGAGCTAGTACTCCACCAGATTAGGTTCCCATCCGCTGTAGGATTTATGTAATCATCTTTTAAGAAAGTGACATTATAAATATTGTCCAGATAATCACCTTGTCCTTCACTATAGACTGGTTTGACATATCTTTTTCCCTCAAGTGGGTGAATGGGAGAAACTACCATCATTTCTTCATCTTCGAATGAGAGGATTATTCTCTTAAAATTTATGGCTGTCTGATTGTATATTGCCAAATCTATCCCCAAAAGAGTGGGATATGGGTTCATGTCATAAAAAAAATCGATAAATTCAAAACCTTCAAATTTTCATATCCCCTCAATGTTGACTGGAACTTGACTTAACCCACTAATCAATAGGACCTTCGTCTAATTCACAAGCCTCAACTAGATAGTGGAATAGTCCAAGTGGGACATGTTCATTCTTTCCCAATTTTGTCGCGTCAAAATATTGACATCTGACCCTAGATCTAGAATAATATAATCCATGTCATAATATCCTGTCTGCACAATCATTCTTAACTCATGACCAATTTTGAATTTATTTCTAACACAATTAACTCTTCTTTCAGGTTGCGACTCTAATGGGGTTTCTTCTATAAGCACTTTTAATTCTGCCACAACATCTTTATCATGGATTAGCGCCAATAAACATGAAAGAAATGACTTGAGATTACTAACCTTGTTTATATCTTGCTTCCGGAATATCGATTGAAATCATTTAGGCATCTCCCTGACTTCGCATGGGGTCGACGGTTGTTGTGTATCTACAAACTCTAGTTGCACGTCCAAAAATACTTGCTTCTATTTTTTAACATCAAACAATACTTTATTTTGTGCCATGGGTCACACCTATGGTTTTCCATGTTGTATATTCTGATCCACTCCAGTCGCAGCACTTCCTCGTGTTACGACAACACTTGGTTCTCTCAGCTCAGTAATAATCATTTGAATATTAACGTTATGATTCAGGTTGGGATTATGTGTGCGGTTAGGAACTCCCATGGGCTAAGTTTTCCATTTTGTAATGAAATGGGGACGTTGTTCCACATTATGATCCTATGCTTTGCAATATTAACATGTCTTTGCAAGTTCACAAGAATCTCTATCATAATTGCCCTGCTACCCACAATTGTAGCACACGATTTGACCTCTCCTTTTTCCAAATCCTCCTAGGTTCTGTCCTCTACCTCTGAAATTTCCACCCCCCTACCCTAAGGGTGTTGTTGCTACGGTGGATATTGATTTTGCAGATACTAAGGTTGATACTATGGATAATTCACAGGTTGGTATTGTTCTTCCACCTATTCAGCCTAAATCTTCTCGTCATTCTTAATTAGGTAGGTGTATATCATCTTCTGTTTCAAGAGCTGATATGCTTTGCAATCTTTCTCATCATGTCCTACCGAATTACAAATTTTACAATAAATTCTTGCTAGGGTACTTACAATCTTATGTAGGTATATACATTCTTCAAGGTGATGTCCTCTAGTATGTCCTATTCTACACCAGGGTAGTCCCTGGGTACTCAATGGATTATGTGCACCTGAAGAGACATAGTTCATGTATGCTAGACAATTATCCCTATGGTGTCCATCTGTTCTACATCTTATACACCATAAACACTCCTAGATTTATTTTCCCTTCTTAATATCCTAAGGTTGTGCTATCATATTAGCCAACTGCGACTAAATCTGCATCATCCTTGCACCACCATCTCTGATCAGAGAGGATTCCAGCTTCATCACTATTTCCAATGCTTCCATCGGTGACACAATATTCTGTTGCATCAAAGGGCCTCAGATGTGTGGTAATAGTGCAGTAATAAACCACTTGTTGTGTTGTACATATGACATTTGTAAGCTTACATTTTCCATCATAGTTTTAAACCATTGATCGAAATCCCATATGGACTCCGTCGGTAACTATTTTATCTCCTTGATTTCAGTGATACATTCTGACTCATATTTAGTTTCTCTAAACTCACAACCTATCATGAGTCGAATATCATCAAGATTCTTCTATGGATCTCCTGCTGGTACTATGCAATACTTCATAAAATAGTCCAATGCATGACCCAATAGAGTTGTAACCATCTGCGCTTTCCTTATATCCTCATTTTAAATGTGGTGAACCATCCAAACAACTTCACAGAGGAATCAATGCAACACTAGATCCTCTACTCCATTCCCATTGAATGTAGGTAGCCTAATATATTCCCCAGCCATTGAGTTGGCATCGAGGATGTTCAATGGAAAATTTAATGAAGGTGGACTTTCTTGCACACTAGTTGTGGCACTAGTACTATTAGTATTCACATCTCTGACAGGAGATGAGGCTCTAGACCTCACCTCTATAGATGCTCCTAGTGTGGTGTAGTCACGTGGTGTCTCCATAGATTCTTTTGATTCTTCTACTCCTTTAAATATTGGATGATATTCTTCTTCTTTGTCGCAAGATCCTTCATCTAGACATGACTCAAACTCATACTCACTTTCTCCGAATAGACTAGGATTCTGTCTTTCTCCTATTTTTTTTGTTCTTTTCCCCAACCAAATTATTCTTCCACTCCTTAAAAATACAGCTTCTAGTTCAGCTATTGTACTTCCTCGGAACATCTCAACTCACTATTTCCCATTTTCTTTACAGGTCATCTGCGACATATCTTTTCTCCTATATTTTGTGACTCAATTGCTTAGTTGCAAAATTCCCTTCTCACAAACGAGCATCTTTATCCATATATTTATACATAACACGTACCTCCCGCGGGGTCCTTGGAAAAATTTTCTTTCAACCTCATGATACGAGGTTATCATCTTAACTGCAAACTCAATGATATATCCTTACAAAATACTATCGACCAAAAAATAAATAGCTCTATAGATAAGGTTACTTACACTTGTTAACTCACAGATCAGCTAAACACTCCACTCCAATGCGTCCCTTCTTTAAAAGTTTGTTTGTCGATTTGCCAATCTTGACAACCACTCATCCAGCACAATAGGAAACTCAGTAAAGAATATTTTTTGAATATATTTGTACAAGTATTGGTCCAACCAATCCTCTGGGCTCAACCACGATATTCCACTCTCTCTTTGCACAAATACTAATGTATTAGATTCCATCCAATCCTCGGTTTCCCTCTTTGTTGGATGCCACAACATTTCCCTTGACACAAATGATTAACGTCTTGGAAATGAAACCATTTATTGGATACTTTTCCTCACTCTCACAACCTAGGCTCATGTTTTCCTTGTGCACAACAAAACACCAAAATACTTCGGCTTGATAGAGCAAGCTCATTCAACAACACTTGCGAGGCAGGCACAGTCTCTCAAAAGATATCTTAATGGGTAACTACTAGAAACATGTTTTTGCAGTTAGGTGAGGGATTACAGTCCCCTGGCGCACAACCAAGGTGCTCGATAGAGTTGGATGGTTGGAGTATTTTTACTAACTTGACAGTGGTGCAACAGTGTGACACACCAAAATTACAACATAGATGCTCCCTTAACAACTCAACAATGAATGAACTAAAAATTATACAAAATGTTTCCAATGATATTGGTCATTCATTCATTCAACCCATTTCACTAACAGTGTGAAATTCACTTAAACAATAAACATAAACAATGCAAGATAAATTACAAACATTCAACATACACATTCAATCGACACAAGATATAACGTGGAAACCCATCCGAGTAAAAACCACAAAGATAATCTTCATATGGCATAAGAAAGATATGCACCTTTCAGTTTGCGACTTTACTGCAGACTGTTTGAGATATGCCTTTTTGGCTCATAGAATCTTTCTCTCACTCGTTCTCTCTAGTTTTATGATGCTCTTCTTCTAACTACGCCTATTGTTCTGCACACATCTTGGATCGACTCTTCTAACTACCATCTGCACACTCAGCTGCAGAATGACTCCTTACAAAACTACTACTTGGAAACCCTTTTGCAAAATGGGTTTCGCGGCTTGATAGCCTTCTACGACACTACTATCTAACTTCGTCTACAATTTCTTCAAATTTTTACAGCCCTTGTACAAAATGGGTTCCTCTTATTTATAGCTTCTACAAGACCACATAGGGTCGAGTACATATAGCTCATTTATTACAAGTCATAATCAGCCATAAAAAATGGTTACAAGTTATCATAGGTATGATTGACACAAGGATTTCTTGGTCTGATAGAACAAAGGTTGAAAGAACAATTACAAGAATTCCAGTTACATATATTCCTTCATACGTGCGACTTCCATCGGCTTACACCTTATGACTTCCAGTACCCATGATCTTCCTGACCTGTCACTTTCTAGTAGCTATCCTTCCACATGCCTGTAGATTTTATTTTCCTTTTTCACACTATTCCTCGTCGCAGTCTATCTCCTTTCTACACTTCATTTCCTTCCTTTTCCTTCCTTTGCATTATGCACTTTCTTTTCCTTCCTATGCTTGCGCTTCACTTTCCTCCTTGTGCAGATTTGTTTCCTCTGCACTTTATTTCTACTGCTCTTTCCTAGACCAATAGTTTACCTCAATAACCATACACAATGATGACATCCTAAAAGGAGGAACACGCATCTCTAATGGGGGTGCAACAATATACAATAGTAATATTCATTAGAATATCTTCCAAAGTTATAATTACAACAACATTTATCACCACAACTTGGTAAAAATACTGGTAGTGATAGAGAAAAACAAAAGGAAGGATACATTGGATTATTTCTTTAGTCAAATTGCCACTGGTTCATAGCATGCTGATAGAGCATAGAGGTCAAAACAATGTTATTCTAAAATTGTGAATGACTTTTTAAGAGAACTTGTAATTGAAAATATTGCATAGGGTTTACAAACACCCAATGGGGATATTGTTAAAAATTTAGTAGTGACTTATGAGAATGTAGAATCATCATAGTTTGATCATACACTTGTATTTAAATAATATATCCACTCCAATGAAGCCAAGTATTTCATTTTAAATCCTTGTTGGACAAACAAAAGGATATTATCCAAGAATATCGAGGAAACCATTATAGCATATCCTATTGTCTGACGAGTTACTAGAAACATGACATGAAGACAAATGTTGTGTGATCCAACTCCATTCTCTTCAAAAAAGACACACAAATGATAATTGTTTTATGCATAATTAGAGGGTATAATTACTTCGATCCTCTTTGAACTCATCACATAAATCTGGTCACAGAAAAACCTCGAGCCTTATGCTTTCATACATAAATGAAGAGCATGATANATATATATTATTTCATCCATTAATACTAGAATTTCTAAACTTAAAAGGAAAAAACAAAGGTTGAAAGAACAATTACAAGAATTTATTGTCTTAGATAGATAAGTAACGACTGAAAATTATATGTTGGAAAATCATAGTCTCAATTCGCAAAAGAAGGTTGAGAGGCTGGTTCAAAAGAATAAAAATATTGTAATGATCTGAAGTCTAATAGACAGATTAGATCACTAATATTGCTGCAAACTTAATTAAAATTTCTAATATGAAACTTGCAGACACTCAGTAAAATTTCAAACCAAGAAAATGATGTATTTTGCTGAGAAATTCATATGTATGGAAATAGGAAGAGGGAATATGCCAAAATAAGTTTCATAGGAGTGAATTCATCTTCCATAACACATTTATATATGGAAATATTTATGTTTCAGAGTCCTCTATGCATAAACTTACGCCCACGCTTCTGGGTCACCCAACCATAAAACTAGGAAGACTTATTCAATCCTTTCAACCAGGGACTTGGGGAAAAGCACATAGATGTTGTATGAAATTTATTAAGTATAAAATAATTTTCAATATATTTTGGGACATTTCTGAATAATTTGGGAGAGTTTAGGAGTGATTTGGGAAAATTTGGCAATTTTGTCCTAGGGAAGTCCTACACAATGGAGTCTACCAAAACTCTATAATTCCTCAACGAATTAGAGATATGAGAGTATGTATGGATATAGGGGTCTTATAGTGACACAAAAAAACTTCAAGAATCTAAATTGAGTGAATATAAATTATAGAATTAAAGAAACAACTAGACTAGTCAAATTAGCCTAGTCATCTAGCTAGGGTGCATAGAAACACATGAAATTCATGGAAGAAGTGATTCAGATATGATAATTGAAATTGAAATAGCCTAATACAACTGATATTTATATATTACACCACTCATAATCTGTCTCATATCCTTGACTCATTTATTATTTCATTTTCTTGACCAAAAACCCTCAATCAAGCATGTATTGAAGCTTATTGACAAAAGATGTGACATATGAAATAATTGGGAAATATGTTGATACTAGTAGAGATATTTTATCATATTTATTTTACTTGTGCATAACAAAATGTAATTTGAGGAATGACCACACAAAAATAGATCTCAAAACAATGGGCATGAGGCCCAAAATCAGAAATAAGACTGGACGGAAGCGTAGGTGAATCTTGGGATTCACTGGAGCTCAAATTTTCTGATATGGTGGCTCAAAAATATGACTGATATGATATCACTAGACTAAAATCATGTGCTCCACAACTTCAATTAGTAAGGATTGGGAATGGAGGAGTGGGGAAGGAAGGATTTGGGGCTCATCTCCTAAAGGTCTGAGGTACATCATCTCAAAAGATTATGCTCACATAAGCATGATTCAATTATTTCATCAACCAAACAAGTGGATGGAGCTCAAATTCTCCTTTAATAGATATCTGGGTGACCTTCTTAGCAAGTAGAGGCAATAGGTGACCCATGCGAGCAAGTCATCCACCTACAACCCTAACCCTAGCCAAGTCATGCGCCCTCCTTGAACAAATTGGAATGTAGGGTCCATGTGGATATGTTTCCCTATCCAAATCATCCATATTGCTTATAAAATTCACCCTCCTTAGTCAACAGTTCTTTTTTTTATCCCTGGAATCTTTTATTCTTTTCGATGCTTTTGATACTGAGTCTCCAAAAGGAAACTGTGCCCTCCTTTTCAAAAGTTCCTACTTTTCCTATGATAAATTTTCTGACTTTTGAGCACTTCCCCTTTTCCTCTCTGAATTCTTTTGTCCTAGAGTTTCCAATTCTTTCACCTTCGCAAGTTGACTTGCCGAATGTGCCCCCCTGAAATTGAAATCTCATTTCCACATAATTAAATTACATAATAAATAATAATGATAAATAAAAGTTAAATACAAGCCTCAACAATTTTTATTTAGTATAATTTCCATAGAAAACTTAATTAATTCCACTTAGTCCCCCTAGGTGTTTAGAATGGTTCACACTTTTCTTGGTCAAATAATTGGGGACATAATAGTCCTCCCCTCCCAAACATGTTTTTCCTGAATTATAAGCAAAGTAGGTTGCTGCAAGATCTCCTCATGCTCCTAGGTAGAGTCTTCACTGGGTAATCCTTTCCATTGTATCAGATATTCTTTTATTGTTTTGTTCCTCAATCTATTTTCTCTTCCTAGTAACACTTTCTATGGTACTAGGACCATATGTCCTTCATTATCCAGGGGTGGAAGTCCTTTAGATGATACTATCTGTTGTCCAACTGCTTTCTTCAAACAAGACACATGGAAAAAATTATGGATTTTGCTTTCTACTGGAAATTCCAACTTGTACGCCACTTCACCAACTTTTCTTATGATCTTGTAGGGTCCATAAAATATTGGTTGAAGTTTTTCATCCCCTTTCTTCTTCAACTTGGAATATTGTCTATAAGGTTGCATCCTTAGTTACACTAAGTCTTCTACTTGGAACACTCTGTCAATTTCGTGCTTATATGGATGCACCTTTTGATAATTCTGTGCCATCTACAGATTGTCTTTCAGTTCCCTTAGAATGTCTTGGTTTTCTTGTAACCAATATTTATCTTTTTGTTCCTTGCGGTATCCAAACATTAAGTCTGCAAAATTTGGAGCCTTATATCCATACAAGGTGATAAAGGGGCTCATTTTGATAGAAACATGAAATGTGGTATTATAACAGAACTCACCCAGGTGGAGCCAAGTTTCCCAATCTCCTTTATTTCCCGTAGCATAATTACGAAGGTACCCTTAAAGCCATTGATTCACCCTTTTAGTTTTTCCATGTGTATGGGGGTGATATCTTATGCTCATGTTCAGGTTTGTTTCAACCAACTCAAACAATTCCATCCAAAACGCACTAGTGAACTTACTATATCCATCATTGATTATAATTATGGGCAATGCATGTAGCCTGAAAATATCCTTGAATAATAGAGAAGAAACCTCACTAGCTGAAATAGTGGACGTTACTGCAAAAAAGTGTGCATATTTTGTCAACTTGTCAACCACTGTATAAATACTGTCTTTCCCATGTGACTTTGGAAGGACAATGATAAAGTCCATGGAGACACTCTCCCATTTTTTATATTGAATGGAAAGAGGCTAGAGAAGTCCAGCAAGGTATGTGCACTCCACTTTGTTTTGTTGACATGAAAAATATTCTTTCATATTCACGAGAACATCATCTTTAAGGTCCTTCCAAGTAAATACCTCCCTTACCCTCCGGTAAGTCTTCAGAAAACCAAGGTATCCAGCCACTGGTACATCATGTGCAACTTCCAAAATATTCCTCTTTAGTGCATATCCGAGCACTAATTTTTTCTTTTTGTAGTCTATGAGTCCATCATGTACCTTATACTCTTCATTATGGTTTACCCCATCCAAAACTTCACAAGCAAATTGAGACTTAGAATATTCAATGGCCAACTGGATATTCCACTCATTTAGCATCTGCAACAAAGAGAATGTGGTCTTATGGGAGAGTGCGTCAGCCACAATATTCATTTTCCCCTTTTTATACTCAATGTCAAAATCATATGAATCAACTTTACTCACCCAATTTCCATGCCTATCATTGAGCCCCTTTTGGGTTAGGAAGTGTCTAAGACTATTGTGATCAGTCTTTACAATGAATTTACCTCCCACCAAATACTGTCAGAATTTTTCCAATGCATGCATAATGGACACCATATCCTTTTCATAAATGGAATACAACCTTTCATGTTGCTGCAATTTTATGCTCTCTAATGCAATACAGTGCATATATTGCATCAATACATCTCCAATGCCTTCACCAAAAGCGTCACATTCCAACACAAAAGGTTTGGAAAAATCAGGCAAGGAAAGTACTGGGAAGCTTCTCATCATCTCTTTCATATTTGGGAAAGATTTTTCAGCCTCCTCACTCCAAATAAATGTTCCCTTCTTAGTCATATATGTCAAGGGTGCAATGTACCAGGAATATCCTTTGACAAATATGTGGTAGTAGTTACGAAGTCCAATGAAGCCTCTTAGTTCTATGAGGTTCTTTGGGCTTGGCCAACTAAAAATGGCCTCTGTCTTTTCTGGGTGTACCTTGAATCCTTATTGGTAGATCACATGGACAATATAGAGGATTTCAGTCATGCCAAACTCACATTTGGACAACTTAGCAAAGAAAGTCTGATCTGCAAGTATTTTGAGAACCAAATCCAAGTGGAGCAGGTGCTCCTCCCATTTTCTACTTTAAATTAGAAAATCATTAAAGAATACAAGGAAATACTTATATAGATTCTCATTGAACACCTTTTTCATGCATGACTAGAAAGTTGCATGAACATTAGTCAAGATAAAGGGAATGACCATAAACTCAAAGTGACCAAAATGACAACCAAAAGTTTTCTTCTATATGTCTTCTTCCCTCATCCTGGTTTGGTGGTACTCAGATCAGAGATCTATCTTGGAGAATAACGTTTCTCCATGAATTTCATCCATCATCTCATCAATTCAAGGGATTGGGTATCGATTCTTTATGTTTTTCTTGTTCAAGGCCCGGTAATCTATGCACATCCTTAGTGTCCCATCCTTCTTCTTCACTAGAACCACCGAAGAAGCAAAAGGACTGGAACTTGGTATAATGATTCCCAAGTCAAGGATCTCCTTGATGGCCTTCTCAATATCATCCTTCAACCTCTTTGAATGCTTTTAGGGGTGTATTTTTATCAAAAGTGTACCAACTTCCAACTCAATTCTGTGCTCAATGCCATGGTCAGGTGTCCTTCCACGTGGAAGGTTTTCAAAACTTGCTTGTGCTTGTGCTACAACATTTTGATGTATTTGGTTTGGTAGGAAACTTTTTCAGTGGTTCCCTCATTAGTAATATGGAACTAGAAAACCCATTGAATATCTCCATGTCTCAGAATGGTTCTCGTACTATTGGAAAAAATTACTTGGTTTGGGTAAGTGTTCATACCCTTCAGAATCACAGGTTACCCTTCAGCATCCTTGAAGCTTATCTGGAGTATCTTTTAACTCATGGAATTTTCTCCAATAGAGTACAACCATTGAAATCCCAACACCATGTTGGTGTCCACCACATTGACAACATAAAAATTGTCCTTTACTGTGTAGTCTCCAAGACTCCTTGCATATTTGGAATCCACCAATTGCATTCCATGGTGTGGTTTCTTGGGATAACCACAACGAATCCTTCAAAGGACTCAGTTTGCATATTTATTTTCTCCATTAGGTCCACATCAATAAAATTATGGGTGGAAACCCCATTAACAAGGATTTTTATTCTATGGCCTTGTGGTACTACTTTCATCCTTAATGTATGGAATCGGGATACTGCATTGAGTATTGCAATTTCACTACTGGTTTGAGGGAGCTACTCCTCTTCCTCATCTTTTTCATACTTTCCATATTCCATATCATCTTCTTCCACTATCTCATCATCACTCTCGGAGAACACTTCAATATAGTGTGTGTTTCCCTTCACACACTTGTGGCCCAGAAACCAAGGTTCTGGGTAGGGAAAATGAATATTTTTCCTCCTCAACTCATCTCAATCCTTTTAGGAGTAATCTCTCTTTCCATGGGAAGGAAATTTTCTCACATGATGTCTTTGATTCTGAAATTTATGAGGGATAAGAGGTCTGGGAGGATACTTGGTCCTCGGAATTGCATCCTGCAGATCTCTAGTTCTATTCATTGCTTCCTATAGAGTTATGGGTCAGTAATCTTTCACCAACCCTTTCAAAGGTTCAACCAGTCCTTCTGTAAACAAAAGGATCATCCTTGCTACTGATATATCAATGACCATTACAACCACCTTTGGGAACTCTGATATGTATGCTTCTATAGTTCCAACTTATCTAATGTGTGCCAATTCCAGGAAAACGATACTAGAATCTCTCTGGTCAAACCTTTCTATTAATTTTTTGGTGAACTCCTTATAGGTGACTACTTGATCATGGCCTAGGGTATTCATACCAAGAAACCACCATTCAATGGCCTCCCTATCAAGGTGTAAGGATTCCAATTTGATGGAATCCATTTCTTCCATAGGATTCGATTGAGAATATGTGTCCATTTTCTGGAACCAATATCTCACTGAGCAATTGGAAGTGCCATCAAAATATGGAAAAGTTATTTTTCGAATGGAATTATTTAATTCATAATTCTTATATGGAAGCCTTGGATTTAATCTTGTATACCCACTATATTGAGTCTCACAAAAATGTTTGAATGGTATATCCCTTCCACATTCTTCACTCAAGGATTGATAAACAAAAAACTTCTCCTCCCATGTCAATTGTTTCAGCCTGTGCTTCAAGGTCTTCCTTTGGGCTCTCTACAAATTTGGGCATAGTAGGTAGGGGCTGCAAATTTTTTTCATATCTATACTCTAGAGGCCAATTTTGATGTCCAACCCTAGAGAAAATAGATCCACCCATGAATTTTCTCTCTTCACATTGGGAACCAATGTTGCTCCCTTCTCCATCTTTAACTCCCAACTGCATAGCTAGAAATTCTCTGGTCTCTTGATCAAAATGTATGATGTAAGTTTAAATTCCTTGCATACCTTTCAACATGTTCCTCAAAAATTTTCAGAACTCATCCTTCTCATATTTTTCATCATGGAATCTCCCTTCCACAGATTCAACTTCCTCTTCTTGGGGAATCTTTCTTTTAGAATCAGAATTGTATTTTGGACCCATCGATGATTATCAACAACAGGTATTGAGGATCATGATTTGATACCACTGTAATGATTCAAAGTTATATATATATATATATCATATCACTAATATTTCTGCAAACTTAATTAAAATTTCTGATATGAAACTTGCAGACACTCGGTAAATTTTTAGACTAAGAAAATGAGGTATTTTGATGAGAAATTCATAAGTATGGAAACAGGAAGAGGGAAGAAACCAAATTAATTTTTAGAACATTCAATTCATATTCCCTAAAAAAATTATATTGGGTACCATTTATGTTTTAGATACCTCTATGTGAAAACTTAGTCCCACACTTCTGGGTCACCCAACCGTGAAACTAGGAAGACTTATTCAGTCCTTTCGACCAGGGGCTTGGGAAAAAGAATAGAGATTTTTTCTGATATTTGTACAAAATAAAATTAGTTTCAATACAGTTTGGGATAGTTCTGGAGAATTTGGGAGAGTTTATGACTAATTTGGGAAATTTAGGAAATTTTGGCCTAAGGAAGTCTTGTGCAATGGAGGATACCAAAACACCATACAACCTCAACTAATTTTTGATATGAGAGTATGTATGGATATATGTGTATGTTAATGACACACATCAATTTGGAAATTCGGAATTGAGTGACTATAACACATAGAATTGAAGAAACAACTAGACTAGTCAATTTACCTAGCCATCTAGCTAGGGTGCATAGAAACACATGAATTTCATGGAAGAAGTGCTTCAAATACGATAATTGAAATTGAAAGAGAATAATACAGCTAATATTGACATATTAAGTCACTCATAATCATTCTCATAGACTTGACTTGTTTATTATTGCATTTACTTGACCAAAAACCTTCAATTAAGCACGGATTGAAGATTATTGACAAAATATGTGACATATGAACTAATTGGATTGTATGTTGACAGTAATATAGAGATATTTATTGGATTTATTTTACTAGTGCATAAAAAAATGGAATTGGAGGACTTACCACTCCAAAATAGAGCTCAAAACAATGGATAGGAGGCCCAAAATCAAACATATGACTGGTTGTGAGCGTATGTGAATATTGGGATTCACTAGAGTTTGAATTTTCTGATATGGTGACTGAAAAATATGAATTATATGATCTCACTAGATGAACATCATGTGCTACACACCTTCAATGAGAAAGGAATGGGAATCGAGGAGTGGGGAAGGAAGGATTTTGGGCTCATCTCCCAAAGGTTAGAGGTACATCACTCAAAAGACTATGCTCACATAAGCATGAATAAATTAATTCATCAACCAAACTAGTAAATGGATCTCGAATTATCCTTTAATAGATCCCTGGGTGAAATTCTTAGCAAGTGAAGGAAATAGGTGACCTGTGAGAGGAAGTCATCCACCTAAAATCCTAACCCCAGCCAAGTCATGTGCCCTCCTTGACCAAATTGGAATGTAGGGGCCATGTGTAGATGTTTCCCTACCCAAATCATCCATTTAACTTAGCAACTATGTTGTCCTTATTCAAAATTTGTTGCTTCTATCCGTGACAACTTTTATGATTTTCCCTACTTTTGAGACTGAGTCTCCAAAAGGAAACTATGCCCTCCTTGTCAAAAGTTTCCTGCTTTTCCTATGTCATATTTTATGAGTCTCCAAAAGGAAACTGCACCCTCCTTGTCTAATGTTTCCTTCTTTTCTGTGGCTTTTGGGCACTTTCCCTTTTCTTCCCTGACTTCTTTTGTCATAGAGTTTCCAATTATTTCACCTTGGCAAGTTGACTTTCCCAATGCGCCCCTTGACATGGACAACTCATTTCCACATAATTAAATTGTATAATAAATAATAATTATAAATAAAAGTTAAATTCATGCCTCAATAATTTTTATTTAGCAAAATTTCCCTGGGAAACTTAATTAATTCCACTTAGTTCCCCTAGGTGTTTAGCAAGGTCCACACTTTTGTTGGTCAATTAGGTGGGGACATGACAAAGCTACATATATTGGTAAAGTGATTTCATAAGGAGGCTAGGAGACTACCTATTTTCATAATAGATTCTTTAAGATGTAGTTGAAGGATAAAAAGGAAGATATACCAATGATATAAATGTCATTATCAATGCTACAGGGCTATAAGCAGGGCTCATGCAACAACAATTTTGATGAGTCACATAGTTTTCTTTGCATGAGGACATGAAAACACTTAGTCCTGGGGGATATCATGGCATCATATTTTGTGTTTTTATCACTATTTGGATTCCATATAGACACTTATTATGACCCCTATTGATCTATTCCCATTCCAACTATTCTCCTTATATCCTATATTTTCATCAATTCAAGCTTTATCTTTCCTTTTTGAGTGTTATGGGGTAATTTGTTGTTATTTTTGTCATTCCTTTTGTTTTTGGTGTATTGAATTTATTTATAGAATAATATTGTTCATGGTGGATGCTCAGTTTGAAACTAGTACTTATAGTCACTTCCGGTATCGTTTCGTAAACCAATTCCAGTATTGAAATGATTGATTTATAGTCTACTCCTCCAGAAGATAAAATGGAAACATGGGTTTTATTCCTTGAATACTTGATATGGATGTATGTTCATAAAAATTTCCCATACCTCTTCTCTCTACTCCAAATCATGATTCAAATCATTGGTAAAAGTATATCTTATATGGCACATGTCATACCTGGATCTCCTATTTTGGATATGAAACATCTTATCTTTAGACACTTCATGTCATCAAGATAATATCATTCAAATGTTCTTTCCTATTCTCATTTGTTTTAATTCTAGATCCAAGCATTGTGGGTAGATCATGATCCTTTCCTCCATTTTCATAAAGTAGTTATCAAGTTTTGGGGGATTTGATCCCATCACAAAATATCTGTCTCTCTCTCTTTCTCTCTCTCTCTCTTATATATATATAACCACAACAAAATTAAGCAGAAGGAAGAGACATAATTTATGATTATGTATGTAAACATTTTGATTCTACTGCATATCTAATCTATTCCTGTACTAAAATGTGTTCATGGAAATTTGATCATTTATGGATATCATGTTCATTATTGTCATGTGATAATATATTCAAGATCACATACCAGGTAGCAAGAGCCCACCGGAAAGGGAAAGTGCAGCTCCTCTGTATTTTTACAGTGTGATTATATTTTCTTCCATTATTAGTTACATAAAATATTAATTTTGATGCTAAAGCATTCGATTTAGTTTATTGATTGGATTGTGTTGTATATATACACTAGTACTTGTTTTAACTTATACGATAGACACCAACGGTTGTTTTCACAATCTCACTTTCTAAATAACATAAAAAGAGTCACAAAAATTCAGTCTTTTAATCTAATTGATTTTCACATTAGACAAATTCAAGTTCAAATTGACTTTTTGATTAATTAAATTCTAGATAGACAATTTCTTAGTTTGAATCGATTTCCATAGTACATAGATTCTCAAGTTTTGTAGTAGTTTATAATCTTCAAACTTATATAGAATCATTGGTATATATTTATGATCTGAGATCTATTTCGTTTTATTATTAGTATTAAGTTTTCTATATTTCCTGGGATGTTAATTAGAAATAGAGATCAGAATTTGCTAAGAGTTTAAAGCTAATAATCTCATGTAATAAATGAGAATGATGGAAGTGAAAGATTGTATCCAAGCTATTAATGAAGCTAAAGCCTTACAGCTGAGATTTGAATTAAACATTTATTTAATTTTCATTAACAGTACTTAGAAGTACTATTCATATTTAATAGAAGTCTTCTTTATTTGGAATACAACTTGAGTATTCACGCACGTGTAAGATTCGATTATTTTTCTATTTGAAAGGTTCATTATCCTAGTATTTTCACATTTTGTATGTTTGGAATGTAGTCTTCATTATTATTTTATGAGTTTAGCATCTTTATGTATAACTGTCATTTAGTTTCCAGTATAGTTTCTTGAGATTATTCCTGATTGTTTAGTATTTCATATCCATTTCATTTTCTGAGATTGTTGGAATTTCATTAGGATAGAATTTTACATATTATTCTTCCTCGAATAGTGTCTAAATATAGAACACTTTGATCATAGATTTGATCATTAGTTTGTAGCATATTAAAATAGAATAATTTACCTACGCCTATAGTAACAAGACATGCTATAGGAATATCACTTAACGTTAAAGAAACTAACAAGATACTCCAGCACATCACAAGAACGTTTGTGTATGAAATACTACTCCAGCACATCACAAGAACGTTTGTGTATGAAACACTATGCTTCAGAGACTTTATAGCATTAGTTGTTCCACAACCCAATGATAAATTCCTTAGTGTTAATTTTTAGCAGATTGTCTTTTATTACTTTGCATGAGATTTAGCTTTCCCGAAGCTTTGTCAATCACTATAGAAATTCATTGAAGTAATGAAACCTTATTTAAAAATTCATGATAGATTACATGAACATCCATAAATGACATATTGTGATCGAGAGCCTTTGTAGCAATAAGTTGTTTTCATATCCCAGTGATAGGTGATAGGTCCTATGGCGACTTGTCATTTGATTCCATTTTGGAGTGTGCTTTGCTGGAATTAATTATTATATTAGGCTAAATTAGGATTTAATCTTTAATTTCTTGTTCCTACATCTCGAAAAGTTTATGAACACAAGGTTGATAATTTAATGTCGAATATTTAGCATATATACAATAACCCGACATAAATCAAACAGCATTGACAACGAGATGATATGGAAAGGGATAATATACATGAAATGAATATCAAAATCAATATATATGTCTATATACATCGCAAATCAATATAAATATCAAATATACATTGTAGCAATCATTGTACATGTCAACTAATTCTAGTTAGGTCCATCACTATAGCCAAAAGTATATGTGCCTCCACCATTATTAATAGAGGCATGATTATTACCCCTACTAAATAATAATGTAGAAAAGTCTAATGTAGCCTACACTAGTAATTATATTAATTGATGTGACCATAGGATCTATAGAATCAATAGCAAGTGAAGTAGGTGAAGCAAATAGTGTTGTAGCTGGTGGTATAAGTATCATTGTTGGGGGCATAGTTGGATCTATGGTTGGTGCGACAAGTGGAGGAGGACAAGGGGGAGGATATTGTGGTCAATCTTCTAGAGGAGCAGATTCCATAGGTGAAGGAGAACAAAGAGGAGAGATTATGTTCATCCTGTTGTAGGAGGAGAGAGGGAAGGAGATGGTGGTTAAACTATTGGATGAGATCCCAACTTCTTGAGCAGGTTGAAGGCATAAATAATGGTATGCATCAATAATTCCATATCATGAGGAAAGCTCAAATATAGCTATGAAATTCCAAGGTACCACATGATATCTCAATTGTATACTAGCACCACCCCATTTTGGGGATCCCTTAGTGTACATATAAGATCCACCACTTGATGATGAAATCTATGATGTAGCATGTATGGCATTCTGAAATTTTTGCATATGCCAATTGATTAGCCTCAGCCATATTCTCATCAAGCTCAAGAATATTTTCACCAACATATGTGGAAATATCTACAAACTAGTAGACAACAATAATTAGAAAATTTAAACAAAATCTTTACAATCAATTACATTTACATTAAAAAGGATAAAAAAAATACAAATAGATTAATCAAAAGATAATGATAATATTACCAGTCTCATGTAGTGGCTCATGTTGACTAGATAGAATGTTTTGACATCGTTTCTTGTATATCCCTTCATATGGATATTGTACAAGATTAAGGAGAAAAATTTCCTCACTAGTGAAAAAATCCAAAACATATTAACTCACTAGTTTGCATGGAAACTTTGGTTGAACCCTCTTGGGAAACATATGCTCCTACATGTGCATACACACATCAATTATAACTTCCCAAGAAGGAAGGTAGTTGAATTCCAATTGAGCCATAAAAAACCTCTCAACAAACAAAGTAAATATCTTTGAAGAAAAGGAGAAGACATGTACCCCCTCAAACACGCAATGAGAATGTTCTAGACAAATATAAAAGTTTCATAAAAAAATAATAGACCATATTATTAGTATAGGCCTACAAAATAAATTATCTACATAGTGCATCAAAGGGAAAACAATGCATTTCCCATTAGTGGTATGGTGTGTTAGTGTCATGATCATAAGGGAAAGCACTTAATTTCTCTTCATTGAAAGAATATAATCTCAATCGGCCTCCAACAACTTGGAATTTGTTGGGGTCAATGATGTCTACTTTGGCATATCTCTACACATATTCCATCTACCTCTCTCTCGATATGTTAGGAAACCAATAATGGAAATGGGGAAAATCCTCCCTCCTACTAGATAACTTGATGAAGAAATAAAAATCCTCCTCTATAAGTCGGTACTACAAATCAGGACTAACCCTGAAATTTTGTCTTGCATTATCCCACTAGTGGATCAACTACGTCAATAAGAATGAACTCCCCAAGAATGAACTCCCCTTAAGGGAGATACATCCAAAAAAAAAGATGAGTCTCAACTCTCATAAAACAAGGGTATAGATCCCTCTCCCTTTTGGGCTTCCCAATCATGTAAAACGGTAAATGTGTTGACTTGATTTTGTTGTTGTTTCTCCTATTATTGTCATCATCATTGTTGTCCCTAGTTCACATACAAATTCATTGGGCACATATATCTACAAAATTACCAATCCATACTAAATTACCATTTGCAATCATTAACTATTAAAGTCTTTTTCTTCAGATAATGTGTAAAACTTATCAATGCAGCAATTTTATTACAGTGCATTGTCAATGTTATAATATGTTCTATTGCACCAATGCTCTTAAGAAAAACTACACACTTTGGTTGGCATGATATTTATTTAAAGTATTAGTGTATTAGTGCTTTTTAATGTATTATATCATCATTAATAATGCATGCTAAAAATTAAGAGTGCACCATCGGGCTCGAGAATTATTTTTATTATTTTTAGTCCGTCTATGTGCTTAAGATGTAATGAAGCATTGGTAAATGTGCAATAGAACATTTAATAACATGTCGATAAGCATGGGAAAATTTAATTTATTATTTCCTTGGACATATAGTATTTGGTGATATGTATTATTTCTATTGTAATAGAAATATTTTTTCACTATCCAATGTTTTTATATAGTTAAATTTTTGTTTATATATTTTGAATTTTTTATAAAATAATTATTGATGTTTTATTGGTTAACAGGGATGATGTCATTCTAGAAATTTGTTTCCCACCCCTTGGAGGATGGATGATGTAAGGTTCCTGCAATTGCAATTAATTGCAATTAATTTCTCTATGTGTTGTATTCCCTAATCCTTGAGTCCATTAAGTTTTCCATGTCTATTATCATTAATGCGTGTTTGTTATTTTTCAAACTCTGAAAATTAAGCATATGTAGGTCATAAAATGAACAATGTATCTACTATTGATTTAGTTCAGTATCTATTATTGATTTTTTTCAGATGGATCTAATTGAACCTGTGACTAGTTTCGCTGATTTTTACACTATAGGAATTGTGTGCATTGCCATTTTTGCATTTTTTGTTACAAGTTTGTTACGAGGAAGAATGGATCTGGAAATGAGTGCCAGGCGTTAGCACTATTCTTTTCCTAAGTAGTTGTAGAGGTATTAAACAGTCTAAGGAGAAATACGCTCTGTCAATTTTCATATCATATGACCATGGAGGGTGTTCATAAGGCTTTTGCAGATTTTTCGAAGGTTATTTCTAAGCAAAGTTCCTAAAATAATTGAAGGATTCTATATTTTTCAATTTTAAAAGAGTATGTGGATGATAAATCTTGTTATAAGTTGTATATTGACAGTTGTTAGCTGGAAATACGCACCTCCTATGGACAGGATTTGTTTCCCTAGATATGAATGGTTCAGTTCTAGAACAAAACACAAACACCAAATGTTAAAATTCCCCTAGATCTGGTTAATCACTTGAATAAAATGTCATTATATTTCTCTCAAAGGTTGTCCTCGCTATCCTTGAATATTTCTCCTATGATACTGCAAAAGAACCTGTAAAATATTAAAGATAACAAGGAAAGGATGATAGCATACAATATAATCAACTAGATCTATGCTTGTGACCAAGGATTCAAGCAATATATACACATGAAATTGTAAATATGGGAAACAAAAAACATTTTTATTAGAAATGATTGGAGAGACTACAACCTTCATTCGTTGGTGTTAAGAGTTCCTTCCAATGGATCCTTTCCTCTAACTTCACCTTGCCTCCAATAACTCAAGAATGATTTTGACAGAATTTGGGTGTTCAACACAATTATTCCTCCTTCTCCACATGGGGGATGAGCCAATATTTCAAGGCATGGGAGGATAGGAATGGTTGAGGATCTCATGTGTGAGGTGGAGATAAGATCCAAAAAGGGATGATCTTAAGCTCCAACTGCTCCTAAACCATAGGGATGAGGCTCCATAGAGGTAATATTCGAGAATCCTCTCGAAGATTCATTTTTTTCCTTAAAAATGTTAGAATAATCAACCCATAGTTACCCACATTAGACATTAATTTAATTATTTTTGTCTTATTACCTAGTTTCCTAGATTCCATTCTATGCTAGTTGCCTTTTACATGTCCTAGAAGTCAACACATGATAAAACTGAGTCATGGAGTGCTTGGGAAACATATGGGAAACCCAATTTAGCATGTCTGCTTTATTCCAGATTATCTAAAGCTCATATCTACTTTTTCTAAAAATTTTCCTTGTTTTATTTCTGATTTAAGGCAAAAGAAAAAGCTACACTAGGTGTAGTTGACTTGTTTTTTGACCACATCATCCTCCATCCCTTTCTCCAAATAAAAGAATGTATGACTTTTATTTCCATCCCTCTTTAGCTTTCCCACTTGAATTAGAAAATTCGTGAGCATCTACTTAGATTTGGAAACTGCTTTATGCACCTAAGGGGGATTTGACTAGATTTGGTAGGCTTATTTTTTTACTATTTCGAATGGCATATTTATGCATTAAAATATCTCATGTAATTATATATTATAGCATCATATTACTTCATAAGGTTGGCTATTGTACACTTACTCAATACAGATTAGTGTTATGCTCCAATTTCAGTCTCTTTTGGTGTTAATTTTGCATGTTTGATTAGCAATTTTGTGAGTGTAATTTTTCTATCTCTTGGGTTCAATTTCCACATGGTATCAGAGCCTTTGTAGATCAATTTATCTCCTTCCAAATTGTTATTTCAGGTTCAACATCATTGACTGGGAGTGCATTTTGCTGACTAGAGGGAACAGTTTTTGAGCTATGGACCAATCTCAGAAGATCATCTTGACTTCATTCAATTTATTTGAGTGGAAATTTGAGATGGAGATATTGTTGAGAGTGAAAGGTATCTACAGGGTGAATATGGAAACTGAGGCAGATCCCAATGCAGCTACAGAGAAAATTAAATGGCATAATAGGAGGGATGAGGCCTATGGTCTTTTGTGTCTAAGCATTTCAAGAGACCTCCTCTTCCATCTTGATGTATTGAAATCACATAATGAAGTGTGGGAGAATATTGAATATATTTTTGGAAATATGGATGAGATGAGAGGACATCTAATTGAGAATGAGTTGATCTCCTTGAGTCCCAGTAGCTTTGAATCATTACAACTCTATTTTTCCAAGTTTAATGCCCTTGTTTTGCAGTTGAAATAGTGTGGGATAAAAAAGAAGGAAGAAAAAATAGTCTTTTCCATACTGTCTAAGCTTGGTCCTAAATGTTCAGTGTTTGTTTCAACCTTCTATGCCACCAAGTGGATAGCTCGAGCCTGGAATATGGCTAATCTTGCAAAGTTCATGGAACCCCTCACATAGGAGCAAGATAAGTTGGTGATGATGGGAACCATTAAACCTTTCAAATACCAAGATTTGGTTGCTGGAGATTCAAGGGTGGATTCAAAAAGCAATAAAAAAGCTAAAAATACCCTTGAGCAAAAGAGAGACAAGTCTAAGTCTCAACAGGAGCCCCAAGGTTCCAAGAAGAACTCCCAGAAGAAGAAGAACAAAGGAGAAATGAACAAGTGCGCATACTGCAGTAAGGGATATCATCCTGAGAGCTCTTGTATGAAGAATAAAATTGACATGTTGACCCAAATCTTGGAGAAGAATAACATCTCCCTTCCTGATTTCTCAAAGAAGAAGGAAGGAGGATCAAATTCAAAAGATAGAGAGAGAGTACATGCCTTGGTTTCTAGAACATCAAGCTCACCTAGCTTCATCATAGACTTTGGAGCTTCTAAACGTATGGTTTCAACAAAAGAGACATTCTCCTCTCTTGACATGTTGAAAGGTCCACCAATAGTTTTGATAGATGACCCTCTCACTGACAGTTTGGGGAAGGGTAGGATTGATCTCGACCATGGTAGTTTCAATAATGTGTTGTATGTTCCAAGTATTTCCTCCAATATCTTATCAGTGTATGAGATGACTCATATCGCGTCTCCAAACAAGGTCATATTCTCCTCTGATAATGTTGAAATCACTGAGATTTCGAATGGTAAATTCATAGCAAAAGGTGTTGTTGATCACATTTCAAAGTTATACAAGTTTTCCCATTGTCTACCCTACTTAAACCCCTCTGCTCTTATGATTCATGCTAATGAGGCAAGCAAGATTTGGCATGAAATATTTGGCCATCTTAAATAAAATTATCTTTATAATTTGAGTGAAAAATATATGGTCATAGGGTTACCAAAGATCAAGTTTTCTAAGGGAGTCTGTCAAGGTTGTAACCTATGAAAACACCCAGTGCACAAGTATGAGAAAGCTAGTCATGAGAGAACCTCTGCACCTCTTGAGTTGATCCACAATGACATTTCTAGTCCATTCCCTCATATGTCCATGAGTCAAGCCAAATATGCACTGACCTGAATTTTCCAGGTATTGCTGGGTTCACTTCCTAAAGCATAAGTCTGAAGTTTTTGACCTCTTCAAAGTCTTTAGAGCCTTGGTTGAAAACTAGTCTGGGAGGAAACTCAAGATCCTCATATCTGACAACGATGGTGAGTATGTCAACTTTGATCTCATTCAATATTTTAAAGATGCAGGTATTCAGATGCAGCATTCGATCCCTTACACACCACAGCAAAATGGTGTTACTGAGAGAAAGAACAGATCACTGAAGGAGATGGAAACCTGCATGATGGAGGCTAAGACTTTGCCACCAAAGTTTTGGGCCAAGGCTATAAACTGTGCATACTACATACATAATTGATTTCCTCATAAGTAGCTTTATGGTATGACTCTTTTTGAATCTTGGAGTGGGCACAAGCCAGATGTGACCCATTACGGGATTTTTGGCTCAAAGGCTTGGGCTAGAATTCCAACTGAAAATAGGAAGGCTTTGCAACCCCAAATCCAAGACTACCTATTTGTTGGGTATTCTAAATATTCATAAGGGTACAAGATGATCAACTTGAGCACTAACAAATATTTCATTGAAAGAAGTGTTCAGTTCCAAGAAGAGCCTTTAGAAATAGTTGAAGTTGGAGAGTTCTCTTCACCACCAGAACCATTGATTGTAAGAGGAGAGACTAATTAGTTTGTTGATTCTGATATGTCTGATAATGATGATTTTATTTCAAATCCTAACATTCCTACACAACCAAAATGGGTAGCAAATACCATTCATGCAGCTGGGGAACTAGCTGAAAATCATAATGACACTAAGAGGACTAGATATCAATTTGAGAGTGCCCTTTGTGTGAAAGATCCTCTATTTTCTGAGAAGTGATATCTGATGGTTGAATCAGATCCATAGACATATGAAGATGTAGCACATGATCCAATTTGGAAAACATCCATGAAAGAATAATTCAGCTCGCTCCAAAAGAACAACACTTGGGAACTAGTTGATCTTACCCCAGGGAGGAAGCTAGTTCAATGTAAGTGGGTTTTAAAGACTAAGTTTTCTGTTGATGGTTCACCTTTGAAACATAAGGCAATATTGGTAGTCAAGGGCTACTCACAAGTACATGGTATTGACTACAATGAAACCTTTGCACCAGTGGCAAATATGGACTCCATAAGGCTAGCTCTAGCCATTGCAGCTTCAAAGTAGTGGGAGGTACATCACATGGATGTGAAGTGTACTTTCCTAAATGGAGATCTCATTGAAGAGATTTACATGCAGAAACCTGAAGGGTTTGTTTCTAATCCATCTTTAGTGTGCAGGTTAAAGAAATCATTGTATGGGCTAAAGCAAGCTCCCAAGGCTTGGTATGCCAAGATTGATGGCTTTCTGTTGTCACTGAGTTTTGTTCGATGTGTAATGAATATAAAATAAATATAATCATTAAATAATTAATAATAAACATAATTAATTATACTTAAAGATGAAAGGGCATGACCTTTCATTCACAATTCCCAAGCGCTATTTAATAGGCAGGTTATCAACCATTCTAATCATATTTTTATCTATGATATATCTCATATCCTATCATCAATTTATATATTATTATGGTGTATTTTATTTACCAAGTATTTTGATGAATATATTTGTATGCACAAATAAATATTCGCTTCAGTGGTATCGGAGCCTTGTTGGCTAGATTCTGGCCTTTGGCCATCTTTTTGGCTTTTAGCCATTACCCAGGGTTTCCATGAATTTTTGGTCTTTGACCATAAAAATCAGATTTTTTTTTTCCCACATCACTATTATTCCTCCATATTTCATCACCTCCTTCTTGCAACTTCGCCACACTCACCCACGCTCCAACTCCATTGTTTGGCTCGTCTTCTTTTCCCTCCCCCTGCACGTCCTCTTCCCACGCGCATCACCAGCTCCTTCACTTCATAGATTTCACACCTCCCACACCCCATATTTTCCATCTCCTCCACGTGCCTTATCTCCCTGTGCGCCCCATATCCTAGAACTCACTACACTTCATGCGCTGCCTTCCACCTCCATGCCGATCACTCCTCCACCTCGCTGCACCTCACTGCCAAACCACGTGCCTGCTCTCTTCCCAGTCTCCACTTGCGTGTCACTCTCCTCCACACCCCTCAACTTCCACGTCCACCTCCATCAGCCACACCCCACCCTTCGCCACGTCCCCATCCACCACGCCCTTCTCCACCTCCTACCACCCTCACCATTTCCTCCATCCACCACTCCTACTATCCTCACTCCGCCATCCTCATGCCATCACTCCCCGCGACCTACACAAAACAAAACAAAAAAAAGCATTATAATATATAATATATATTATAATTATAATATATTATATTTATATAATATTTCAAAAAAGAAAAATAATAATAATATTACAATATAATATTATCAATTTGTTTTATTATATAATAATTTATTATTATAAAAAAATATTATTAGTATTATTATTAGTATTATTATTTTGAAGGAAAAATTCCAAAAAAGGGGTTATTTAACTTAATACAAAGAGAATAAATCAAAGAATTATGACGACTATCTCTAGTTTAGATGACCATCTAGTGTTGAAGAAATATGAGATCATGGAATCTAATTTGCGACTACAAATAGAGAAATTAAAAACTAAGTTAAAGTGTTATCTAAAAGACAATGAAGAATTGCAAGACATAAATACGAAATCGGAAATGTTGATTAAATTACATAAGATGCAAAAAGAGCACAAGGAACAAAAAATTTCCCACCAGAAAAATCATATAGAAAATTTGTCGGCCCAAATTGAGAAATTAAAAGACGAAAAGTAAGTTCGATCAAAAACAAAAAAATCAAGATATAAAGAAAGAAATAAGTGATTACAAAGCAGAAATAATATGCTTGAACAAAATCGTTAATGACAAAGATGAAGAACTGACGCACATACGATAGAGATTAACAGATCAAGAATCAGTGGTCGACCAGTATCAACAACAGATAAAATTTCTTCAACAACAAAATAGCGACTCTAAAAAAGAACACAAGCTCAAGATCGCAAAGAGTAATAAAACAATATCCCACAATTCTGAAGAAATTTTCAGGTTAAGAAATCATAACAAAACACTGATTACAAAAATAAAAAAATTGAAAAGCAGTAGCAAGAGAGAACACTTCGGAGAAGACCTTGAAGGGAAAATATTGGAAAAGCAAGAAGAAAACCAATATCTAAATAATCGTAATCAAGAACTGCAAAATCAAATCAAGGAGTTAGAAATTGAAAAAAATCACAAGATGAAAGAATCGAAAAGATTTAGAATCATAAACAATATACTAGAGAATGAAGAAGCACAATCCAGGAAAATGCATCCAAAAATCAAATTCAGGAAGTGAAGACAGTCCTCACCACATTCCAAAAGAAAGAAGAACAAACAACACCTGCACCTTACAGACACCCTAATTATAATCGTCATTTTGACCAATGACATGATCAAAATGAATATTCATAGAAGACTTATGTGGACATGCAAAAATATCTACATACTAAGCAACAATTGAGATGAATTGTCCCACAAAAATATCTCGAAGCTCTGATAAAAATAGATCTGAGATGGACCACAACAGATACGATGCGACAATTCTCCTGGGGAATCTGTAGTTCATATCGGCTCATTTCCTCAAATGTCACAAATACAAAAAGGGAAAAGGATCCTGAGATGACAAGATTAAAATAAATTAGACATTAATGTCAATACATCTTTGAGGACAAAGATTCCCTTAAGGGGAAGGCAATGTAACGAACATAAAATAAATATAATAATTAAATCATTAATAATAAACATAATTAATTATACTTAAAAATGAAAGTACATGACCTTTCATTCATAATTCCCAAGCCCTATTTAATACGAGGTTTATAAACCATTGTAATCATCTTTTTATCTATCATATATCTCATATCCTATCGTCAATTCATATATTATGATGGCATATTTGATTTACCAAGTCTTTTGGCGAATATATTTGTATGAGTGAATAAATATTTGTTTCATGATGCAAGTTTGATCCTAATGTCTATTTGAAGTTGATTCATGGTTCTTTGATGATTATTGTTTTATATGTGGATGGCCTACTAATTACAGGAAGTTCAAAGAAAGATATTTCCTCCTTGAAGGATGCAATGAACCATGCATTTTCTATGATAGATTTGAGATTGTTGAGCCAATTCTTGGGTCTCGAAATTGCTCAATCCCAACATTGAATCAAAGTACATCAGTCCAAGTATGCTCTAGATTTGCTCAACCAGTTCAACATGAAAGATTGCAAGCCAATAAAGACTCCCTTCCTTTCAGGAGTTAAGCTTGAAGAAGCAGGTTCTTCTCATATGGTAAATAATACACTATATAGGAATTTGATTGGGTGTTTGCTTTATCTTACACACACTCGACATGATTTATCTTATGTAGTTAGTGTGGCTTCGAGATACATGGATCATCCTCATGAGATCCACTGGAGAGAAGCCAAAAGGATCCTAAACCTTTTTCAAGGACCAAGAACTCATGGGATCTTCTACAAAGCAAAATCTGATCTTGATTTGATTGGGTTTACTAATAGCGATTGGGAAGGTGACAACACAGATTGAAAGTATACATCAGGATATGTTTTCATGCTTGCAGAAGGGTCAGTCAGATATTCAAGCAAGAAGCAAAGTGCCATAGCACTCTCATCTACAGAAGCAGAGTATAGAGGATTTGCAAATGCAGCAACTCAATGTTTGTTGTTGCAGGGGATACTTGGAGAATGTGGCTTCGAATCAGAGTTTTCAACCATTATATACGATGATAATCAGAGCACCATTAGAATCTGCAATGATCTAGTTCAGAAACATTGAACCAAGCACATTAATATCCATATGCACTACAACAGACAGCTTGTGCATGATGGTACCATTGTTCTACTCTTCTATACATCTTCAGAACAAGTAGCAGACATCTTCACCAAAGTTTTTTGTGAGAATACATTCAGCAATCTCAAATCACTACTGGAAATTGTTGATCATGCTGTGAAGCATGATTGATGACAAGATTTCCAAATTTTGTTTTTCTTTTCCATGTTTAGGGGACGATTTTTCCCACTGGGTTTTTCCCTCGTTCCTTGGTTGTATGGACAAGTAGTATGTAAAGTGTGACTAAGCCTTGTTGCTAGGACCTATATTTTTCTGATATTTACTCATAAATTTAGGCTTAAATTGGGGTGTTAGAATAATCAACCCATAATTACCTACATTAGACATTAATTTAATTATTTTTGTCATATTACCTAGTTTCATAGATTCCATTCTATGCTAGTTGCCTTCTACATGTCCTAGAAGTCAACACATGCTAAAACTGAGTCATGGAGCACTTGGGAAACATCTTGGAAACCCAATTTAGCATTTTTTCTTTATTACAGATTCTCCAAAATGCATATCTACTTTTTTCTGAAAAGATGCCTTGTTTTATTTCCGATTTAAGGCAAAATGGAAAGCTAGAGTAGGTGTAGTTGACTTGTTTTTTTCCCACATCATCCTCCCTCCTTTTATCCAAATAAAAGCATGTATGATTTGTATCTCCATCTCTCTTTAGCTTTCTTACTTGACTTAGCAAATTCGTGAGCATCTACTTAGATTTGGAAACTACTTTATGCACCTATGGGGGATTTGACTAGATTTGGTAAGCCTGCTTTTTGACTATTTCGAATGGAATCTTTATGCATTCAAATGTCTCATGTAATTATATATTAAAACATCCTATTACTTCATAAGGTTGGATATTGTACACTTACTCAATACAGATTAGTGTTATGCTCCAATTTCAATCTCCTTTGGTGTTAATTTTGCATGTTTGATTAGCAATTTTGTGAGTGTAATTGTTCTATATCTTGGGTTCAATTTCCACAAAAAATTTAAGCACATCTCCTTTAATGAATCAAATAGGAAGTGTTAATGGGGTAACTATTCTTGTAGTAAGGATAGAGGCGGTGGAACCACTCTTTTCTCAGGTATCAAGAGCGTTGCTGACTTAGGTAATGCTTTTTGTCAATGGGGAAAGAGCGTTACCAGCTCAAAACAAGGAAAAGTTGCAAGGAGGTATTTTCTTCCTTTCATTTCTCTAGGGAAGACTTTGAGGGACTGGAATAGACAAGGGAATACATATCTCATAACATGATGGTGACAAGATTTAGGTGTAACAATAGGAAGTGAAGAGATAAAATGAGCAGGTTTAAGAAATTCTTGAATCAACAGGAACAGGTTAACTAATAGACACAATTTTCTGTTGAATGAAGAAGGACAGGTAGACCTATGGTCATGAATAATTTTGCTGATTAAACGGGCAGGGAGAAATGAAAATCTTAAATCAGCGAAATGGCATAAAAAGGTTTGTGTTTCAATGGCAGAAGTCAATGACTAGATCCAATCAACCGTGGAAATCCATTCTGGCATTCTAACTTGCATGATGTAAATCGCTTTTTGAATTTGTGGAATTGGCTAAAACACCTGCAGGTTTCAATGGCCAAGATTGATAGTGAACTAGATCAATGGTGGAGGTGAATTCTGTTGATCTAAGATGCTCAAGAAAAGTCACTTTCCAAATTTGTAGAATGGTGTAAAGGGAATGCATCTTTCAATGGTGGAGGTCAAGTCAGGGATAAATCTATGGCAGAGAATGATTCCATCAATTAAACATGCGCGGAGAAAATCACTCTTAAAATTTGCATAATTTGGTAGGACCTTTAAACTTGAATGGTGGATATTAAAGGTGGATTTTGATTAAGGGCTGAGATTAATTTCGCAAATTAGAGTTGCACAGAAAATGGTTGGAGTTGAGATTCGTTGAATTGAGTATAGTCCATTTTCAACGGTTCATATGGAAGTTAATATTTGATCAACGATTCAAAATAGTTCAGTTAATCCAAAGTGCAGGGAAGGAAATTTTTGGTGTTAGTGTGGAAAGTGTAAATGTGAAAGGTGATCAAAGGTGCATATTTAAGTTCAAAATAAATCTACGGCTATAAATCAATCCGGTCATAGAATCTATGAGGATAGAGAAGGCCATATAACTTGAAATCAAAGTTTAAGACAAAACAAAATGGACGGCTCAGATTGGTGGAAGTTACATATCAAGGATGGATATTTGTTCTGGTATCCAAAGTTGCATGAGAAATAAGGAGGGGTGAAATAAACGAGAATAAGACAGTGTGGATAACCAACAGTCAAGAATCAAAGGCTCAGATTGAATAACAACAAATCTATGGGTGAGATTAGATTTGAATGAAAAATATGCACAGACAATATGAAGAATAAAATAATATAAGGACAAACACATGGATTCACACTATTTGTTTTTTTTGAAGCATTGGAAAACGACAATTCGAACTGTGCGGAAGGCACCGATGTGTAAAAAATTTAGAAACATCTGTCAGCTGACCAGGTAGGTTCATTTCCCTATTGAACTAGTACTTCATGGCTGAAATGGAATATTTGGAGGTTTAAAATCTTGAGTATCATAATGTTGAAGAATTTCTTGAAGATAAAGATTATGAAATTTTCGACAATATCTTTCTAAATGATAATTTAGAAACCACCAAAAACAAGTTGAAAATTATTAAAGATCAAATAATTGATACTCATGGAGTACTTAGTTCATATTTCTTTTATTTTTCCATTGAACAAACCCAAAATTGTCCAAAGTTCATTGAGTGGCGTGCCAATAATTATTCTCCTTCTAAGGGGGTAATAATGGATGCATCTAGGCCTCAAATTTTGTGTCCAGTAAATTCCCTTGTCATCCGAAATACTTTGTTAATTCCTGTTGATTTTGTCCAAATGTTGAAAGAGTACAAAGAAGAAAACCTAGTCCAATTTTTCCAAGAGTCTTTAGTGAAACAAAAAGAAAATTTGTTCAAATCCTGCTCAAAACCCAATAGTTAGTTGTTAAATCTTCCTCTTCTCATTGATTACAACCTATTTAATGAAGAAACCCAGTCTTTGTTAACCTTGGCAAGTCATTTTTTGGGGTTGGATACAAACAAATACGTCACAGAAACCGTATTAAGTCTAGTGTTCACCGTTAGTATTAGTGAGGTAGACTTTGAGTAATTGAGTTAGTCCATGCAGTCATCATGTATTAAATTTGATGAGTTTTTAGTTGAAAACATCCATTCTCAGCTAATAAAATTCCACAAGACAATATCTTTCATATTTCAATCTTTTCTGCTGATGATGTTTTTAACATTCAATGAAGATAATTTACAGCTCCCAAAGCTGGTAAAAACAAATGAAATGAGCAGCCATTATTGTAAGTTTATGAATTTTCTCATGGCACCAGTGTATAATGTTTTCTTTCAAGAAATATTACCTAGAGTATTACCAGAGATGAAAGAAACATTACATTTTTCACCTGAAAGAAGAATAGGGGATTGGTTCCTATTTGAACATGGCACAGTGACTAGGGTATATGGTTTTGTTCATAAACCCTATATCCTACCAACGTTTTTGACAGTAAGAGTGCTTGCATTGGAACTAATTAGACAAAGGTTGATAGTTGAAGATGAGATTTTCCTGAGCTATAAGAAGAATTCAGAAATTAAGTTTCTATGGATAGTATCTCCTTTGGTTATCAATATAAAATCAGCTCTTCCAATGATCGAAATCATGCTCAGAGAAATGGGATTTTCAATGGAAGCTACTATTAATTATGATTATCATCATATTATCTCAAATAGGAGACACAAAAAAAAAAAATAAACCATTTGATCATTATGAGGTGGAAATACTGTTTGAAGCAACAAATTGGATGGATTACCCCAAGGATATTGATAATGGTGAGAATATGCAAGAAGATCCACTTTCATCTGCACCAGGGAGCTCTTCTCCTCAGCAATATCTTTCTAGTATTATTGTTACAGCTACTCATGTCACTCCATTGGCTAGTTTTTCTAAAAAGGTGAATAAGAGAGATTTATCAGAAGCCATGGATATAGATGAGGAAGATACTGCTATAACACCTAAGAAGCAAAATATTGAAAAAACAGGACAAATTGTACCAATCACAAAGGCTAAAGGCAGAAAGAAACATGCGAACGCCAAAGGCCCGTCCTTTGAAATCTAGGAGTACACATTTGATAACATTCCTGAAGGAGCTGCAAATAAATACAAGTCCAAGATTGAATTGATGAACAAATATAAATATTTTGGGGGAAAATATTCTAAGGAAACATAGAAATTATATGATGAAGTGATAAAATTGTCTAGTCAAGATGTATCTCTAGTGATTTTTAGGGATTATGCTAAAAATAGATTAAATTTGGCAGTGACTGCAGGAAATAAAGTGGCTGAAATGAGGATGAATTTGAAGAATATTCCTACTACTGATATGATACATTTACATAGAGAAATAAGTGATATCATTTATACTTATTTGTTAAAAGAAACATTGCAGGTGTCAAAGTTACAATCAAGTAAGAAAAGAGTTGAAGATTTACTCAAAAAGGAGAAGGTGGAGGATAAATCCCACTAGACACATATTAATAAGCTTCAAGTGGAATTGTTGGTGGCTGACATTCAAGCTGATAAGGGAGATGCCACACAGAAGTTGTTAAGAGAAAAATAAAATGCATTTCAATTGTTAAAAAGGAAGGTGAATATCCCATGTACCCATCTTATACAAACTTCTGAGCTGACAGAATTTGAAAAAGAAAAAGAAGCTTTGAATATTGAATTGATTGATTGTAAATCAAGGTTGTTGAAGTTGGAGGAAAAAGAAAAACAATGGGAGAAAGATGCAGGAATTTGGGTTGAGAAAGAAAAGGATTTTGAAACAAAACAAGCAGAACTGGAAAAGGAACTAAAAGAAAATAATAAGGAGCAGCAAGCGCAAGTTATTTCACCTTCTGTACAATCTGGTGTAGATTCTTTGTCCCAAGCTATGTCTTAGGTGAGTCTGAAAAATTTAGAAGACATAGTTGAAAAAAAGAGAGAAAATGAAAGAAAGACATTGGAAGACAAATGTAAGGAGCTAGTAGAAAAGAATAATAAATTGGAAAAACAGGTTAGAGGACAGACATCCTTATAGGGAGAAAATAATATTATATGGGATGTACTGATAGAAGAGGAAACCAAGCTCAGACCTTATTTGGATTTTATTTTAAACAAAGATATTGTTACATAAGAAGCTAGACAAAATTTCTTGATGGTGAAGTGGGTTTTAAATAAAAATTCTATAGACATAGCTCATAATGCAATCAGTTTTTTGAATAGTTTGACAGAAGATGAAATAAGGAAAGAAAATATCCAGGATAGGGTCTTGGTTATCACATGGGCAAGAAGAGTGGTGAATAAATATCGGCATTTAGAAACAGTTCAAGAAAAAATTGAGGTTATGCATAATCAAATTAAGGAATTCATTGAACTTTTTAATCCTTTATTCAAAAGAGGACTTCCTTTCTTTTGGGAAAAGAAATGAGGAATGTGGTCTCAGAAGGAGTATAATGACAGATTAATTAGTTGCATATTAGATCACAGATAGTTTGATGATATGCAACAACAACCCTTGTCGAGAAAAACAGTGATTGACAAATTAGTTGGAGACTTTGAAATATTGTTTGAATTTAAAGTTGTGTGTGCCAAATTGCCATATTTTTCTTATTCAAAAAAGGTGGAGCTCAGGGTATTGGCTAAGGAGATGATAAATATGGATCTTCCAGCTTTTGATCAATGGAATACAATTAAAAATTACAGGAAAAGTAAATACAAGTTGCACCAATGAAGACATGAATATCACGGTGATTTTAAACTTAAGATTTGTTTTTAGTTATTTAGTTTGTATTTAGTAGCAGTTATTAGTTAAGAAGTGTCGATGACACATGTAAAAGAAGTTGGAACTAATTTTAGAAGTTATTTATTTTGTTGATCTCATGGAGCAATGTATAAATACATTTTATGAGAAAGGGGTACAATGTTGACCCAGACAAAATACCATGAAAAGAGAATTTCCTGCAGATAGAATAATGCAAATTTTACTGATATGAACCAGTCATTATCTGGTAGGAAAATTATGGACAAATTAGTTGATGAATTTGAGATGACTTTTTTCTTTAAGGAAACATGTGCGCAATTACAAGGTTTTTCCTACATCAACCACACAGATTTATGCATGTTGGAAAAAGAAATGTGCACGCTCGACCTTCCATCTCCAGATCAGTGGAAGACAGTGGAGAAGTTTGGGAGGACGAAATACACACTAGATGCCTGAGCGTGATGAGGATCAAAGAGACATCTAGATAATGAGAAAGTGAGCTAGAATCCTGAGGATGCATTACTATTTTAAATCCAACATGTGTGTTACCCCCATATTTTTTGTTTTATGTATATCATGGCAAATGTGCCATGTTAGAGTTTGTTGGAAGTTTGTTTCTCAAGTTGTAACTAATTTCAGCACTATTTTGAGGTTGGTCTCAAGGGTCTAAGACACTATAATTATACCCTCAACAGAGGAAGAAAAGGTTGAAACCCGTGATACTTTTGCATTATGTAATTTTGAGATCTGTCTTTAATAAAAGTTACAGAGCCTAATGCTAGCCTTTGAATGAAAATATTCATGTATATTTCTCAGTTACGGTCTGTAATTTATCTTATTTATGTGCATGTCCTTCTTGTTTATATTTCCATTATGTTTTCTTTCATATCTGAGATAAGTGTGTGATAGTTTTTTTAGAATTCATACTTGGTTATGCTTTGGATATAGTTTCATATACTCACAAATTGTTTCTACCAAAGTTAATGTAGAATTCATCTATTTGGTGCTCTGTGTTAACAGCCTTTCATCATTTCTTCTTATCCCCATAAGAAAAACATATTGACCATAACTGAAGAATTATCTTTCTTTTGCAGACATTTCACATGTCAACTGCTCTCTGTTTCTTGATAAATGTGACTCCATATCCCAATGTACCCTTACTCTGTTTCGACCACAACAATATCTAAATTTCATTTCATGTTTATATCTGGCCTTGTTATATATTTGAGAGAGATTTATCTCTAGATATGGATAATCCAACTCCCTTTCTTAAAGTGGTTCTGTTGTTACCTAGGCATTCAGCTTCCACAACTGTGGGTGCGATTCTGAGTTCTAACACCAGGGATTTTCTCGTCATGATAATAGGTCCCAAAATTGAGGAATTAAATGGTAAATTTGGACTGACAACATTTGTGAAGTATTCTAAATATTCCATGGTAATGCTGTCAAACCACACACCCAATATTTCCATTAATAAATTCATGATGTATATCTCCAATGCCTATAATATGCACTCCATTGTATTGCAATGCTTCCCTATAAAATATCTTGCACTCAAGAGTCCAGACAACAATGATGTTAGAATAATCAACCCATAGTTAGCTACCTTAGACATTAATTTAATTATTTTTGTCTTATTTGCCTAGTTCATGTGTCCCACCTTATGCAAATTGTCATTTACCTATCCATAGTGGTCCAACTTGCCTAATTTGACTCATGTAGCACTTGGGAAACCTCAAGGAATCAATTTTGCTTTATTCCTGGCCTCCTAGGTGCCCTTCTGCTTTTTTTGCTTTATTGCCTGCTTTTTCAGTGCTTTAAGGCAATTGGGAAAGTTTGACTAGGTGAGGTGAACTAGTTTTTTGTCCTCTACATCCTACACTCTTTTCTCCTTGGAAAAGCATGTATGAGTTTTCATTCCATCACTCTTTAGCTTTCCTAAGTGCTTTTCGTGAGCTCCATGACTGATTTGGAATCTACTTTATGCACCTATGGGGGATTTGCTTATTTTTAGTAAGCCTACTTTTGACTAGATTCGAATTGCCTTCTCATGCATTCGAATCCATGATGTAATTATTTAATGCAGCAGCCTATGTTATTATAGGTTTGGCTATTGTACACTTATTCAATACAGTTTAGTGTTCAGCTCATTATTCAGTCTCTTTTGTGAGTGATTTTGCATGATCAATTGATAATTGTTCTGAGTAAAATTGTTCTATCACTGGGTTCAATTTCCACATGGTATCAGAGCCATTGTAGATTGATTTCTCTCCTTCAAAATTGTTTTGCAGGTTCGACATCAGTGACTGGGAGCCTTCTACTGACAGTCGGGACAATTTCTAAGCTATGGATCAATCTCAGAAGATCATCTTGACTCCCTTCAATTTATTTGAATGGAAAGCAGAGATGGAGATACTGTTGAGAGTGAGAGGCCTCTACAGGGTGACTATGGAAAAAGGAGCATATCCCAATGCAGCTGCAGAGAATATAAAATGGCACAATAGGAGGGATGAGGCCTATGGTCTCCTGTGTCTGAGTATTTCGAGAGACCTCCTTTTCCATATTAATGGATTGAAATCATCGAATGAAGTATGGGAGAAGCTTACTGATATTTTTGGAAAGACAGATGAGATGAGGGGACATCAAATCGAAAATGAGTTGATTTCCCTGAGTCCCAATAGCTTTGAATCACTGCAACTCTATTTCTCCAAGTTCAAAGCACTTGTTTTGCAGCTAAAACAATGTGGGATAGAAAAGAAGGATGATTAGCTAGTCTTGGCCATTCTGTCGAAGATTGGCCCTAACTATTTAGTGTTTGTTTTGACCTTCTATGCCACAAAGTTGACAACTCAAACCTGGAAGATGCCTAGCCTTGCAGATTTCATGGAATCTCTCACACAAGAACAGGACAAGCTGGTGATGATGGGTACCATCAAACCATCCAAAGACCAAGCTCTGGTTGCTGGAGATTCGAAGGTGGATTCAAAAAGCAAAAAGAAAGCTAAAAATCCACCTGAACAAAAGAGAGACAAGAACAAGTCTCCAGAGGAGCCACAAGGTTCCAAGAAGAACTACCAGAAGAAGAAAAACAAAGGAGAAATGAGCAAGTGCGCATACTGCAATAAGGAAAATCACACTAAAATCTCTTGTATGAAGAAGCAAATAGACATGCTGACCCAAATCCTGGAGAAGAATGGCATCCACCTTCCAGACAGCTCAAAGAAGAGAGAAGGAGGATCAAGTTCACAAGACAGAGAGAGAGTTCATGCATTGGTTGCTGGCACATCAAGCTCACCTAGTTTCATCATTGATTCTGGAGCTTCAAGACATATGGTTTCGACCAAGGAGGCATTCTCCTCACTTGACATGTCGAAAGGACCACCTATAGTACTAGGAGATGACTCTCTCACTGAAAGTTTGGGCAAAGGGAGGATTGATCTTGATCATGGTCAGTTCAGCAATGTGTTGTATGTTCCTGGTCTTGCCTCCAACCTCTTGTCAATGTACCAGGTGACTCACACTGGGTCTACAAAGAAGGTCATATTCTCCCCTGACGAAGTTGAGATCACAGAGATCTCAAGTGGTAAATTCATTGCAAAAGGAGTTGCAAATCATGCTTAAAAGGTATACATGTTCTCACACTTCCTACCCTACTCAAACCCCTCTGCTCTTCTGATTCATGCTAATGAGGAAAGAAATATTTGGCATGAAATATTTGGCCACCTAAATTACAAGTATCTTTCTGATCTTAGTGAAAAAGAGATGGTCATATGGTTTCCCAAGATAAAATTTTCCAAAGGAGTCTGCCAAGGTTGTATCCTAGGAAAACACCCAGAGCATAAATTTGAGAGAGCTAGTCATGAGAGAACCTCTGCACCCATCAAGCTGATCCACAATGCTGTTGCTATCCCATTCCCTCATATGTCCATAAGTCAGGACAAATATGCATTGACTTTCATAGAATAATTTTCCAGGTATTGCTAGGTTTACTTCCTGAAACACAAGTCTGAAGTTTTTGGCCTATTCAAAGTCTTTAAGGCTTTGGTTGAAAACCAGTCTGGGAGGAAACTCAAGGTCCTCAGATATGGAAATGGTGGTGAGTATGTCAATTCTGAGTTTATTAATTATTTTGTAGATGCAGGTATTCAGATGCAGCATTCTATCCCTTACACACCACAGCAGAATGGTGTTGCTAAGAGGAAGAACAGATCACTGAAGGAGATGGCAACATGCATCATGGAGGCCAAAACTTTGCCACCAAAGTACTGGGCCAAAGCTATCAACTGTGCAGCCTATATCCAGAATAGGGTGCCTCATAAACAGCTTTATGGTATGAATCCTTTTGAAGCATGGAGTGGGCACAAGCCAGATGTGTTCAGGATTTTTGGCTCAAGGGCTTGGGCTAGAATTCCAACATAAAAGAGGAAGGCTTTGCAGCCCCAAAGCCAAGAGTGTCTATTTGTTGGATACTTTGAATATTCAAAAGGGTACAAGATGATAAATTTGAGCACAAACAAAGCCTTCATTGAAAGGTGTGTTCAGTTTCAAGAAGAACCCCTTGCAATAGTGGAAGTTGGAGAAACCTCTTCACCACCTGAACCTCTGAAAGTAAGTGAAGAGTTTGTTGAACATGCTGATTCTGATATGTCTGATAGTGATGAGTTTATTGCAGACCCTAACAGCCCTACAAGGCCAAAATGGGCAGCCAAGACACTACATGCAGTAGGAGAGCTAGCTGGGGATCCCAATGACCCAAGGAGGACTAGATCTCAATTTGAGAGTGGTATGTGCATGAAGGATCCTATGTTTGCTGATAAATTCTATTTGATGGTGGAATCAGATCCTCAAACATATGAAGAAGCAGCAGGAGATCCAATATGGCAAGCAGCCATGAAGGAAGAGTTCAACTCACTCCAGAAGAGCAACACATGGGAGCTAGTGGATCTTTCCCTAGGGAGGAAGTTAGTTCAGTGTAAGTGGGTCTACAAGACCATATTTGCTGCTGATGGTTCACCTTTTAAGTACAATTCTAGATTGGTATCCAAGGGCTACTCACAGGTTCATGGCATAGATTACAATGAGACCTTTGCACCAGTGGCAAAGATGGACTCCATTAGGCTAGCCTTAGCCATTGCAGCCTCAAAGCAATGGGAGGTACATCACATGGATGTAAAGTGTTCCTTCCTAAATGGAGATCTCACTGAAGAGATATATATGCAGCAGCCTCAAGGATTTGCTACTAACCCTTCTCTTGTGTGCAGGTTGAGAAAGTCATTGTATGGGCTAAAGCAAGCCCCTAGGGCGCCTTGGTATGCCAAGATTGATAGCTTCTTGCTATCACTGAATTTTGTTCGGTGCAAATCAGATCCAACTGTCTATTTGAAGTTAATCAATGGTTCATTAATGATCATTGTGTTATATTTTGATGACCTCCTCATTACAGGAAGCTCAAAGGATGAGATTGCTTCCTTGAAGGGTGCAATGAACCAAGCCTTCTCCATGACAGATTTGGGGCTCTTAAGCCAATTTTTGGGGCTTGAGATTGCACAAGCCAAAGCTGGAATCAAGGTGCACCAGTCCAAATATTCCTTGGACTTGCTGAACAAATTCAGAATGAAGGACTGCAAACCAAGCAAAACTCCTTTCCTTTCAGGAGTGAAGCTGGAAGAAGCTGATTCTTCACCTATGGTAAACAATACACTGTATAGGCAATTGATTGGATGTTTGTTGTATCTTACACATACTAGACCTGATATTTCTTATGGAGTAAGTGTGGCTTCTAGATACATGGATCAGCCTCATGAGATCCATTGGAAAGAAGACAAAAGGATCCTTAACTTTGTTCAGGGAACAAGGACACATGGGATCTTCTACAAAGAAAAATCTGATCTTGATTTGATTGAATTTACTGACAGTGATTGGGAAGGTGATATCACAGACAGAAAGTCCACATTAGGATATGTTTTCATGCTTTTAGAAGGGCCAATTAGCTGTTCAAGCAAGAAATAGAGTGCCATTGCACTCTCATCTACAGAAGCAGAGTACAGAGGAGTTGTTAATGCAGCAACTCAATGTTTATGGTTGCAGGGTTTACTTGGAGAGTGTGGTTTCGAATCAGAGTAATCAACTACCATCTACTGTGATAACCAGAGTACCATTAGAATCTACAAATATTCAGTTCAGAAGTAGAGAACCAAACAAATTGAGATCCATATGCACTACATCAGAGAGCTTGTGCATGATGGCACCATTCACCTACTCTTCTGTTCATCTTCAAAACAAGTAGCTGATATCTTCACCAAAGAATTTTGTGAGAATACCTTCAAAAATCTCAAATCACTGCTGGGGATTGTTGATCATGCTATGAAGCATGAGTGAAGACAATATTTCCAAATTTTGTTTTACAGTCCATGTTTAAGGGAGGATTTTTCCATGTGGTTTTTTCCTCTTTCCTTGGTTGTATGGACATGCAGTATGTAAAGGGTGACTAAGCCTTGTTGCTAGGCCCTATACTTTTCTGATATATTACTCATAAGTCAGGCTTAAGGGGGGGTTTTAGAATAATCAACCCATAGTTAGCTACCTTAGACATTAATTTAATTATTTTTGTCATATTTGCCTAGTTCATGTGTCCCACCTTATGCAAGTTGTCATTTACCTATCCATAGTGTTCCAACTTGCCTAATTTGACTCATGTAGCACTTGGGAAACCTCAAGGAATCAATTCTGCTTTATTCCTGGCCTCCTAGGTGCCCTTCTATTTTTTCTGCTTTATTGCCTACTTTTTCAGTGCTTTAAGGCAATTGGGAAAGTTTGACTAGGTGAGGTGAACTAGTTTTTTGTCCTCTACATCCTCCACTCTTTTCTCCTTGGAAAAGCATGTATGAGTTGTCATTCCATCACTATTTGTCTTGCCTAAGTGCTTTTTCCAATTCCTAAGCTCCATGACTAATTTGGAATCTACTTTATGCACCTATGGGGGATTTGCTTATTTTTAGTAAGCCTGCTTTTGACTAGATTCGAATTGCCTTCTCATGCATTCAAATACCTGATATAATTATTTAATGCAGAAGCCTATGTTATTACAGGGTTGTCTATTGTACACTTATTCAATACCGTTTAGTGTTTAGCTCATTATTCAGTCTCTTTTGTGAGAGATTTTGCATGATCAATTGATAATTGTTGTGAGTAAAATTGTTCTATCACTGGGTTCAATTTCCACAAATGAGAAATTCAATTGCATTTTATTTAGCATAGTTGAATATTTTGCAATGTTACTTGCTGCTTAGACTCTTGGAACACTCAAATGAATATCAGATTCTTTGTTCCTGCTTCCATCTCCACACTTCCTGAAAAATGGCTACCATGAGTGCAAACACGACATGCTCCATATGAAGCATGATGATGGATATGTAAGAGCCTTAATCCTCAATGCAATATGATAAACTCAAACAATTTCTGTTAAATTTAATCCTTGGAATTCTTAATTTTAGTCATTAATTTCTGGTCACATGTAATTTATATAATCCCCTTAATGATCTTAAAACAAAAATAATTATATTGCAGATATTTAAGAGTGGAGTTATTGATGGTTTTAATCGCTATATGTTTAGTTTCAATTTGAAAGTTTAATTATGAAAGATGCTCATAATTGTTTTTGCCAACATATTTTTCTCCAGCAATTAAAACTAGAACAACTCATTAACATGGAAAACAGATATACTCATTTGGGATTTGCATGGATTCATGTGGAACAATTAGCAATTTTTATTTTTCCTCTCTATCAACAATCACAGTAAATTGTTGGATTTAAAGATAATTATTATGTTAAACTAAACATTGATAAAATCCATAGGTCAGAACTTAAAAGAGTTACACTTAATTCAATGACGACCCCAAGAGATCTTAATTTGTAGATTGATTAATCGAGTTGAAAGCATTTAACAAAATTTTGATCCTTCTTCCAACTCAAATTAAAGTCATGTTCAATTCGAGGTATGTGTGTGTGGTGCACAAACTTCCCTCCAACAATTATATGGGACCTAATATATGAACAAATTTCGTCCCTAAGTAAGTAAGCGGACTGAAAGTTGACAAAAAATACTTCTGCTTGTTCTGTTTTTTCTTGAGTGAATTATAAATAAATTAATGTCTTATGTTGAAAGAAAAGTTAATTTACCAATTCAAGGCTCCCTATACTCCCTCTTTCCCTACATATTTAAAAACAAAATATTCTTTACTACCAATAAGAAAGAGCATTACCATATATATAAAATGACCATTCTATATTATCAAGTCAAAAGGCAAAGAAAGAAGAGATCACACTTAATTTTTGTAACTGTTACCCCAGCCAACCAAGAAAAGAAGCAAGTAAGCCTTTCAACTATGGTTTTTATAACTTAAGGGAATTGAGGGAATACAGTATTGAACATATGTTGAAATATTCCCAAGGGAAAGGATGGCTTTGAGTCAAAGTCACTCCCACATACTCAAATCCCACACCAAAACATTGTCAAATGATTGTTGTTGTATAGTCTTAATTCATGCTAAAAAACTACAAGGAAAAGGAAGGTTTTGCATATTCATATACAATTTAATGTGTAAAAGTAAAATGTATAGATAGATCGCTAGTATTATAATATGAAAGGATATCGTTTATTCGAATGTAATTAATTGGTGTCTTTTGGTAGAATGAACCTGCACTAACCACTTTTGTATTGTATTCTAGGTGAGCTGAATTCGACCAAGAGAGAGAGTTGTTGTTGCATGGTACCCAGTTAATCACTAACGCTATAGTACTTTAAATCTAGTATAGTATTTAAAAAGCTAGATGTACGAGTCCAAGTTGAACATATATATGGAAATATCATACATTAAAACATAGTGACCAAAACTCTAATAAGTGTAGGAAATAACTAAGCCCAGAGTGAGAACTAGAGAGTGATTTCTTAGTCCATGTCAATTAGCTAGAGATGTGAGTATCGTATGTTAAAACGTCAATAGAGGAAATGGAAATAAATAGGCACTATTTCTAGGTAGATACGATGCAGGGTCGAGGTTCATTGAAGAATGATATAAATGGGTATAGTTCAATTAAGAAAAACGCTCTTTTTATTGCTTGGGTGAAGGAATTACTTTTCCTCACATCCAAATAAATGAAATTTTTCTTCATAAAAAGGGGTGAATGAAACGTTCTTCAAAATTCTCCCATTCCACCTTATTACGATCTATAAAAATGAAGTAAAACTGAAGGAAATAAATTCACCTATGCACTTTAAAGGATTAATCTATTGTTTTAATTTTACCATCTGTGACTGTTGAAACTTGTACATTACACTAGAAAACTCTGATCCCTACTAAAAACCCATCATATTTATCCAAAACTTTGATAGACTCACCTTCCTTGCAAGATCTTATGTCAAGCTCAACATGGAATAAAACTTGTAAAGTGTGAATTCAAGTCAAATCGTACGTCTTGGACTGTCATCGTAAGCAAAACCAAAAATTATGCCGAGGCTTTGTTTAAACAAAACAAAATTTCCCCATATTTAATTCGAGTAAAGTTCCATCTACAAACCTGCAAAGATTATTAAAATAGATGAGAAATCCTTTAAAGATTGTATAGATTTGTTTAATAGTCGATGGATGATTTAAATTATAATACGTATTCATAAATTTGGAGAATTAAATAAGATTAAAGCTTGCCTCAACCAAATTGAATTCTATATGATTATCATTTTCTTGTTCTCATGGCCTCTTTGCACCTATGAAAAACACATTGTTCAGGAAAAATATTTAGTTGAATTCAATTTGTTTTGAAAGGATAAGCAATTTTATGATGTCATGATGCAGAATGGAGATGACTTTCGTACAACTACAGTGGTCGATGTGGTTGGTTGGTAGGTCTTGATGTTGATCGAATTTTGCGGGTATTAATTTGACTTGTCATGTAGCGAATAGAAGTTTTCTATTATGAATAGATGGAATGTCTCTGAAAATTCATATAATTTCCTTCACGGTGTAGACAAAACAATACTCATGGTTGTTCATACTAGAGCATCATGAATGATTCATCCTTACATTTATAAGTGCATCAACAAGGGTGGTAAACTTTAATATATTTAATTTAATCAAATAATGTGATTTTTATGTATTAGTGTGTCACAAATGGTGTGGCATATAAGCATTAAATATTAGTTCAAACCAAATGCATAGAACACACCACATATAATTTTTGAAAAAAATGAGAAATGAATCAAATTAAAGGAAAATTTTAAATTTTAAATAACTAAATGTAAATTAGGGGATAAAAACCAATTTATCTAGTATCTCCCCAATAAATGAGACATGGTTTCTATGTAGAGATTAAAAAATAAAATGGTATTATTTGAGAAATTCCAAAATGAATCAAATCCACCATGGAAGTGAAAGAATTAAGAACTCGAGCAATTGGTAGCATTGTACAATGGGGTGGCCAATGATGGATAATGAGAACCAATGCATGATGTCTTGAAGCATTGAAGAAAGTTATGAATGAAAATATGGTTCTGTAATTTCTTTTACTTTTACCCTACCACAATATTGATATCTCAATACACCAATGCATGCATGGGTATTTAGTGCATAAGTGTTATGTTTTTGATTATTTAAAACCAAAAATATGTTTTTACAATTTCTTACAATGTGATGTCAACGCGCATCTCTTTTGTGTGCAATTGTGAGGTTATTATGTTAGTCCATCAGTGCAACAATTGTGTTTTTGTAAAATGCATTATTTTTGTAAAATGCCCGGTATATATTTTTTAATTAATATTTTAATTCAAAATATTTAAACCCAATTAGTGTATCATACTTAACAATGTACTGGTGTATGGTGTATGCATAGGTACCACACACATTAATGATAATTATTTTTTAATTATTTGAAACTAATATGTCATTACATATTTGTGTAGCTTGACCTAAGTACACTTGTATTTTTTTTTTGTCTGCTGCACAGAAAATTATATTATAGGGGCAAAAATTACATCAAAATACTCATGATTGACAGAGGTTGAAGGAGACTAGGCATCCTTTAGAGCCATTCAAAAAATAAGACACCTGTCTGTTTGGATGCATACTGATACTGATCAATACTGTAGAAACTATTCATGAGAGATACGCAGGGAAACTGGGTTGCGTAACCAGCCGAGCCCCACTAAAACTAGAAAGAGACATAAAGTAAAAATTATATAAAACATAGACAATATCTAAAAGCATGCATGAAGAAAAGCTAGAAGGAAACCTGTTCAGAGCACACATTAAGCTGAGTGGGGATATTTGATGATGGGGCATGCCCATCGCTCCTCTTATGACGTAGTGGGCGAGTTTGTGGCTGCCGATGGTACGAGAGTCAACAGTGGAAGTTGTCCTGCCTGCGCCGATGGCGAGTCGTTCTATCATTTGGAGAGGGGTTCCACTGGAGAAGGATCCTGGAATGGTTTAGCCCAAGGAGATTGGAAGAGCAGCCAATTTCCCCTAGGATGGTTAAGGCATTCCCACCCGTTTTGCTTCCACTAGCTCCACCGCTAGCACTACCACCCTATGCATATCCTCTCGAATTTTGGATGTTTAAGCTAGAAATGCTAGTTGTTCCTTTCTAGGAAAAGGTTTTATCCAATTCTGTTAGCTGTGCATCTATCTCAGCAATTTTTCATTTTCATAGTATGGACTGCCATCCTTGCCTTAGCCCAGTTGCTAAGCATATATTCAGCTAAATTACAAAGCATTTTTTTTAACATCTAGTAATGGTTGATACGGATACCATCCTCCCCTGTCGAAAGCTTTATGTTCAGAACCTTATTCTCCCATGCCTCTACCAGAACCCGAACACGCCCAAAAATGTGCAGTTCATAACCCTCAGGGATGGGGATAGTGTTGCTCCTCTAGGATTTAGTTCGTCCCGAATTGGCTCTCCTGGGGGTACCATGCTGGTGAGACATGGCCGCAAAATTAATCCTAATACCAATATGCTACACGATAAAATTGCCTTCACAGGCTCTGGAATGATCGGCACCCGCAATATTAGTAGCACCAGCAGTAAAACAGTGGTATACCACCCTGAACTCATGGCCAATGCACCTTTCATCCATTTCATAGTGAGCGTAGAATGAATGCATAAAATTCCTATTAGTCACCATTAAACCATGCAGATAGGCCTTGAATGAGCCTAGGACGAAGTATCAGATCCAGCTCCACTCGCATGCTCCGACATGACTCATGAATTATCTTCAGTGTTCAGAGGATCCTGCGTGGATTGACAACATTCATGAGCTAGGTGATGGGCGAACATATTAACACTGTCTAAACTTGGAAGCCGGAGGTCACGCCAAGTGTCATCAGGGATAACTAGAAGAGAAACGTCGAAGGAGTTATACATTTCCGGGCATGGGGAGTCATAGCTGGTTGCATGCATCATTAGTTGAAGTGAAGAACGCATGTCATTAGTGTCAGTTGAACCGCTATCTGTGATGCTGACACCTGCATTCGGGCGGAGCAGATCAGAGCGAGCAAGTTGGAGACACTTGGTTTTGATTTGCTCATCCAACGAATCTTGAAGGGAGCCTTCCACCATAGAGAGGGTAGAATTGACTCCTGAGTTAGTGAGGAAGTCAGCTAAGGAGTTGGATTTTCTGCGTATGTGGTGAAAGGTGTTGGCTTGCATGTTTTGCAGGAGGGCAGCTAGACTGCTGAGCCCCTGAGCCAAGCGCCAACTGGTGGAGACTTGGGAGACTTGTGAGCCATGGAGAAGTTTAGAGGCCATGGAAAGGATGATGGCAGAGTCTCCTTCCACAATAATCGGTAGGAGTCCTTTCTATTTAACTAAAGATAGTTCGGCTATCAGGCCATCGAGTTCAGCTGCATTATTAGAGTTAAACCCTCAGTTGCCATAAAATACAAGGTTGATATTGCTTTAATATTTCTAATAGTACCACCAAAACCAGATTTACTAGGATTTCCCTTTGAGGCTCCATCAAATTTGAGCTTAAACACATTCTCAGACAGAGGATCCCAATGTGAGGGGTTTTCCAGATGCACAGTGGGATTGCTACGGGAGGCAAGGACACTGGAGACATCAAAGTTGAGAGAAAGTAAGATGCATTTTTCTTTCTGAGAGGTGGGGAGGTCAAAAGATGACTAACCTTTTGAGTGAATGGTTTCATGAATATTCTTAATGATTGCTTTCCAGAGCACGTGAGGAGGGGAGGTGGAGTTTTTTTTTTTTAAATTTTGCTATTTCTTTCTTTCTAGGTGAGCCAAAGAACAAAGCCAGGGATAAGAGTCCAAAGCTGGTTGAGGATGTTACTTTCAAAGGGGCGGTCCATCCAGTTTTTTATGGTCTCGGTGATATTGCCTTTTACTCTATTGGTACGTCTGAAAGCCATAGCCACAAAGTCCCATAGTTGGCTGGTGAAAGGGTAGGCATCGAAGAGATGATCAATAGTTTCCTGGTGATTCATGCAAAGGATGCATCTGGAGGGACCCTGGAAGCCTTTACGCACTAATTTTTCCCAAGTTAGAATTCTTCGGTGCAGGAGAAGCCAAAGGAAATGGGTGATTTTAGGCCGTTGATGAGAATTCCAGAGATGGGACCAAATCGGAAAGATCTCTCTTGTGGGATTAGCTAAAATGATGTTGTAAGCTTCTTTAACCGAGAAGTTTCCCGAAGGGCGATGACCCCATCGAATGATATCCGACCCTTGCCGATGTTTGATCTGTCTAGCGCACAACTCCAGCCAAATTTTATCAAAGAGGTTGTTGTCTGGGGCAGGGTCCCAAAGGGCGGGTTCTTTCCACCTATGGAAACCATTAGAGGAAGAGGACCAGAAATCCTTGACCTTGAGCTGATTGTTGATATTGATGTAATTCTGGAAATCTAGATCAAGAGCCATATTTTTGAGACTGGGGAGTTGCTGCTAAGAGTCTTCCCAGAAAAGAGCAGTGTTACCTTCGTTAATTTTCCAGAAGATGTGCTTTTGGATGATGGCTCATTGCAAGTTGGCAGCTTTCCAAATGTGAGAACTAGGAATATCCTCATCAAATATGACGAGCGAGTGCGTGGGATAATCCAGAGCGTATTTGTTGTTCCATAGCAGCGAATAGGGAGTGTTGTTCTTAGAGATTTAATTCCACCAAAATTTTGCAGAGAGGGCCTGGTTGTTAAGTCTAGGATCCCTTATGCCAAGACCTCCTTCCGATTTCTTTTTGCAGAGCATGTCCCAACTAACAAGTGCCCATCTGTTATTATTACTGTTGCAACCCCACACACAAAAAAATTCAAGGTTTTAATAGCTTTAAGAACCCATTTCGGGGCTGCTAAGATAGAGAAGAGAGAAAGGGGGATGGATTGCAGCGTGGATTTAAGCAGGACAGATCTACTAGGGAGGTTTAGAGTTCAGAAGGTCCAGGAGGAAAGGCGGAGTTCAAGCTTGTTCAGGAGTTCTTTCTATGAAGAGTGCTTAAGAGAAACATCAAACAGTGGGGCTCCCAGGTATTTGGTGGGTAAGGAGGAAACATAAAAGTGGAGAATATGAGAAATATTTTTTTGGGCGACCTTGTGTTAAAAAAGAAGATTTGGGATTTTTCCAAATTTAGGGAGGTACCTGAAGCGACTTCAAAGGTGTTCAAGAGAGATCGAATTTTTTTTACTTCATGCACAGAGGAGTGACCAAAAAGGAGATTGTCATCCACAAATTGCTGGTAAGCCAGAGGCGAGCCATTGTGAAGGGAGAGGCCTTTGAGAGAGTGATTAGAAAAAGCTGACTGGATCAACCACCCAAGGCCCTCAGCCATAAGAATAAAAAAAAAGGGGGAAAGGGGGTCACCTTGGCGAATGCCCCATGAAGGGGAGAAAGTGGAGGAAGGTGAACCATTGACCAATATGGAAAAGAAAGCAGCGGAGATAAGCGAAAGGATCCAGCGAACCCAATCTTGACAGAAACCAAAAGCCAACAGAATTTTTTCAATGAAGGTCTAGCTAAGTTTATTAAAGGCTTTCGACAGGTCCAATTTAAGGATCATTCCCAGAGTTTTGGAGGTTTTCAGTGAGTGGAATACCTCATGGGATAGAATAATACCATCAAGGATTTGTCTTCCTTCCACATAGCTTGATTGCTCCAGTGAGATGAGGAGAGGTAAGAGGGGTTTTAACCTGTTAGCCACAACTTTGGAGATAATTTTGTAAATAACATTGCAGAGAGAGATGGGGTGGAACTTACCAGGATGAGAAGCACCTATTTATTTGGGAATGAGAGCCAGATGAGTGGCATTTAGAGCTGGTAAGATCCATTTTTTTCCCTTGATTCTTCTATGATTTCCAGCACTTCATCCTTGAACAGATCCCAACAGTGGTGGAAGAAGTCAATAGTGAAACCATCCGGGCTAGGCGAAGTGCCATCTACCATTTGTTCCATGGCCACTTCAACTTCTTGCAATGAGCTTCAACTTCTTGCAATGAAATGGGTTGCATCAGAGAGTGGTTGTGGTCATTGTTCACTAAGGGGGGGATGCAATGTGTGACCTTGCTGATCTCTTTAAGCCGATTGTGGTTAGGTTCAGAGAGGAGATGACCGAAATGATGCGTTAGCTCGTTGGATATATATTGATGTTCCTCAAGTGTGTCTCCAGAATCAGTGTGCAGCTTGCTGATCTTATTCCGCATTCTGTGTTGGATAGTGAATTTATGGAAAAAACTCGTATTGTGTTCACCATCCTTTAGCCACTTAACTCTAGATTTTTTATTCCAGTATATGGCTTCTTGATCACATATTTTATTAAATTAATCGAGAAGTTCTCTTTCTTGCAGCTTAGTGTCAGGGGTGAAACCATTCTCCATTGCTTGGCATTGGAGAATTTCGAGGCTTTCTTGAATCACCACTTTGTCTTTGAAAATGTCACCAAAGGTGTTTTTGTTCCAATTCCTAAGATGGCCCTGGAGCACTTTCAGTTTTTGATGCATTATAGCAATTTTTGACCTTCCTGAGACTGACATCTCGGTCCACCAAGTGGTGACAGTATCTAGGAACGTGGGATGGGTGAGCCAAAATTTCTCAAACCTAAAGGGTTTATGGAGGGATTGACCCTGACTATGCTAGGAGAGGGCAATGGACCAGTGATCCGAGCCTGCCGTAGGGAGTACTATTACGTCCAGAATCCCTCCCATGGCGAGGATAGATTCCGTGACGAGGAAGCAGTCCAGAAATTTAGAAATTTGGTGGGGTCCATCTCTTCTGTTGTTCCAAGTGAAATAGCCAGAGGAGGTTTGAATGTCAACCATTTCACACAAGTTTATCATAGAGTTGAAGGCTTCATCCTCCCCTGAGAGTGATCTAAGGCCACCTTTTTTTTCTTCCAAATTGGAGATCATGTTGAATTCTCCGCCTATGATGATCGGAGGATCAATGTGCATGGTCCTAAACCAGTCAATATGCTTTAGAAGTTTTTTTTTTCGCTTGCATTCTAAGGCCCATAAACATTCATTAGAAAGCCTTTGATGCTCGAACCAAGAATATGGAAAGAAGTAGAAATTGAGTTCCTAGAGGCAAGGGCATAGTCAAGAGAGATAATGTGGGGGTTCCAGCTAATAGAGAGGCCGCCTAAGGCGCCCTGCAAATCAATGGCGATGGTAGTGTAGTTTTTCCAAATACGAGCCAAGATAATAGAGGCAGAGTCGCTAGGACATTTGGTTTCTTGGAGGAAGAAGATAGAAGGAGGATCTTTTTGCAGCTTCATTTTCAACATTCTTTGTTTAGAGCGACCTTTGAGACCTCTAATATTCCAGGAGATGAGCTTCATTGGTTAATAGTGGGGGGGGGGTTGAAAATTTCCGTTAACTGGGAATATTGGCCAGAGTCAACCAGAGTCGTGCCTAAATTATTAATTCATTGAAGAGCCGATTTTCTTCCTTTTTTCTTTAGATATTTATGAGATTTCTGTTTCTCTTTTTGGTTGGAGATAGCAACTCCTATATTTTATTTAATTAGAGCTTTGTGCAGAAGCTGAATCTACTTGGGAGGAGTAGACTTGAAATATTTTCTAGTACATGCATCCTCCAGACCAATGAGATCAATCCCTTTTGGTATCTCATCCATCATATATTATTCCTCAAGGTTTTCCTGGTTATGATCTAGCATGGGCATATCAGAATGCATTGTCTCTTAAGGATAAGAAGGGTTTTCTAGAGACTTACCTGAAGATTGCTCTGATTGCTGAGAGGTGGGGTTTTCCTTTGATTTTGATGCCTGAAGCTAAGTCAGTACTTCATGATTCGAGATAGATTCATTGGAGGTATTTTCTGGATCTATCGAAGCTTCTTCCATAACCTGAAAGCTATTAGAGGTGGGTGCAGGGTGCTCCGAAATATTTTCTAGTGACGATCTTTTGTGGTTTCTTTTCCTTCGGGCCATATGCTGGAACCCTTGCTCATCAGTAATTGGGGGGTTAGATTTCTCAAGAGCTTTATTCAGAGGATAGTCACAGAACAGATGCCCATGTTCATGACATTTTTTGCATCGAAATGGGATATGTTCATAGTTTAGAGGCTGGATCCAATCAGTGTCTTTATGGGAAAGAAAAATCCCATCAAGGAGAGCCTTTGCAATGTGCATGAAAACACAAATTCTGGCATATGAGGTAAATTTGTTCATTCAAGTTTGATTGGTAGTTCTAACAAAGGAGCCCAGAGTATTTCTGATCTCTTGAAGGGTAGCCTCATCCCAATATTCTTGAGGAAGAGAGAACATTCGGATCCAGATAGGGGCCCAAGAGAAGTCCTCTTTTTCGGGGCAGAAGCGTTCGACCCAGTTCCTGAGGTATAAGCCTACATAATTCAAGAAGTAGGGACCTCCTTTTTCCACTCAAGACTTGTCTTCTAGATGATGAAAGATGATTGTGAAAAAACCTTTGGATCCTAGCTATAAATTGAAGTGTGCTTTAGGTTTCCATTTAGCAGCAATCCATCCCCAAAGAGCCTGTTCTGTTGGCTAGAATCCCATAAATTTGCTAATTAGAGCGTGATCTTTCATTTTTTGTGCTCTAGCGTTAATCCTTTCTATCAGTAGTGTTAAGCAAGGGTGCTCAGCAGAGCATGAAATACAAGATTTATTAGCTATGGGAGGAAGATTACCTTTGTCTAGGTTGAGGTCGGCGACTGTCTTTCCAGCGGGCGATTTGGCTTCCAACCTCATGGGGATGTCCTTTGAACTGATTTTCAATGTGCTGCTATATTTCATGAGATTCTCTAAATTTATATTTGTTGGGAAAGGGAGGGAGGGGCCTGGATCACCCACTCCCCCCTCCCAATGCAGACGCCATGATGTCATGCAGTGCTAGGCGAATAACTACCAATCAAGATCTGTACAGAGGATGCAGAGAAGGAAAGTCAGAGTGCAGTGTAGGGTTTGGATTAGCGACAAACCCTAGTAAAGAGATTTGACGCATTGCATATTTCTCGAGTTCGACCTAAGTACACTTGTATTAATATGCATTGATGTTCTCGTTAATTTGGTGCACCAACATGACATATATATTTATATAACTAAAATGGGTAATCTGATATTATAAACAGCTGACAAAAATAAATAGAGCAGTTTATAGTACTCTGGAAAAAACAATAATAGGATTTTCTTGAGCATTACTCTGCTATACTACAGCTTCCACAAAGATTGTTTCTTTCATATAAAAACTTGTATCTATTAGATTGTTATATACTATAAATACTTGCTGAGCAATATTACAAGAAAAACATACCATAACAAAAGGTTTTTAACTAGGCTACACCCATTATGCATGATCTGAGGAGTATCTTATTCCCTTTCTTTTCCATCATAGATTGAAACATCCACTAAGGAACAAGAAGGTTCTAGAACTGAGTCTTCATTTACGCACTTTCTTCCAATTTGTCAAGTTACCCTCGATTGGTTTGCAGTCATTAGCATGTAATGATGGTATAAATTGGTCATCATTGTCTCCACATGGTAACCATAGACTGGTATATGATCTTCTTCTTCCCCTATATGGGTATCTAAAATATAGGTGTGAGAGGTAATATAGTGGACAATTGCTAGAAATACAACAGGTTGGGAATTCATCTATGAGAGGTTACTTTTTATTTCTCTTATATAAACTCAAACATCCCTCATGCTCACTATTGTTATCACTCAGAATGTACCCAGGTTGCAAAAGGTAAATCCCAAAGGTAACAGCAAAAATCACTTCAGAAAGAAACTGGCTTTCCTTTCTAGAGAGGGATCTCTCAAATATAAATTTAACAAGGCCAGATATAAAAATCAACACTTAAGGATCATATAGATGGTTGAAATGATACACATGATCATTGGGAAATGGATTCAAAATACATAAAAATATCACAAGGTTGCATGCATGAGATTTCATTAAAGGCAAGATAACCACTCAATTACAGTCATTCGTTGAGTTCAGGTGGAAAAGGAAGAAATATGAAAAATCCATCAATATAGAGAATCATAAGATGAATTCCATATTAACTTTAGTAGAAATATTTATGAAATATCTGAAACAATAGTCAGAGCACAACAAGTATGAATTCCAACCATTCAACACTACGCTTCAGATACGAGGAAAACAAAATGGAATGTAAACACTGGAAAAAACAATCAAATAGGAAAGAAAATACAGACTATAATGTAAACAACAAAAGAATCTCGGATACCCCACATGCATTCAACTTTTTTATTTCAAAAATTATCTGTCCTCAAAAAATTGATCCAACAAATGGGTTCCAACCCCCAATACATCAAGTAAATGCAAATATATACATAAATGATTTCTTCCCAAGAAGATTTAATAACTGAATAATCTGTTTAATCAAAGTATTTGTAACCATATCCCTAACAACTAGGAATAAACTACTTGCTTTGATCCTGATAATAGATCATTTAATTAAAATCAACTTGGTGACAACAAGGCTCGAACAAGCAACTCCATAGCGTGTAACTCCTGTTTTCACGGATGAAGAATATACTTTGTTTTTCCGAATCTTCCAATGGATCTCCATTGTTCTGCGCTTGGTATTTCATACTCAATCATTTCTCAGATAGACACTTCCAAATCCATATAGGTCTCATAAGACATAGTAGGCAGCCCTCCTTTGACAATCAGAAATTTATGCAATATCTCGACGTCTTCTGTCAACTTGTCCACGATGACTTTTCCCGTCAGTCCCTTTACCAAGTCAACAAACTTGGAGTGATCCATACGTCTTTGTACTAGCAGGATATGATAATTTTCTTGAGAAAAAAGTCTTCCTTATTCATCCCAAAAAGAGGGAAGGCCATCTTCAAACAATTCTTTAAAAGCATGCCTGAAATCATTAATATGCGAAGTCATTTCATCAGTCGTATCTTTTACTGTCTTCATAAGATGATGTTTGTGAATGAACCTTTTCGACCATAGTACCATAGCCACTCTGTCTTTGATTCCTATATCTTGCAATTTTTTATAAGTTAATGAATTCAAGAAATTTAGTGCATTTTGAGCTGTACTTAGGGGCTTCCTCTCCATGGTCTCATTTACTAGTTTTAATATCTGATTGGATAAATTAACCAATGCACTTTGGTCATCAATGAAATTCAAATAATGTCTGAACTTAGTAACCTCCACAGACAATGTATCCCAGATTATATGCTTGGCTCCCTGAATAGGCCCCTTTCCTATATTCCTTTCTTTTAATTCATTAAACTTCTTTTGTAATTGACATTTATCATGTAATATTTTATTCTTGTTTTCAACCACTTTAGTCAGCTCGGATTTAATCTTCTCATTTTCTTCTTTTAATTCCCTTATCTCTACATCCTTCAAGCTTACTTGTGACATGGGCACCAGTAAATCATCATCAAAAAATCACTTAAAGGATTTTCAATATTTACAATGGACAAATATCCATCAATAGGAGTCTGGCTCATTAATTCTTCCATAATATCTTTTTCATCATTCTGATATTTCTTTAACTGTGAAATTTGTGTCACTAGCTCAGTTCATGCTGTTTCCCATTTATTCTTTTCTTCTTGTAGCTTCACAATTTTTCCTTTGTACTCCATCATTTCCTGATGAATTTTATCTTTCTCCTCCTGCAATGCTAACAACTCTGATGACTGAACATGTTCGGAACTCAGGATTTTCAACTTCTTCTTTAGTACCTGAAGGGCATTATCTTTTTCTTCTAAAAGTCTCTTGATGGCTTGTGTTTTTCCTATTTCATCCCCCGAGCTTATGACATTTGTTTGCAATTTATTTATTTGAATTGAATTCGCCTTGTTCTCAACTTTCTCATGCTTCAATTGGACCTCCAATTTATCAACCAAAACTTGTAACTTGTTAATTTTCATCATGGCATGTAATACATATGAATAAATTATATCCCCTGTCTGTTCGTGCAACTGTATTTTGTCAAGTACAATGATTTTGTCCAATATTACTTCCATCTTGGCCACTTTTTTGTCACTTACCATAGCTAATTTTAAAGTGTTCCTTTCTACATCTCGAGTGGAAATCAGGGGCGTCTTTGGTTTACCCAGACTTCTCACTCGTGGGAGTAGATTCTTAGTTTCTTGTAAGGACTGCCTCTGCTTTTCTACATAACTAGTCATGAATTCTACTTTAGATTTAAAAACTGAACTGGACTCTGCATTATTTTCACTTTCAAAAGAAAACTGGTTCATCTGCACTGACTTCTTAGGAATCAAAACTACTTTTTTCAACTCATCTGAAACTACTTCACTTGAAATTTTACCATCTTGAGATGTTTTGGTTTTCTTACATGAACTGTCTTCATCTATTTCCATATTTTCAATCTCAGAAAAACTTCTTTTAATTAAAACATTAGAACTTTCTGGCACTTGAGACGCTGTAATTGATCCACTGCTTGTACTCTCATTGCTTCCTGGATTTTCCATAAAATGAGACAAATTGGCTACTTCCTTCAAACCCTCAACAACTTGGTGATCAAATGGTTTTTTTTTATTTGCTTGTTTCCTCAGAGAAATTATATGATATGGATCATAATTGACCTTTTGTTGTTTTTGAAAATCCATGTTTTCCAATAATTTTTCCAGAATCACTAGGGCACCTTTGTTTTTAAAGATGAATGAACCAACTTTAAGGGGGAATTTGATATTGGAGGAATTTTTGAAGGCTCCGAAATGCTCCTCTTCTGCATGTAATATTTGTCTCATGTATTCCAATGCAAAGATTCTAGGAGTAAGGGAGGAAGGCAGTCTGTAAGGCTCTTCAATGAAACCATACACTCTCAAAACTGTAAAGTCTTTATACAAAAACCAATCCCCAATCCTGTCTCCTGGTGACGATTGCATCATAATATTCATTTCTTCAAACAATCTGGGCAATACTTCATGAAAAAACAACTTATATATCTCTGACATAATGGAATTCACGAATTCGAACATATTGATTTGCTTCAGCAGATCCGAAGAGGATATAGTAGTCAAGAATTGTAATTCAATTACATTTGAACATAATAACATGTTCAACAAATATGATTGGTACTTGAAAAATCTGACCTTTGGGAACTCAACTAATTGGATATGAATAGCCTCTACTAAATATTCATCCAAACTGAAGACATGGACCGGATATGACTCAAACTCAAGACTAACTGTACTCATTTTCAATAAGAAGCCCATGACAACCTCACTGACATGAATGTCACTATCTAGACCTAAAATCTGGTAGACCAGAGATACAACCAATTAGACCTCCTCTTTGAAGATGTGAATATGGTATGGAAAAAAGAGACCTTCATTAAGATTACTAGACAAAAATTCACACTGAATTTCGGTTTTACAACCTTTGTATACTTCAGCTAAAACAGACTCATTCACAAACTCACCACTATCAGGGTAATTATCAAGTAAATTAAGGAATCCACGAATAGCTTTTGCATCAACCCTACACAATATCTTGGACATGGAACGACTCATAATGACTCTCTCAGAAGATGAGTAATTACTTTCACACCACTCAGCGAATTTAGGAAAGGGTAAGGTCTGCTCAATGGTGAATTAATATAGAAATGACTTGCAGGCATTCAAAATGTCTTTTCCTTATGAATTATACCGCCACAATATTTCCTTAATAACTGATACATTTAACATCGACATAAATGGGTCATATACACCTCTATCTCTATCAACCAAAAATTCTTCTCTTTCATCCAGGAACCGGTTAAGACCTTCTAATCCTTTCTCTTTCTCCATAATAGAAAAACGATGATAATTCTATGAATAAAGCTCAAGTGTTCGAAGCTTACCTGTAACTGTAACTGTATGTATGTGAAGTTGACTGCAAAAATATGGTGGGCTGTCCCTTTCATTAGTCCCGGCATGCAACATAAAAAATGACTTTTCAAAATAAGTCAACTTCACTTTATATAAAGGTCTATTCCAGAGGATCCCTCTAGCGGTTTTTCTTAAACCATTTTTCTCCGCGGAATGTACTATGAGTCGCCATGTGTATTGCAGTTTTTATTCCGCTACCACCTTTCTACTTCAACTTCCACGCAACTCTACCCTCTGGATCTGATAACAACCGTTGATGAATACTCACTTTATTTTTAAGCCATTGGATTAACTTGCACGTACACATTTCGCTGGGCCTTTTTGTTTTTAACAATGCGTAACTTTATGGAGCAGACTTCTTATCAACCGTAGATTTTACTGAACTGATCCCATAACCGTCGATCCTCGCGCTTTGTTTATTATCTCTGCCTACCCTTATCTCCCGTGTATCTCCACAGAGTAGATCTATTCTAAACCATTCATTTTCACATCTTAGTTCTATACCATTGGATTATGAGATAATTTCATCGTTTATGCGCCCTTTTATCATACAGTCACATTGTCATACTTAACCAAAGTCCAAGTAACCATCATTTTTCTTCACCATGTTTCCTTCGATACTCTGCAAGTTAATAAGTTGTTAACAACTGTAATATGTGCTAATTTTTATTCCCATTCTATATTGAATAAGGAACTATGTCCACTCCCCACCAGCATCTCGCAACCTTTATTTCACCTAGGACAATAAATTTTTCTTACTTGTTTGTCTACCGAATTCAAATAAAAATTTCTAAGTCATTGATTTTCAACAAATAGTGAACTGCTTGGACAGATAGCCACTCCACCTAAGAAATAGAGGGGAGGTAGTGTCGAACCAAAGATATAATGCCATCATTACCTTTTCAATCCCCCCCTTAGTTTCACTAATCTCATATTGGTTTCTTCAATGGTCTATCCCAAATACATTGATGAAATGAGGAGACATTTTCTTATTACCATGTCTCTTTTGTGGAAAAACATCTCGGATGAATTTCCATGCCTAGAGGCATATAATCATTTGTTTTTCTTGGGTGTTGAGATGATGATTATTAGCATTGAATTGTGTAGAGTTTACCATTAATGTTGTGGTAAGTGACATGAAATCATGGTGGCTTCTAATCATGCTTAATTTACCTTAGGGGAGCCAACAATTTATATGTTTCCCCCCATTTTTTTATCATTTTTCATTTGTTGAGAAGAGCTTCCTGTTTTTCTAATGTATCTACATTCGCACCTAATATGAATTAGATCATATTTAGAGATATTTTGTAGAAGGAAAATAATGTGCTTATGGAGCCTCTCGACAATTATATCAACTAGTTCCTTCTTTTCCTCGTTTTTAGATCACCAAGAAGGAGTCCACTTGAATGATGTCCTTTTGAATTCTTATAGAAACAATGAATTCTAGTCTAATATAAAGTGCATGGCTCTGTACTTAGTTTTTCGTTTCTCTTACTAGGCCCCATTCATATGCTAAAATTGTATTTCTACTAGGATCAGGAATGATCCCCCTGAACATGCCTCCCCAATATTACCTTTGTAAGATCCATAAAAAATATAGAACATGACATTGAATGCTTGAGATCCATATTTGAAATTATTCGACAATAATATCTAATTTCCAAGATGATTTGAAAATAGGCGAGGCCTTGTGGGGGTTCTATTGTTTATTTCTTTGAGGGAAGACCCTAAGGATGCAATCAATTTCTACCAATGGTTCATAATGTAATTTTGTAGTACCTCTAACCATTATTGCCTCACTAATAATACATTTAGCATTTGTAGTGATTTGTCTAGGGTGGTGCATTTTGATTCAAAAATTTCCCTATTTCTAGACGTCCACACTTTCTAGCAAACATAATTTTCATGGCATCCCAGATTTGAGATAACATAGGATTTTTTAAAAGTGTTTCTTGATAACAATATTTCTAGAACATAAAGAGGATGCTCTAGTAATCTATAATATTGATTATTTTATTGAGTTACTTTACTAAGTGATACCACACCTTCTTAGTTATTTTACATTTGAAGAAGAAGTGTTTTGACATTTATTCTTCTTCCTTGTAGAGAATGCATCAAGATGGGAAATATATTTTCCTTTTCTTAAGGTTTTCATCTATGAGGACATGCATGCATCCTTCCTTAACCATATACAATCCCATTGTACCCCATTCTCTGCTATTCTTACTTTTGATGCACAACAAACCATCTCCTTGGTAATATTGTAGTAGAAGATCGAAGGACCTCTCTAATGTTTTTTGAACCTACATTGTTCGCCATTTGATCTGCTTTCCTTCATTACCCTATTCTAACAGGTCAAATAAAGTCGTTATTCCTTTCTCTTGTAGCCAAATATTTAGGTTTGATAATCCTACCATGTTTACTAGTGGTTCCTGTCCCATTATGATCTTCATCCATAAGTTGATTTTTTTCCATTTCCAGGAACCCAATATAGTTCATCCTAGATTAATTTACCTACCAGTTTGCATAGCCTCCATATTCCATAGTCATCCCCTTCCCATTCACAATTGTCTAAACATCTGAGCAATTTTGTTAAGTATTTTTTTCAAAGGGTTTCATTCCATCAGGTTTTTTCCCCTGTAACCATTCACCATAAAAATGTATGACCATCTTCATTAGCTTGGGTCTCGTATACCATGCATCTCTTGTTTTTCAAACTTTTTACAATCACCCATTTAACTAAATAAATAAAAAATCTAAGTTTATTTCCCTCCTTTCCAAAGAAAAGATTTGAGAGTTTAATTTAAACATGTCATTACCCCTACATGAGAAAGAATGTAACTAGATTGAAATAAAGGGAGATAAGTTGGTATAGACTTTATTAGCACAATTTTTCATGCTTGATTTGACCATCTCATGCCCAAATTCATAATTTTTCCCTTTATTTTTTGTGTTATATTTTCCCATTCTGTAGATCGAATTATTTTATGTGAAATAGGGATGCCCAAATATTTGAAGCATGAATAGTTTACTTCATCCATAAAACCAAAGACATAGTAGATGTTTTGAAGGAGTATGGGAGTGACATTCCAGCCAAATATTCTGTTCTTTCTTGGTTATTTGGGCATTAATAACCAAGGATCCTCCCAAGAAAATTATATCATCTGCAAAATACACATAGTTGATTACTTTTACTCCCCTTGTTGTGGTTATGCCTAGAATATTTCCTTCATCCTATTGCTTCATTAATCGTCTACCTAGTGTTTCTGCCATTAGACCATAGAGATGGGGAGATAATGGGAATCCTTATCATAGACCCCATGACACTTGAAATAATTGGATAAGATAACATTAACCAATGGAGTGATCCAATGTCAGATTATTCCTTATTTGATCCATTTAATGAAGAGAGGGGAAAACCCAAAAATCCCCAACACTACAAACAAAAAACTATGTCTGGCCAAATCAAAATCATTTTCCATATCCAACTTAATTTCCATCCATTCTTTTTTTCTTTGTGACGCTAGATTTTATTGCTTCTTGCACTAGTACAGTGTTTTCAATCAGCGATGGAATTTGACGGGTAAATTCCCATCATGGGCCAATTTACCCATCAAATACAACTAAGATTTTACGGAGACCGTCAAAATCTGGCTTAAAATATAGAAAACTTTTTAGATTTTGATTGTTACTGACAATTTTGACGGGTGTCCGTCATTTGAAATTCCAACCCTGTTTTCGATGATCTTCATTTTTTGTATGAATCCCCCTTATCCTTCATAAATGATATTTGGTAACCATTTTTTCACATTATTTGCTATTATTTTTGTGATAATTTTGTAAGAAAAGTTACATGAAGAAATTGATTTAAATCTTGCAAAGGAAGTTGGCCTTGTCTCTTTTGAAATGAAGGCCAAGAAGGAGGAGTTTATATCTCCTCTGATCTTGTATTTTCCTTGCATCCAAGATAGAATTCTACAAATATTATTTTTAATTATGTGCTAGAATACTCGACAGAAATGAAATGTGAATCTATCCAGCCCTATAGATTTGTCGAGAGTTAGCCCCCTTATAACTGCTAGAAATTCATCTTCATGTATGGGCTTATATAATTTATGATTTCCCTCCTCTGTTATTAATCTCTAGATGTCGGCCATCATTTCATGTTTTACTCTTCTTACTACAACAAATTTCTCAATATAAATTTGTTTATAATGTTGGTAATCCTCTTCCTGAGTTATTGTGATACTGGTGACGTTTGTCCTTTCTACATCCTAGATTTCTTGAATTGCATTTCAATTAATGTGTAATTTGACATGTTTATGAACAAATATGTATTCTTATCACTAGATTTTAGCCAAAGGGATCTATATTTAAATCTCCGGGTCTCTTCTTATTACATGTTGATCTCAATTTTTTTTGTTGCTTGAGTCTTGTTCTTTTAAGAGGAGTTCTGCAGTTGCTTTTATTGTTTCCATATCATTTTGAAGTTTGTTCCAATTGTTTTTGTAGTTTGAATCTTCTCTTATCAATATATTAATACTTGTACTTGGACCAATATTTTATATATATTTTTAACCTATAGAACCCCCCCCCCACACACACACACATGTGTGTGTGTGTGGCGGGGGGACTCTATATATGACCCCCACACTTTTTAATGAGAGTAGGAGACTTTTCCCTATTTAACTATAGAGGATTAAAGTAAAAAGGAATAGGTCCTTGATTCTCTAGAATATCTATATTTATATTAATTGGGTTGTGATATTACACTACTCTTGGAAGTATGGTTTCTCTCACCAAGTATATTTTCTTAAGTAGAGAGCTATGTATTAGAAATATGTCCAATTGAGAAGTGAAGTGGTATGGCCCGATTCTTTAATTTGTCCATGTATAAGTTCCTAGTTTTGGTGTTATGTAAGCCAAATCAATGTCTCCAACTAAGTCTTTCATATTTTCACCATAAGGATCTCTTATTGGTGTTCCTCCTCTTCTTTCTTTGTGGGAAACGTAGGTGTTTAAGTCTCATTCCACCAAAGTACAATTATCTTCTCTCAATGAGTTCATAGTCTTCCAAACACTTATTTGAGGCCATACTATACTCGAATGTACACAATACATATTTTTACTTTTTCTAGAGTTACTAGATGTTCCAATTCTATCAGCATGCAGTTGTTTTCTCCTGTTGGAGACATTTACCACTATACACACTCATTTTGGTCAATTTGTCCTAGTTAAACCACTATCCTAAGTTTGATTGACTTAATTGACATCATAGGAGAACTGTATGACATTATTATGATCACACCCACGCCCACCTTCAAGCAAGGAGGCCAACTAAGCCTTCTCCTTCATTCGGGTAGGCTAACTGGAGCACTCTGGGGGTGATCTGAGTGTCATAAATGCACCTAATTGATAAATGATGGTTACAATCAGTTAAACAGAGTAGTGAAGGTGCCTCCTTTCATTAAATTGATTATTTAATGATTATTTAATGAATTGGAGTCAACAGGGGCGCCTCCAACCACTTCTGATGGTCAGTTACACTTCAGTTAACCTCATCGGGGTTCACTGGAGTCATTGATGCGCTACCACTTATTGGTTGGCTTGCAGTGACATGTGTCTGAGCTACTTTCAGTTAGACTCAGTCATTTATTGCACTCCAAATTCAGTTCAGGATCAGTTGAGTCAATTAGGGTTTTGATTAGTGGTTAAATTGAGTGTTCACTGTGGCTTACATTTAGTTAAGCTAGACTCACTCATTCAATTCGAATGACCTCCTTGGGAATTCGAATTGTCTTGGAATTCATGCATATGGAATGATCGTTGTATTATATCATTCATTATTCATTTGATTATACAGAGCTGGTACTTCCATTGCAGCACCTTTTTTCCAATTTTATGCATATTTGTCTGAATTCTTTGTGAGACTGTGTTTTCAATTCTTAGAACAATGTGACAAATTAATATGGTATCAGAGCTCACGGTGGGATGAACCTTAGATCTCTCAAAAATGAGGTTTTTGATAGATCTTCCATGCCAAATTGAGCAAAGCTCAAAAATTCCAGCACTGCACCAGAAGTCAAGGCTTACCACTTAACACCCCAATTAAGGAAATTGTTGGTCAAGATTGCTTGATCAACTATGCTGGGTGTAATGAAAGCCTAAAATGTGCAGGTTGTCCAACCTTACGGTGCCCCTTTTGTTGTGATTTGAAGGTTTTCAACAGGTGAAACCATTCGCTCGAGCAGTTTCATATGGCTTCTTCTGTAGAACTCTTGACTCCATTCAATTTCCACTCATGGAAAGGAGACATGGATATCCAACTATGTGCTAGAGGAATATATAGGGTCACTATGGACACTGAAGAAGAGCCTCCTTCTATGACAGACAAAGCTAGATTCTTGAACAAAAAATATGAAGCATTCAGATTCTTGTGCCTCTCTGTTTCCCAGGATATTATTTTCCATCTCTCGAGATTGAAGACTCCAAAGGAAATCTGGGACAAATTGGAAACACTGTATGGAAAACAGGATGATTTGAGAGTATACCAGCTTGAGAATGAGTTGATGTCTCTCCATCCTTCCAATTTTGAGACCTTGAATGCCTTTTTCACAAATTTCAAGCACATTGTATTACTGTTGAAGCAACGCAAAGTGGAGAAGGGGGATGATCAGCTCATCCTCACAATACTCTCCAAACTTGGAGCTGATTATTTAGTTTTTGTCTCTACATTCTATGTGGGGAAGCTCACAACCCCTGGATGGAATATGGCTTCACTCAATACCTTCATTGAGTCCCTAATAAGTGAACATGATAAGCTTGTCCAAATGGGGATCATCAGATCCTCCCGTGATAAATCCCTCCATGTCTTGGGGCCCAAAGATCTGAAGGGTAAAGGAAAGTAGTAGAAGAACCCAAAAACCAAATTCAAAGCTCCTAATCCAAAATTTGAAAACCAGCAGCATGAAGAGTCTTTCGACTCAAAGAAGAACAAAGGAAAAGGGCATCATGGAAAGGAAAAAGTCAAGTGTTCATACTATGGGAAGGGATTCCACCCTGAACATGCCTGCATGAAAAAGAAACTTGATGAAGCTACCTCTATCCTTGAGAGAAATCACATCAATCTTCTGGAAATATTTCAAGGGAGAGATCAGCAAGATCGGGAACCATAGCATGAAAGAGGTCATGCCCTCATGGCAAGCACTTCGAATTACAAATCACTCTTGATAGATTCTGGAGCTTCAAACCACATGATGGCTGAAAGAGACTCCTTCTCATATTTGGAGATTGGAAAATCCATTCCCATCCACATGGCAGATGACTCCACCATCATTTTTGAAGGACAAAGTACTATTGATCTTGAACATGGCTACTTTTCAAATGTTATGTATGTACCATCTCTGGCATCAAACCTCCTTATTGTTTAACAAATGACACATATGAGAGTGCCCAAGAGATGATCCATCAGCCCAGATGCTGTAGAGATCACAGAACCTACATCCGGGAAACTTGTTGCAAAAGGCCTTGCAAACCATCATCCAAAAGCCTATGAGTTCTCCCATTTTGTGGCGGATACAAATCCCACTGCATTGCTGACTCATGGAAATGAAGTTAGTAGACTATGGCATGAGAGATTCAGCCATCTGAACTTCAAATACTTGCAGCAATTACAGAAAAATTATATGGTTGAAGGCTCCCGGTCATCAAGGCAACTACAAGAATTTGCAAGGGTTGTGTTGTTGGAAAGCACCCTGAGCATAAGATCGATCAGGGGAAGGCAAGCCGAGCATCATGCATCTTGGTACTGATACATTTTGATATCAGCAATCCAATTCCTATCACATCCATGAATGGATCAAGGTACGTTTTGACTTTCATTGATGATTTTTCCAGGTACACATGGGTCTTCTTTATCAACAAGAAGTCTGAAGTCTGTGAAAAATTCACTGATTTGAAGGCTTTGATCGAGAATGCATTTGGAAAAAAGATCAATATATTCAGATATGATAATGGCAGGGATCACTTCAGTAATTAGTTTCTGCACATATGTTCCCAAAGTGGTATTCAGTTCCAGCATTCAATTCCCTACACTCCCTAGCAGAACAGTGTACCAGAGAGGAAGAATCGGTCTCTCAAGGAGATGACCACCTGTATGTTGGAATCAAATAAGTTGGCTGAAAATTTGTGGGATGAATCCATGCATGCTGCAGCATATATTCAGAAAAAATTTCCACACTCATCCGTGAAATGGAAGACCCCTTTCAAATCATACTTTGGACACAAGCCGGATGTGTCGAATCTGCAGGTGTTTGGGTCCACTGCATGGGCCCGAATTCCACTTGATAAAAGGAGGGATTTGCAACCGAAAATAATAGAATGTATGTTTATTGGGTATCCTAATGAATCAAAAGGTTTCAAGCTTATATATATCAAAACAAAACATATCATCATCGAAAGGAGTGTCAAGTTCGATGAGCCTCTTAAGGAGGTGGAACTAGTGAAGGAGAAAACTGCTGAATTTCCTTCCTATTCTACTGAATATTTGGATGATGAAATTGGGGGTGATGAACCTAATTTGGATCCTTTTATTTATAATATTAGTTTACAAAAAACATCATATGATGAATCATAACTTGAAGTACAAAATCATCTTCCAACTTGGGCCCGACAGACACTCTCCTCCGTAGGAGATAACAATGAAAATCCGCATGATCCAAGGAGAACCTGGTCTGATTTCGAAAGTGCAAGTATTGTGCTTTCTTGTCCTGATTATTTTGTCTAAATATTTTTATTTGATGATAATTTAATACCCAAATTCCTACTACCATGCTTGGAAGGATCCGAGATGGCAAGTTGCCATGGATGAAGAGATGAATTCTCTTCAAAAAAACACTACTTGGGAGCTAGTTTCTCTTCCTCCGGGAAGGAAATTGGTTCAATGCAAGTGGGTGTTTTGAACTAAGGTTGCTGCAGATTGAAGCACCTGAAAATATAAGGAAATTCTGGTTGCAAAAGGTTTCTCCCATGTCCAAGGTGTGGACTACCATGATACTTTTGCACCGGTTGCAAAAATGGACTCCATCCGCCTAGTTTTGGCAATTTCAGCTTCTAAGCACTGGGAAGTGCATCATATGGATGTTAAGTCAGAATTTATGCATGGGGATATTCATGAGGAGATATAGATGAAGCATCCTAATGGATACATTTCTGATCCATCTTTGGTTTGCAAGCTAAATAAGTCACTATACGGGTTAAAATAGGCCCCAAGAGAGTGGTATTCCAACATGGATGCATTCCTTCACTCGTAAAACTTCCAAAGGTGTAGATCAGATACAAATGTGTATATACAGAAGTATGATGGTAATTTGATTATTATTTTTTTATATTTTGATTACTTACTGATCACAAGTAGCACAGTTTCTTCTATTTCAGTCATCAAAACTACTCTCCACAATGCATTTGAAATGAGCGATTTGGGGCTCTTAAAACAAATTTTTGGGCTCAAAATTGAGAAAAATTCTGATGGGATAATCGTCACTCAGTCCAAATACATATAATACCTATTATTCAAGTTTAACATGGCTGAATTTAGAGCTACTCCATTCCCTTTCCTTTCAGGGATCAACCTTGAAGAAGGAAAAAGCACACCTCCCATGGACTGCACTATTTATCGACTGTTGATTGGTAGCTTGTTGTACTTGAATCATTCTCATCCTAATATCTGTTATGCCATGAATTTTGTATCAAGATACATGAAACATCCCCATGATTTTCATTGGAAGGAAGCCAAGAGGATCCTCCATTAAATTCAAGGAACCAAGACCTATAGCATTCACTATGCTGCAGACTCCAAGCTAGAGCTGGTTGGATACACATATTCCGATTGGGTGGGTGATTCTGTTGATTGGAATTCAAATTCTAGATATGTATTCATGTTTTTTGGTGGCCCCATTTTCTGGTATATCAAAAAGGAGGCTTCCATAGCATTGTCTTCAGCAAAGGCCGAGTATCGAGGAGTGGTGAATGCTTGCATCCAAGCTGTTTGGTTGCAAGGCATTATTTCATAGTTTGATATTGGTAGTAATTTGTCCACTGTCCTCTTTTGTGACAATCAAAGTGCTATTAATATATCCACAGATCCAGTTACCAGGTAGAGGACCAAGCATTTAGAGATACACATGCACTATATCAGGGAGCTACTGCATGACAGGACCATCATTCTACAATACTACCTGACTGATGAGCAGATTGCATACATATTCACCAAGAGATTTTTAGAAATGAAGTTCACTTACCTCTGTTCACTGTTCAGGGTGAGTTCATCAGGGTGATCCAACTACTTTTAGTGTTCAGCTTGAGGGGGGGTTTTTCCCACTGGGTTTTCCCTCTTTTCCTCACTTAGTTTGTTTTGAGCATTGTTTGAGTTTTAGTATTGTACAGGGTGATATATGGCCTTTGTTGCTGGGGCCCTAGAATTTTTATGCACTTTATGTTTTCTACTTCTCCTGAGTATATCTTAAGGTGGGGTGTTGGAGACATTTACCACCATACACACTCATTTTGGTCAATTTGGCCTAGTTAAACCACTATCCTAAGTTTTATTAACTTAATTGACATCATAGGAACACTGTATGAAATCATCATGTGCACACCCACGCCTACCTTCAGTCAAGGAGGCCAACTAAGCCTTCTCCTTCATTCGGGGAGGCTAACTAGAGCATTCCAGGGGTGATCTGAGTGTCATAAATGCACCTAATTGATAACTTCTAGTTACAATAAGTTAAACAGAGTAGTGAACGTGCCTCCTTTCATTAAATTTATTATTTAATGATTATTTAATGAAGTGGATTCAAGAGGGGCGCCTCCAACCACTTCTGACAATCATTTACACTTCAGTTAACCTCATCGGGGTTCATTGGAGTCATTGATGCGCTACCACTTGTTGGTTGTTTTGCAGTGACATGTGTCTGAGCTACTTTCAGTTAGAATCAATCATTTATTACACTTTGACTTTAGTTAGGGCTCAGTTGAGTCAATTAGGGTTTTGATCAGTGGTTAACTTGAGTGTTCACTGTGGCTTACATTCAATTAAGCTAGACTCACTCATTCAATTCGAATGACCTCCTTGGGAATTCGAATTGTCTTGGAATTCATGCATTTTGAATGATCATTGTATTGTATCATTCATTATTCATTTGATTATACAGAGTTGCTACTTCCATTGCATCGCCATTTTTCCAATTTTATGCATATTTGTCTGAATTATTTGTGAGACTGTGTTTTCAGTTCCTAGACCACTGTGACAAATTAATATCTCCTTCGTGTGATAAAGTTTATATTTTCTTGCATCCTAGTATCTTGCCAATCCTATAGATGCTCCACTTACACTAATTGTGGCTGCATTACCTTGTTTCCACTCTTTCTAAATAAGTGCACAAATTTGATTTTCTTCCATTTTAGTCTCCCATTGAAAAAGAAGCGAGACTCTTTCCTTGTGACCCATACTTTTAATTGCTTCTATTTTTATTTTCCTCCTAGACCTCTACAATTCCAAGAGACTATATTCATTATTTATTAAGGGAGTTTTGGATTTACCTCTAACATCTTGTTTTTTCCCTCATGTATTCTAACTAGATGTTGTTACCTTTATGTTATTATCTATGTAATATCTATTACCTAATTGTTTTTCCCTAGTTGATTTTTGTTACTTGCTTTTGTGTCCTTCTCCTTTCTATTTCCTTGTATTGGACTATCTTCGTTTGTGTCCTTTGAAGATTCATCTTGTCATTGATTTTATTTTTGTTTGGCCATAATTCCACAAGTCTCTTCTTCCTCACCTCTCAAATGTGAATTAATTTCTTCTTCGCTTTGAAGGTAGAATTGATCTATAGCTATCCATATTTGTATCCTCTAAAACTACTAGTGGTGTATGACTTATTGGGTTGCATTCCCAATATCTTAATGGATATTCTTTCTCCTTTTCACTATATTTTTCATTGAGATCTATTAGGACTTGAAAGTGATTTTATGGAGAAGGAGATATAGCCTTGATTGACATTGAAGCATTTAGAATATGTTTCCTTTCTTCATTACCTGATGCCAACTTTTCCCTTGAACTTTCTTTGCTTCTTTCTCCTTTTTCTTTGGGAATATCTTGCAAAATATCCATACTCATGACATCTTTTACATCTAAAAGGAAACTGGTCATAGTATGCCTTTTGTGCATGTGTCCAAACATCTATTGTAAGTTTGATAACCTTTTCCATTCCGTTATCCATATCCACCTCTGCACATATTTGATCCCATGAGAACATTGCAAATTTAGGCTTATATGTATCTATGTATCGTACTAAACAATTTACTATAGATGTCAATAACTCATCACACCAACAATGCAATGGAAGATGAGGTAGAATTACCAATACCAATACAACTGAGGGGATATCACATTTAGGATCAAAATACATATTCTAGCTGTTTAGATACATACCTCTTGGTCTCATAAATATTTACCATTTAAAAAAATTAGGTCTTGATCCTCCTTATTTAAAAAAAAAGGTCTAGTAACCCCTTCCATGGAAGTGGTGTTGTATCCTTCTAGACAAAAGAGTCCTCTAGTTTTTGTTTAGCCATATCTCAAAAACTCGTGGTGATGGAGAGATACCTATAAAGAGTCTCACCAATCCTTTTTATAACAAACCCAAGGCTTTCATCTTTGCTAAAATAGAAGACATCTTTACATCTGGGGCAGAATCCCTCTTCGCAAACCGCATGGAGGATTAAGGAGGGACTGACACAGTTGTAGGAATAACAATGGAAATGAAATGGAACTCATCATTCAATATAGGATCTCTTGGATCATGATATAGATGATCCATAGCCTCAATCTCACATATTTACGGTGCAACAACGGAGTAGACTATGTCGAAAACATTGTAGAGCTGTTCTCCTAAAATATTTGAAGTGAGCAATATAAATCCATAATTTTAAGTAACAATGATATGAATTATATGGATAAAGTACATTTATTTAAAAAGAAAAAAAACATCCACCAAGTCATTTAGCCATCTACATTAGCTAGAAACATTTTCTAAAAATGGAGAAGGTCGGAATTTTTGCAGAGGTTCTGCAAAAACCTCCAGTAGGTGGTGTTTTTCTTGTAGTGTTTATAATATTAAGCTTAAGAGAAATATGGCATATTCAATCCATCTCTTAGAGGTTGGGATTGAACTATTTTAGAGCATGACTATGATCAAACACCTAATTTACAAGCTTAATATATTTCACATGAATGATACAAGGCTACATAGAATTTCTTTGAATTCTTGTAAAAGTATCCTGAGAATTTAACAAATTGTGGCATAAAGATGTTGATTCTTGACTAAACCATAGGAGGATAAAAAGAGAGGCCCCTACTCAAAATATTCATAATATTAAAAACACGATCACAACTAAAGTTAAAAGAAACTATTGTGCAATGAAGAAATAGAGAATATCATGTCCTCTAAAGATATCACTAACCCAAGTTAAAAGATCAAAATTATCTTCCTATTATAAATGGAATAAAGAAAATTAACATTGCTAAAATAAACTATACATTAGATCTCAATTTCACAATATTTTTAATACCACCAATCTTCATAAGTTGTTAATTTTTCCCTCTTACGAACTACCAATGAGTTATTTTAAGAGGTGTGGTTTTCATTGATTAACTATGATGAGTTAATCACATTTGACGATATCAACCAAGATGAATATTCTGATTACCATTTCGACAACTAAATTATGATCAATTTTAAGATCTTTGAAAAAATAACCTTTGTCAATTTTTTTTAAATCCAATAAACCAAAAATAATGTAAACCATTGTTAAAAACATCATTTTAATAAAGAATAAATTAAACAAGAGCCATGAGGTGGTGTTGGCCCTAGGAAAAGTTAAACATAATTTTTATCCAAAATTATGTTTGGAAAGATAACGATTCCATTCGCAAGAAGGGTCTATGACGGAAGAAGAGTCTGTGATGGAAGAGAAGTTGTGACAGAAGTAGTTGTGAAAGAAATATCAACGATGAGAGAAGCTGTGGAAAAAGGAACCATGACAGAAGAAGAGAAAAATAGCTAAAAAAGGGTAGTTCGGTTGATTGTGGGTAAGGATTTAATTAGAATAAAGCATGATTTTGGTAATAAAGCATAATTTTATTTTTGGACCGATAGTGCCTATTGTCATTTGTAACTGAATGTGTGAGAATAGATATGACAACCTATAAGCTAACAAACAAGAGTCGATTGATTAAAATGGGTAGAAGGTTATAGAAGGAAAAACCCAAGATGTGTTCGGGGTTGGTTTGAAATTGGTCAATGTAGTTGATGTTAGTTGAATGTTAGTTGGTTGATTCTTTGTGTAGGTAGAGAAGAGGGAGATATGTTTATCTAGAGGATAGATCTAGGTTGTGTGTGAATTGACAAAGAAGTAAAAAAGAAAGAAATACATAGTCCCTAAATGTGAGAGCATGAGAGGAGAGAAGTCTGTATGAGTTATAAATAATACCTAGAGAGGATTCTACAAGCTGAGTGCATAGACAGAAGATGCTAACATATTTCTCATGCCAAACGAAGAGCTCCTTTGTGGTTTTTCTTGGATGGGTTTCTACAGTAACTATTGTCTCTGTGTGTCATTGATTAATATGTTTATGTCAATTGCATGTATGTTGTGAATAAGTAGACCTGACTATGTATCATTGTATCTGTTTATGAATAAACTCATATATATATGTGTCACACTACTTATTGAGTGAGTCTGTAATAAGGTTGTTATATTGAATATTGCAATGTGTGTCGATTGGTAAATAGATTGTTATCTTGAATGCTTAGCCAAGGAATACTGAGTATAATCCCCATCTTTGGTCGCATCATCTAATAAAGTACTGCATAAGTATAGATCCCCATACAACTGCATAAACCAGGTTCTTGTAGTTCCCAATAAGATATCTTGGGTAATACCACATCTGCGTCACATATGCTATCATCGGGGTCCTCCTCTATCGGGTCGATATCTTTATATTTTGTTTCCTGCTAAGGATATGAACTAGGGTCAAAGGGAAAGAAAGGCCAAGAAATGGTTCCATTTCCAAGACTGGAATCATTTAGGTGGGGATATGTTGTGGCACCCAACTAACTCAAAAATTCAAGATTGGGTGGATTTTAAGGCACTAGAGTTTGCACGGGAAGAAAGTGAAGGATCTCAGCTAATCCCAGTAGAGTGGTTGGATAGATACCTCTATACGGATATTCATGATATTTTATTTTGTGAATTTCTTATTTTGCTACATGAGTGGTTGTTAATGCTAGCAACCCAACGAAGAAACTTTCAAGAGGAATAATTGATAGAGTGGATCCCTCAGCTAATTCATTTCCTAAAAAGTGTTAGCAACACTACATCTACATCTATTGATTTATGGGTTAACTGTATTTTGGAAGAGTACAACATAGAAATTGCTTTCAACACCATAAAATCATACAGTGAGATGGAAAGATAATTTTTCCAACGACCTAGAGGATGGTACTTGGCATCTTTAAATATTTAGATCAAGATACTTGTATATGAGAAAGGGATATGGATAATGAAATATGGAAAATAGAGGTTTGAGCATAAATAACTGGGATATGTCACAAGAAAAGTGTGAAGAAAATGGATAAAAGTAACATGAGATGTTTCCTGGTGATGGCGAGGATGAGATAGAAAGTGGGAGCATGAGGAGTGGAAGAAGATTTCGATCGGGAAACAGAATAAGGACTCTAACAAGAAGAGGAAGTTGCAGTGCGACCATAGGGGAGGACTACCCATTGGTGTCACACTTCAATGAAGGTTCTTGTGACAGGGAAGAGGAATACAAGATTATATCTGAGAAAGAATAAGAAGAAGCTCCAGATCCAGAATATGGATACGACATACCCATGAACCTACATACAACTATGGAGGTAAGATCTAGAAACTCATCACCAACTAGCAAAAACTTTAATACAACAGTACGAAGAGAAAATATGATGGCTGGAAATGATATAAAGTTTTTGATATTTAATGGAAATACGGTAGAATATCCTTAGAAACATTGGTTTCTATGTGAATCTGTGTGGATCGTATGACAAGTCCTAGATGAAGCCAACAAAAAATCTCAGATGATCACAACCCTTAGAGGGCTTGCATTGGATTGGTACATGAAATTCTCTTTGGTGCTGACAAGAATCCAATAGAAAACATTAGATCAAATAAAAGTAGGACTAATAGACGAGTTCAGAAATACGAAATATGAGTCATAGTGTATTATGGAGATTAAATAAATTAATAAATTGATTATGGAATCTGTTTGGGACTTTGACTAAATATTTAAGACGTTGATGGAAAAATTAATTTTCCAGATGTCATACGTTCAACACAAAGAATGGTTTATTGTAGTGTTGTTACCGCACATCCAAATCCCTTTGATGCAACAAAAGATTGTATCCCATACTAGGGCTATGGAATTGGAGATGAAGTTGGAATCCTCACCGATTGGAGAAGCTTGTGTAGGAATGATGAAAATCCAGTCACAACTAGCCAATAGTACACTGTGACTCCAATATATTAAAAAGGGGAAGAAAGTACAAGAAGAACTCTGGTGTACCAGATGCAAAATAGAGGGACACCACAATGACAACTTCCTGGAATATATGAATTATGTCACATCAAGAGCATTGAGCTTGATAAATACAGAAGGGATTCCTTGGTGTAGAATATGCCATGCTAGAGTCCACCATTCGGAAGAGTGTTTGTACTTATAAAATATTGTAAACGTGCCAACTAGTTTGTACAGTAATTTTTGTCAATAAGTAGGCCATGATGAGAAAGAATGTAGAGCATATCAGCTAATGTAGGAGAAAAAAAATGATACTTATTTAGTGAAGAAAGACAAATAAATGTAGGATGAGCGAGCTCATGTTCAATATCCATAGGCTTAATATACTCAGGCCCAATATCCATAGAATCAATACCCACAACAACAATGCCCTCAACTCAGGGGGTGATTTTAGAGGCCGAGGACAAGGAGGATGATTTGGTCGTGGAAGGGGCCAAATTATATGTTATAATTGTTAGAAACCTAGACACTTTCCCAGGGACTACACAAGACCTACTATGCCATGTTCATACTACAATGCTTTCAATCATACTGTTGAAGAATTTCCTCAGTTATTTGTGATATGGCAGACCAATATTGTAGGAAATAAAAATACACCACAAAATCCTAATCCAAACCCCAATCATAATATCTAGAAGATATCTACTAAACCAAGGGAACCACATATTGTTGTTGTGAGAAGAGGAGGTGTCACCAAGGGGGTTAGATCTAGAAGAACCATATGGAAAACTGCAGGTGTGACCAACACTGAAAAATAAAGCACCATTCGACGTCCAAAAAGAAAAGAAAGTATTGTTGGATGCATGACCAGAATTTGTCGACAAAAAATAAAGTGTCGACTTCTAGAAGGCCAATATTAGAGATTCCTGAAATATTTGATCAGATGTTCCAAAATAAATCAACGATAAAGGTTAGGAAATTAAAATCAATTTTTCAAATTTTATTAGGACTAATGCAAGATAAATATGTTGTCACAGGATTGACAGCTCTAATAGAACAACCTCAAGAAGAGGTGCGACCAAAAAGAAGGGTTAATCATGTGGGAAAAATATTGAAGACTGGTATAATACCCCAGTTTTGACCTCATGGTATTAATATTGTACATGATGTATATATAATTGAGATCATGGCATGGAGATCAAGTTCAAGTCCCTTTCATTGATCTGGTGTTTTGTATAGGTGATCAAGGTTGATTCCTATGGTTATAGTGCTAATTCAAGCACAACATATTTTGAATATCATGTAAAAATACAATTAATAAAATACCACAGCTAGCTATGGAACTGGAATGTGAAAGAGATGGGGGAATGGTTCCACAAGAGATAGGGTGGGGATTTAGTCAAACCCCATAAGACAATAGGGGGTAACCAAATTTCAATGGGGAAACCCATGAATCCTCATCTAATGTTTTGTCCTTTGTACTCAATCATCAATTTCTTCTAGAATCTGGTTGAGGCGGTTAATTCCTTGGGCAGAGCAAGGCATGGAAAGTTGATTTCTTATCTGTTCAATCCTGCAAGTCTATAGTCTGGGAAGTTTTGATCTTTCTTCTGACGCAAGGACGAACATGGATGTGTGCCAGTCTATCCTTTCTCTCAGTAGTGAGAAGGTTTTGTTGTTGTTCCTTGTTGTGGGAGGATAACATTCTATTCATTATTCCTGACCATTCTACCATTCTGGGGGGGAGACCATTCGATAATTAGGATTAGTTTTTTCATGTATGTTGTTGGTGTTTCTACCATCCTGAGTCACAGAGGTGTGGTTGTGCAGTGTTGGCTAGAGTGACATTTTGGTATGAGACCCTGTTTTCTCTTTGTTATAGAGTGGAGCCTGTGTGGCTCTGTTTTCCTTGCAGATTGTTGTGATGTGCATCCTTGTTTTGGTCTAAAATGGTTAGGAGTAGAGGAGTCCTAGAATTGGATGATAAAACTAGTGAAGAGAGGAACCTCAGAAACAGATCAAGAGGGACTGGAAAATCCTTAACGCATACCCGAAAGAGAACTGGAAGGGAAGGTATGGCCTAAGGGAACTGTGTGGCATTGAAGGGAATACTTCCTTGTTTTAGATGTGTAGGTATTGTGAATTTCCAAGCTCGATAGATCTAGTGTAGGTGTCCATAGTTCTGTTGTTGAACTCACTAGCTAGAAATTCTACTTTTCCATTTCCTTAGCAGACTGATAAACCCAACTATAGGTTAGTTTGGTTGTGTCTTGTTGTGTATTTAGACTTGACTGTAATCCTTGGTTGGATAGTCTGAGAAATCCCACTATAGGTTGGCTCTGACTGTGTTTTAATCTATGATGGATAAGTGTGAACCTGTTATTCCCTAGTTCCTTGTGGAAATCATTCCCAGCTCGAGTGTGGCAGTGTGTTGAGAGATTAATGAACACACTCGCCTAAGGTTGGGTGGAATTTTGTAGCGACATAGCTAGTTGCAGGGAAACTCCATAACTCAAGATAAGTATTCTCTGTCATTCTTGTTTATGCAATGTAGTTTCTTAGGAATGAATGAATCAGATGAATGACTATGTTGAATTCTATTGATGAATTAAGTGGAAGTTTACTTGTGTATATTTCCTTCATTTTACTCATTTTTATGCCTGTATGTTTCATGCATTTTTTCCTAAGTCCCTAAAGGCTAAAGGCCTATTTAAAGAGTTAGAATGCCTTTTATTTAGTGTTTCCACCCCTTGGAATCCACCTAAGGAAGTAGAAAGGTGGAAATTGAAAAAGAGCAGTTGAACGGGGAATAAATGGTGTGTTTTTGCACCCCGAGATCTGCCTACGAGAGGTGGAGAGTGGAAGCAGAAAATTACATAAAATTTATAAGAAAATTTTAACTTTTCGATTTATGAATTATGGGGTCGAAAAGTAGAAGTCAGAATTGCAGAAAAAGATAAGGTCGAAAGCTAAGTTTTCTGATTCCTGGGTTCTGCACTGGAGGGTGGAAAGGCAGAATGTAGAAGGTAGAATCATGGATAGAGGATTCTGTCATTTGATAGTTTTCTTATTCCTGAGTGTGGAAATTGAACCCAGTGATAGAACAATAACACTCACAACAATTATCAATTGTACATGCAAAATCACTCACAAAAGAGACTGAATATGGAGCTGAACACTAAACTGTATTAACTCAGTGTACAATAGCCAACCCTGTAATAACATAGGCTGCTGCATTAAATAATTACATAAGGGATTTGAATGCATGAGGAGGCAATTCCAATCTAGTCAAAAGCATGCTTACTAAAATTAAGCAATTCCCCCATAGGTTCATAAAGTAGTTTCCAAATCAGCTAAGGAGCTCAGGAATTGGCAAAAGCACTTAGGTAAGATAAAAGGTGATGGAAGGACAACTCATACATGCTTTTCATAGGAGAAAAGAGTGGAGGATGTGGAGGACAAAAAACTATTTAACCTCACCTAGTCAAACTTTCCCAATTGCCTTAAAGCACTGAAAAAGCAGGCAATAAAGTAGAAAAAGTAGAAGGGCGCCTAGGAGGCCAGGAATAAAGCAGATTTGATTCCTTGAGGTTTCCCAAGCACTCCATGAGTCAAAATAGGCAAGTTTGACCACTAGCTAACTATGGGTTGATTATTCTAACACCCCCCCTTAAGCCTGACTTATGAGCAATATATTAGAAAATTATAGGGCATAGTAACAAGGCTTAGTCACCCTTTACATACTACATGTCCATTTAAACAAGGAAAGAGGCAAAAACCACATGGTAAAATCCTCCCTTAAACATGGACTGTAAAACAAAATTTGGAAATCTTGTCTTCACTCATGCTTCACAGCATGATCAACAATCCCCAACAGTGATTTGAGATTGCTGAAGGTCTTCTCCCAAAATGCTTTGGTGAAGATATCAGCTACTTGTTTTGAAGATGAACAGACGAGTAGGTGAATGGTGCCATCATGCACAAGCTCTCTGATGTAGTGCATATGGATATCAATGTGTTTGGTTCTCTGCTTCTGAACTGGATCATTGCAAATTTGAATGGTACTCTGGTTATCACAGTGGATGGTAGTTGAGTACTCTGATTCAAATCCACACTCTCCAAGTAACCCCTGCAACCATAAACATTGATTTGCTGCATTTACAACTCCTCTGTACTCTGCTTCTGTAGATGAGAGTGCAATGGCACTCTGTTTCTTGCTTGACCAGATGATTGGCCCTTCTGCAAGAATGAACACATATCCTGATGTGGACTTTCTATCTATGCTATCACCTACCCAATCACTGTCAGTAAACCCAATCAAATCAAGATTATATTTTGCTTTATAGAAGATCCCATGTGTCCTTGTTCCCTGAACAAAGTTAAGGATCCTTTTGGCTACTTTCCAATGAATCTCATGAGGCTGATCCATGTATCTAGAAGACACACTTACTGCATAAGAAATATCAGTTCTAGTATGTGTAAGATACAACAAACATCCAATCAATTGCCTATACATTGTATTATTTACCATAGGTGAAGAATCAGCTTCTTCCAGCTTCACTCCTGAAAGGAAAGGAGTCTTGCTTCGCTTGCAATCCTTCATTTTGAATTTGTTCAGAAAATCCAAGGCATACTTGGAATGGTGCACCTTGATTCCATCTTTGGTTTGAGCAATCTCAAGCCCCAAGAATTGGCTTAAGAGCCCCAAATCTGTCATGGAGAAGGCTTGGTTCACTGCACCCTTCAAGGAAGCAATCTCATCCTTTGAGCTTCCTGTAATGAGAAGGTCATCAACATATAACACAATGATCATTAATGAACCATTAATTAACTTCAAATAGGCATTTGGATCTGATTTACACCGAACAAAATTTAGTGATAGCAAGAAGCTATCAATATTGGCATACCAAGCCCTGGGGGCTTGCTTTAGCCCATACAATGACTTTCTCAACCTGCACACATGAGATGGTTTAGTAGCAAATACTTGAGGCTGCTTCATGTATATCTCTTTAGTGAGATCACCATTCATGAAGGCACACTTTACATTCATGTGATGTACCTCCCATTGATTTGAAGCTGCAATGGCTAAGGCTAGCCTGATGGAGTCCATCTTTGCCACTGGTGCAAAGGTCTCATTGTAATCTATGCCATGAACCTATGAGTAGCCCTTGGCTACCAATCTGGACTTTTACTTCATAGGTGAACCATCAGCAGCAAATTTGGTCTTGTACACCCACTTACACTGAACTAGCTTCCTCCCTGGGGAAAGATCCACTAGCTCCCAAGTGTTGCTCTTCTGGAGTGAGTTGAACTCTTCCTTCATGGATTCTTTCCATATTGGATCTCCTGCTGAATATTCATATGTCTGAGGATCTGATTCCACCATCATATAGAATTTCTCAGAAAACATAGGATCCTTCATGCACAGAGCACTCTCAAATTGAGATCTAGTCCTCCTAGGGTCATTGGGGTTCCCAGCTAGCTCTCCTGCTCCATGAATGGTCTTGGCTGCCCATTTTGGCCTTGTAGGGCTGTTAGGATATGAAATAAACTCATAACTATTAGACATATCAGAATCAGCATGTTCAACAATCCCTTCACTTACTTTCAGAGGATCTGGTGGTGAAGAGGCTTCTCCAACTTCCACTGTTGCTAGGGGTTCTTCTTGAAACTGAACACACCTTTCTATGAAGGATTTGTTTGTGCTCAAATGTATCAGATTGTATCCTTTTGAATCTTTAGAGTACCCAACAAATAGACACTCTTAGCTTTGGGGCTCCAAAGCCTTCCTCTTTTATGTTGGAATTCTAGCCCAAGCCCTTGAGCCAAAAATCCTGAAATGGGTCACATCTGGCTTGTGCCCACTCCATGCTTTGAAAGAAGTCATAAAATCAAGCTGTTTATGAGGAACCCTATTCTGGATATAGGCTTCATAGTTGATAGCTTCGGCCCAGTACTTTTGTGGCAAAGTTTTGGCCTCCATCATGCATGTTGCCATCTCCTTCAGTGATCTGTTCTTCCTCTCAGCAACACCATTTTGCTGTGGTGTGTAAGGGATAGAATGTTGCATCTGAATACCTGCATCTACACAATATTGAATAAAATTAGACTTGACATATTCACCACCATTGTCAGATATGAGGACCTTGAGTTTCCTCCCAGACTGGTTTTCAACCAAAGCCTTAAAGACTTTGAAGAGGCCAAAAACTTCAGACTTGTGTTTCAGGAAGTAAACCCAGCAATACCTGGAAAAGTCATCTATGAAAGTCAATGCATATTTGGCCTTAATCATGGACATATGAGGGAATGGGCTAGAAACATCACTGTGGATCAACTCGAGGGGTACAGAGGTTCTCTCATGACTAGCTCTCTCAAATTTATGCTCTGGGTGTTTTGCTAGGATACAACCTTGGTAGACTCCTTTGGAAAATTTTATCTTTGGTAACCCTGTGACCATCTCTTTTTCACTAAGATCAGAAAGATACTTGAAATTTAGGTGGCCAAATATTTCATTCCAAAGATTGCTTTCCTCATTAGCATGAATCAGAAGAGCAGAGGGGTTTGAGTAGGGTAGGAAGTGTGAGAACATGTATACCTTCGAAGTATGATTTGCAACTCCTTTTACAATGACTTTACCACTTGAGATCTCTGTGATATCAACTTCATCAGGGGAGAATATGACCTTCTTTGGAGACCCAGTGTGGGTCATCTGATACATTGATAAGAGGTTGGAGGCAAGACCAGGAACATACAACACATTGTTGAACTGACCATGATCAAGATCAATCCTCCCTTTTCCCAAACTTTTAGTGAGAGAGTCATCTCCCAGTACTATTGGTGGACCTTTCGACATGTCAAGTGAGGAGAATTCCTCCTTGGTCGAAACCATATGTCTTGAAGCTCTAGAATCAATGATGAAACTAGGTGAGCTTGATGTGCCAACAACCAATGCATGAAATCTGTCTCTGTTTTCTGAACTTGATCCTCCTTCTCTCTTGTTTGAGCTATCTGGAAGGGATATTCCATTATTCTCTAGGAGTTGGGTCAGCATGTCTATTTGCTTCTTCATGCAGGAGCTCTCAGTATGATTTCCCTTATTGCAGTATGCACACTTGCTCATTTCTGCTTTATTCTTCTTCTTCTGGTAGTTCTTCTTGGAACCTTGTGGCTCCTCCGGAGACTTGTTCTTGTCTCTCTTTTGCTCAGGTGGATTTTTAGCTTTCTTTTTTCTTTTTGAATCCACCCTCGAATCTCCAGAAACCAAAGCTTGGTCTTTGGATGGTTTGATGGTGCCCATCATCACCAGTTTGTCTTCTTCTTGTGTGAGAGATTCCATGAAATCTGCAAGGCTAGGCATCTTCCAGGTTTGAGCTATCAACTTTGTGGCATAGAAGGTTGAAACAAACATTGAATAGTCAGGGTCAATATTCGAGAGTATGGACAAGACCAGCTAATCATCCTTCTTTTCAATCCCACATTGTTTTAGCTGCAAAACAAGTGCTTTGAACTTGGAGAAATAGAGTTGCAGGGATTCAAAGCTATTTGGACTCAGGGAGATCAATTCATTTTTTATTTGATGTCCCCTCATCTCATCTGTATTTCCAAAAATATCAACAAGCTTCTCCCATACTTCATTCGGTGATGTCAATCCATCAAGATGGAAAAGGAGGTCTCTGGAAATACTCAGACACAAGAGACCATAGGCATCATCCCTCCTGTTGTGCCATTTTATCTTCTCTACAACTGCATTGGGCTCTGCTTCTATTTCCATAGTCACCTTGTAGAGGCCTTTTTCTCTCAACAGTATCTCCATCTCCGCTTTCCATTCAAAGAAATTGAAAGGAGTCAAGATTATCTTCTGAGGTTGATCCATAGCTCAGAAATTGTCCCGGCTGTCAGTAGAAGGCTCCCAGTCACTGATGTCGAACCTGCAAAACAAATTTGAAGGAGATAAATTGATATAAAATGGCTCTAATACCATGTGGAAATTGAACCCAATGATATAACAATAACACTCACAACAATTATCAATTGTACATGCAAAATCACTCACAAAAGAGACTGAATATGGAGTTGAACACTAAACTGTATTAACTCAGTGTACAATAGCCAACCCTGTAATAACATAGGCTGCTGCATTAAATAATTACATAATGGATTTCAATGCATGAGGAGGCAATTCGAATCTAGTCAAAAGCAGGCTTACTAAAATTAAGCAATTCCCCCATAGGTGCATAAAGTAGTTTCCAAATCAGCTAAGGAGCTCACGAATTGGAAAAAGAACTTAGGCAAGATAAAAGGTGATGGAAGGACAACTCATACATGCTTTTCATAGGAGAAAATAGTGGAGTATGTGGAGGACAAAAAACTAGTTAACCTCACCTAGTCAAACTTTCCCAATTGCCTTAAAGCACTGAAAAAGCAGGCAATAAAGCAGAAAAAGTAGAAGGGCATCTAGGAGGCCAGGAATAAAGTAGATTTGATTCCTTGAGGTTTCCCAAGTGCTCCATGAGTCAAAATAGGCAAGCTTGACCACTATGGATGGGTATATGACAACTTGCATAAGGTGGAATCATGAAACTAGGAAAATAAGACAAAAATGATTAATTTAATGTCTAAGGTAGCTAACTATGGGTTGATTATTCTAACACTGAGTTCCAAACTAGAGGGTGGAAAGGAGGAATATGAAAGGAGGAATCATGGATATAGGATTCCTTCATTTTTTGCTCTTCTTATTCCCTAGTTCTGCACTAGAGGGAGGAAATGCAGAAGGGTGGAAGGTAGAAGGTGGAAGGACGTTGAATGATTTCATTGAAAAGTTCTTTTTCTGAGTTTCAAGTTCTGAAGGAGGAAAGAGGAAGGGTGGAAGGAAGAAGTAGGAAGGCCATTGAATGATTCTATCAAAAAGTTGGTTTTATCACTTCCAACTTTTGAAGGAAGAAGGTGGAAGGATGAAGGTCATTGAACGATTCTGTCGAAAATATGTTTCTCTAACTTCCAAGTTCTGAAGGTAGAAGGAGGAATGTCAGAAGGGTGTAAATCTGAACATGAGTTGAACATCTCTATTGCATTTGTGTTTTTTATTTCCAATTTCCAAGGTCGAAAAGGAGGAAAGCAGAAGTGCCGAGGGCAGAGTCTGGAAATGATAGATTCAGTGCAGAAAATGATTTTTTGGTCGCAGAAGGGATATGTGAAGGGAGGAATGACTGTTATAATATTTTATAATCCTGAGAATGTGTTAGTGCCAGAAAATGTACTCAGACTATGAAAGAACAAGCCAACACAATCTCGATAAACACAATTAAGTAAAATAGGTCTTTCTAGGGTTTTGGTTGTAGAGTTTGTAGACAAGAGGGCAGAAACTTCATGAAACTAAAGCAAACACTAAATCATGAACATTGGAAGGACTGAGATGCATAACATATAAACTATAAACCAAACACAATAATAATAGCACTGAATTCCACCCACATTCAACAAGCATTTCATGCATAATAACCTTAAACAAGAAATGAGTATATCAACTGAGTGATTAACACAAATCAGAAATGAAACCATTCAATAGTCTAAATAGGGCTTATAGTTGCATATATTCCATAATTCAGTCATCAAAAACACATAACAGTTTTCACACTTAGCTCATAAACCACAGCTTGATAGCCTCCCCTTGCAACAAAAATCGAACCCTTGGTACTTTCCCAAACTTACATTTATCTTGTTTTTTCAAAAATAGTTATATAACTGAATAGAGTACCTTTAGGTCATCTCTCGAATTGTTCAATAAAACCATCATTATACAAAAATGAAATAACTTTTTAAAAACTAACTAATAATTGCTTTTCTTAAAGTTCTTTTACAAGCCTTTTGTTTCCTCTACTAAAAGAGCAATTCCTTCTAAAGCATGGCTGTTTCTTCTGGCTTTCTGGTGATCTACTTCCAAATCTTCAACTCTTTTTGTCAGCTCCTCATTCTGTTGTATCAGCTCTTGAATAGTTTGTTTTAGTTCTGTAAATAGGCTCTCTGTCTGTCTCTTTCTTTTTAAAGCCTCTTTAGAAATTGAAATCAATTCCTGATAGTGACTATTTACTTCTTCCAAATCTTCTCTCAGTCTTTTATTTGTAGTCACTAATCCTTCATTGGTTTCATGTAGGTACTCAATTTGATGTTTGTATTGCTTGATACTCCTCTGCAAATTTTCATTTTCAGAATCAATGCATTTTCCTTCTAATACTGGCTGCATTCATTAGAGGAAATTTCAACTCAAAATGGGCCTCCTAAAAAAAATTAATAAAATAATAGTTAAAATAATAAAATAATATTTATTAATTTTGGAGGAAGAAAAGAAAAAAACTACTTTTTTGTTTGTATTTTCGGCATATCTACTTGTGTTTTTAATCAAATTTCGATTGAGAGAGCTCACTGGATGCATAATTAAAATTTTCATCCAACGAGTACCCTCTCGACTTAATTTTGATGGACCTCGCTACCCCAAAAATAAGAAATAACTAAAAAATGTGATGATGTCATCATCACGTTTTTTCAGGTATTTCTTATTCCTTGTGTAGCGGGGTCCGTCAAAATTGTTTCGAGTGGGTACTCATTGGATGCAGAATTTAATTTTTCATTCAATGAGCTCTCCCGATCAAAATTTGAGTAAAAACACGGGGAGATATGTCAAAAATACAAACAAAAAAAGTAGTTTTTTTATGATACCTATCCCCAAATTTATATTAAAAAAGTGTTTAAGACCTATAAAGAATTTCAAATTTAAATCAATTTCATTGGCTAACACATGATGACATGGAATTTGAGTTAGAGTTAAAAGGTCCATTTCGAGTTGAAATTTCCTCCAATGCCTTCAGGCATCTAAGGGATTTTCAGCTTCCTAAAAATGCCTTCATCTTCTTCCATATGCTCTGACAAGGTCACAGGGATTTCTGAATACTCTTCAACTTTAACATTGCACTGAGCCGATTTCTCAACAACCTCTCCTTTTTCTATACAAGAGCTCTTTAAATCATTTTGATGTTGTTCTAGAATCATCTTCTTTCGAACCTCCATGAATATTTCTGAGATCTTGGTTTCAGTGAAAACTAGTTTATTTTCTGAAACTATTTTCTTTTTACCCTTCATAACTTCTTTATTTTGACCTTCATAGTCTTCTAGCTCTTCCTAAGATGAAGAGCCTTCAATTTCTATAATATTCTTTTTAGCTAGTTTAGGGTTTAACAACTTCTTCATATTTAATCTGAGTTTGTTCTTTGGCCTATTCTTGGGCCTCCAAGTTGTTCTGATTTCTCTTAACATTTTAAAAACCTTCCCTTGATGTTTAATAGAAGCTAATTCGACAAATTTCCTTTTCCCTCCTTGTGACATTGTCTCTTCTTCAGAATGTGTATGTATATCCTGTTTGGTATGAACCCTAACTTCATCAGATAATGAACTTTCATCTTCTTCAAAGAGTACTTTAATAGAAACCTGTTCCTACTCTTTTACATCTTCCCTATTCCTGCTCTTTTACATCTTCCTTTACACCTTGATTCAATTCTACAGGAAAAGCATCTTCTACAGGCTCAATTTCCTTCACTTATGACTTTGAAACTTTGTTTTCTTCAATATTGATTTGTTGTTCAATTTCAATGTTTTCATCTTCTTGGTTCAAAGATTTTTCTGGTTCACTACCTTCTTCATTATTGACTGTGACTTTCTTTTTAAGCTTCTTGACCAAATTCTGACCTTTATTTAATTGTCTCTTCTGAGACTGCTCTTCCCTCTCTATTTGAAAACCAGAACAAAATAGGAAATGTTCACATGTTTTCTCCCTTTTTTGAAGTACAATACTTATAACTAGTTTTATAAGCCCATGATGAAACACAGATTGTTTGGTGTGATCCTGATGTTCCTTCACCCTGCTAGACATCTTCTATAAACTTTTCAAGAAGAAGAATGGGAGATTCATTTTGGCTTCATGGCTTAGATGTTGCAAGAACCTAAAATGATACTTAAAAAAAAAAGCAAATATCCCTTCACAAGTGATATAACTTTGTAGGATTTTGATAGGCTCTATCCATTCTGGTTTAAATTTCTGAATAGGTACTCCCTTTCCCCAATCTGCTACTACATCTGGAAGTAAGTATTTCTGAGCATCAAAGGTGAAAGGAACTTTTTTAAACCAATATTCACCCTCATCTAAGATCCCTGTAGCTTCTGCTAACAATTCCCTGGTTAGCTTAAAATTCAAAGTATCAAAAGTCACCATATCCTTATCCAAACACTGAGCAAACTTATAATAGACTTCTGAGTGATATCCCTCAATTCTTTCAAAAAAAACTAACCACCCTTCCTCTGAAAACAGTTTTGCATAGTCTGGAAAAGTCTGAACCTAGCTCATGTCTGAAGGTTCAACTCTATTATTTTTACCACTTATTTTCATTTTGAATGACTGTCAAATTATTTCTTTCAGTAAAACAAACTCTAAATCTATTCAAGTCTTGACAATCTGACAGACAATGCTATATTGGGATACCAAAACCCTAAACTAAACTCTCTCGCTTAAACTTCTTAATTCCTTAATTCCGTTGACAGAGAATTCGATATTAAGTATGAATTAGGTTTACATACTAATAATCTTCATTCAATTCCATCATTAATCCTTTGCTTAGTAAAAACCCAAATACATGGACTTTGATATCAATTCGCAGCCTACCTATCAAAGTGATGAATCCAGGTGCTAGAATTGTGTTTTCTTGACTGTCAGGTGTCCAATTTCATTCCTCAATCTTCTTTGACCACTATGATAACTCCAAATGATTGCCCCTCAAAACCCTAAATTTATGACTTGTTTCAGTATTTGATTACACACTGCTAATACTTCGCCACAAACTCATATGATCTTTGTGCACTTCAGGGGATACGAAATTCAAGGCGCATTTATCTCATCATGTTTAACCATCATTATTCCATCACTCTACAACAGACCAACACAACTCACTCTCATGATGATTTTCATAACGTATTCACACCTATCACAATGATCATTCTAAAGGAAACACGTATCAAATCCATCAACCAAGTATGAATGACCTCTCATGTGTGAGAATTTTTAACAAATTTGAACAAAAATGATGATTTTTGAACTGCGTGATTTTCTTGTAGCACATGTGTGTAATTTTTTCAAGCTTGCGCTACAAGAAAGTTTGCTTTAATGATTTTAAAAAATATAACAACTAGCAATGATTTAACTTAGTTAAAATGATCTAGATAAAAAATTTATGATATTTTTAGTACCTTTTTAATTCATACGAACATTCTATAAGCCGCCTAACTGTGAATTTCGATAAATAAAATCAAAATTGAAAAATAAAACTAAGAAATAATATAAACATGAAGATTAAAGAAAAAATATTCAAAATATCCTAAGAAACAAAATCTTTTAGGAGAAATGAAAAAAACCAAGTTTAAAAACATAAACAAATGCATTAAAAATGAAAAACAAAAACGTGTTCTAACATCTGGCTCCTGCTACGGGATGAAGTCCTCCCCGTGAGGCTTCAAGAACTTGTACACCAATGCCTTCTGTGTTGCTACCTGCTAGTCTACAAAATTTCCATTGGGTCATGGAGTATTTATTCTATTATTCACACTAGTATATACAATGAAAGTCTAGTATCCATCTAAAAACCTGTAAAAATGCTTGAGGAAACATCAATTTACTAGATTGTACAATTCCTCACCATCCAGAGTCTGTAACACAAAATTATTATTCTCCAGAACTTTTGATACTATGAAAGGTCCAAACCATAGATTATCAAACTTGCCATGCTTTCCTTTCTTCTCCTTTCTAGCATCCAATCTCAAAACCATATCTCCCACTAAAAAAGTGCTCTCTTTGATCTTTCTATCAAACCTTTCTTTGATATTTGATCTGTACAACTGAGCCTTTTATTTTACTATTTCTCGTTTCTGCTATAACTCTATCAATGCGTAAATTATTCTTTGCATATCACTAGGTTCTTCCTAACAATCTTGAAAAACTTTCATCACTGGAATACCCAGTTGGACAGGAAATACTGCATCAGTACCATATACTAATTGGAAAGGAGAAGTTCCAATTTCCTTTTTAACTGTTATTCTGTCTTCCCACAATGCATATTTTAACATTGAATCCCATGATCATTTATTCTGCTTCAATAACTTCCTGATACTCTGAATAATATTCTTATTGGATGACTCAGCTAACCCATTTTCCGGAGGATAATAAGGTGTTGAGTGTTTCAGAATAATCCCATTCTTTTCATAGAATGTCACCATAGCTTTAGATTTAAAAGCTTGAGCATTATCAATCTATAATTTCCTAGGACACCCAAACCTGCTAAGAATATTTTCCTAAATAAACTGTATGATCACCTTATCTGTTGCATTTCTCATGGGAATGGCTTCTACCCATTTGGTAAATAAATATGTAGCAGTCAAAATCCATTTATGCTCCCCTGATGAGGAAGTATTTAGCTCTCATATGAAGTCCAAACCCCACTGCTAAAATGGGGCATTTACTACAATTGACTTTAATGGTAATGATAGCAATTTTTTCTTACCAACAAACTTCTAACAAGGGATACATGCTCTTACCTGCTGATATACATCCGAGAATAAGGAAGGCCAATAGGATCCGGCTCTTAGAATTTTATAAGTTGTTGCCTTCCAATACTTATGTCCCCCACAAGCACCTTCATGTGATTCAAATATTACTTCTTCAATTTATGGCTTATCCAAACATCTAAGTAAAATACCTCCTGGATCTTTCCAAAACAGTTGTTGTTCTATCAAACAATATTTATTAGTTTTCAACTTTAATGACCTAGCAGCTTTCTTGTATAGATGTTCTGGACATTGTAAATACAAAAGAAAATGTACAATATCTACATACCATGTGGTTTTTGCATAGTGGTCCATAATCTTTTCTTTCTCCTGCTCTACTTGAAATTCTTCCTATGCTGGTTGTTCTTCCATGAGATCTAGACCTAAATCTTGGAAATTTGAATCAGCTAACAATTTAGCCAAACCTTGTCCCTTTACTAGTTTTGTAGGTCTAATTTCCACATCATATTCCATTATCTTTGCAATCCACTTCCCTCTTTTTCCCTCACTGTCAGGTTGAGTCAAAACATCCTTAATGGCAACATTAGGAACATAAGCAGTAACCTTGAAATGCAAAACATAAATTCTAAAAAACTTCAATTCTTTCACCAATGAGTAATCTTGCTTCTCTAAAGTGTTGTATTTTAGCTCCGAGTCTCTGAGAGTCTTGCTGAAAAAATGCAATTGGCTGTTCAAGACCATCCTTATTAATTTGTAATAAAACAACAGCCAATGTATCCTCAGATGCAAAAGAAAAAGTTAAAAATTCCTTTGTAAAATCAGGACTTACTAATATTGGTGCTTCTGTAAGAGCCATCTTAATCTTTTCAAATGATTTTTTTGCTTCTACAGTCCACTTGACCTCCTGATCCTTCTTCAACATAGTTGTAATCTATTTAATGGTTTCAACAAAATTTGGTATGAACCAACACAGAAAATTCATCTTTCCAATAAAAGATTGTACATCCTTCTTACTCCTTGGTAGAGTAATTTTTAGAATAGATTTTACCCTTTCTGGATCTATTCTTATGCCATCATCTGAGACTAAATGGCCTAACAACTTACCTTATTGTACAACAAAATGTGACTTATTAGGATTAAGAGACAAACCATATTTTCTGCATTTCAAGAAAGTTTGTTTCAAGTGTTTTAGGTGTTCCTCATCAGATTGTGAGAAAACTATAATATCATCTAAATAGATTACTACAAACTTATCCCTCTCTCCCACAAATGCTATGTCCATAGCCCTTTGAAAAGTATCTCAGCATTCATTAATCCAAAAGGCATTTTGTTGTACATGAAAGTACCCCAAGGTGTAGTAAAAGTTGTCTTTTCTCTGTCATTAGGGTGCATGGCAATTTGATTAGACCCTGAAAAACCATCTACCATTGAAATTCTTTGTGCACCAACCACCTTCTGCAATATTTGTTCAATCGTTGGCAAAGGATAATTTTCCTTTAATGAATATCTATTCATATTTTGAAAATCAACACACAATATGATTTCACCATTCTTTTTTGTAACAGGTACTAAATTGGCAACCAATGAGGAATACCAGAGGGAAACACTAATCTTAGCATCTAATAACTTTTTCACCTCCTTTTCTATAATAGGAAACAAAGCTGGATTTATCCTCCTTAATTTATGTATGAAAGGTTTAACATTTGGTTTTAAAGGAACTTTATGCTATATAATTCCAGTATAATATGTTTTCAAATCCTTGTATGACCAAGCAAAAACATCAACATACACTTTCAATAACTTGATGTACTTGTTTATTTGTTCTGTTGTGAATGCCTTTGAGATGTTCACCATTTTGGGATGTTCCTTAGTACCAATATTGCAATCCATCACATTTTCTTCTGAAGACTGCATAACTGGTTTTAAAGGAGTATCATATTTCAAAAAAATCCTCTCCAAAGGTACCAAACCTTTAGGAATGAAATTACCTTTCAGCTCAATGATTTTGTGACCTGCAATCTCATTTTCTGCAACACCTTCAAATTCTTCAATTTCATCATCTTGTTCTTGATCAATTAAGGAATTGGAAAACTTACCTGTCAACTCTAAAAACCTTTTCATTTCAATATCATCTTCAAAAACTTTCCATTGCTTTACATTATCAGGCATAGAAGGTCTGTACCTAACCTCAATAGGATACTTCAGTTGTGTTGTTTTAGGAATCTTGAAATGTGTGGCTGCTAGGGCAAGAGAATCAGTAGTTTGGTTATGATCCCTAGGAATATAAGTGATATTAAAATCCACAAAGTAATTGTCTATCATATCCCATACTTCATTAAGATACGCTTTCAGCAAATCTTTTTTTACTTGATAGTTGTTCCTTACTTGCTGAAAAACCAACTCAGAGTCGCCATACACAGAAATTTGCTGAATACCTAAATATTTTGCATCTTTCAAACCTAAAATCAAAGCTTCATATTCTGCAGTATTATTGGTGGTAATAAATTCCAATTTATGCATTAACCTTGTTGGAGGAGCAAGTCGGTAAGTCGACTAGAACGATAGCCCACTTAGTCGATTAGCCGACTAAGTCGATCAGCCGACTAATTAGAGATTAGGTCGGCCACATAAGGTCATGTTGGTTGACCGAACCGATAGGTAGTTATCTGTAACTATTTTTTAATTCATATATATTAGGCTGTTGAGCCAAATGAGAACTCGGTTCAGTTCTCTGTATGGCATGGATCCTTTCATTATAATATAATCTGTTATTCTACCTACTTGTTCTTGTCTCTTGTTTCTGTTATGTATGTATGCTTTTAATGTGTATTATTGGTAACCCTATGTGGTATGTGAGATTACAACATTGGTTCTGTTGCCGGTAGTACATGTTTGAGATGTATACAAGCAGATGATATCAGAACAGGATATTAAGGACTGGTGGGAGCGTAAAATAGCAAACTACTTGCAGAATTACGCACAAAGAAACAGATTAATGACTACTCAAGAAAAGGAAAGGTTCTTTACCAAAACCCATGAGAAGTTTGTAGAATCGGTACCCCATCTCTTAAAAAAATTTCTGGATGAAAAATCTGGAAGTGACTAAAGACCAACAGCTGGTAGAAAAATTGATTCAAGAGGGAAGGAGAAACCTGTCGGAGTGGTTTGAAAAGATCACTGGTGAATTCTGCTAGGAACAAGCTATAGAAGAAAGAACTTTGGTGGAAACTATTCAGAAGAAATTATATACAGACCTTACCGAGTAATTCTTATCTTCCTTATTGACCTTGTTGTTCAAGTTCCTGATAGAGAAAGGAGTGGGTCATATCATTGAACCTCCTCCATCACTACACGGACTGCCATCAAACCCTAATTTGGTGAAAAAACAAAAGAAGTGGGAGAAATTCATTGCCGAAAGGGAGTGGGAATACTTTCTAAGCAAGTAAACAGAACTATCCAGGCTTTCTAAAGTGTCGGGTAGGCTATGGGAGGGTCGATGGTCATATGTCGGGGTAAAGTGGAGAGGATTCTAGTCGACTAACGAGATACCATTCACCAACAATGAGAAGTCGGCCTAAAAAGGAAATTGAAAGGACAGTGTCACATGAAGGTACGACAGACTTATAGAAAATAGAGAGGGATAAGAGGTTGCAAAGAAGGGAAGAAAGAAGAGAAAGAGCTATAGCACTGCAAAGAGGAATGAGTACTAGGGTGACAAACCAAGAGAGAAATCCATCAGAGTCAGGTCATGACCGACAAGAAGAAGATGTGGAAGAAGAAGTGTCCCCTATGGAAGAAGATTTGTGGATAGAGCAGTGAGAAGCTCTCCAAATAGAAGTTCCCCAGGAGGTAAGACCTCTATCTACAATGAATCCGAGTACCAGGATACAAGCCATTGTTGAATAGGACCTCAGACTAAGAGCTTGTTAGTTTGGTTTATGGAGCTGACTAGACGATGAGAAAAATGATGATAGTCATCTACTTATTCGTCGACCAGAGCCCTCCAACCGAAGTATCCACTTACTTTACCTGACACATGAAGGAGCATCCCTTTGCCAAATACAGCTTTGGAGAATACATAAAATTTGGATCTATAGAAAAATAATTGCAGTTGGACATCGACAGTAGAAGTCAACCCCAACCGACTGCTTGTCAGAGAAGAAACAACAACTAAGACAACCGACGGAAATGAGAGTTCTATCAACAATAGTTCTGCACAAAGGAATAAACAAAACATCCCACTACCCCCACCACCACCCCCACCACTGCCACCTCTTGAAGAAGATAGTGACAGTGACTCTGACATGGGTCACGAGTCAGCACACATCCCTCTATGAGGGTGACGAGGATCCCAGATGACATTGGTTCATCAATGCATTAACATGGGACGCAAACCAAGTCACAGATGAAGATAGACAGATGGCGTAGTTCGCTGGTGCCTTAAGGAAAAGAGAATTAACATGGTATATGAAATTTACTGAAAGAACCCCTGGAGAAACTAAAGCAGAAGTCAAAGTGTATTTTTTGTCGTTATTTAAAACTCCAGATGCAAAACATCTGGCAGCTAAGAAATTGAAGACAACATCACAAAATTCAGGAGAAATTGTCAGCGACTACAACAAACGCTGGAAATGCCTTCTCAGCCAATTGGATTATGTCATTGATGAGAAACTATTAATCCAGTGGTTTCTTGTAGGTCTGTCACAGAAAATTCGTCGGCAAATAAGTCTAGAGACATTCAAAACTTATGAATATGCACTTACTAAAGCTCTACAAGTAGAAATGGATGAAGATATTCCAGCATACCCCACGGATCATAGACTGGAGGAACAACTTGATATCATGCAGAAATCATTAAAAGAACTAAAGATTAAGACTCAGGATATTTGGTGCACGAAATTCTCAATAGCCGGACACTCAAAAGACAACTATTGACAGGATATCAGCTAACAGGACATTCGATTTGTGCAAACAAAGTGTTTTTGTGACATTTTCCAAGACCATGGTGATCACACGACAAAATATTTCTTATTTAACATGAAAAACAACAAAGCATCTTGGTGTGCTATCTGCCAAACAAAGAATCACGCCAGGGTCGACTGCTATCTAAACCTAAAAAACTGACAGAACTATCATGCAGTCTACCAGACTAATGCAGTCGCACAGAACAATGAGAAATGAAATAGCACAGAACAATGAGAAAAAAAACAATGCATAAAATGACCATAATAATCAAAGGTACGAAGGTCGTCGATACGAGCTCTGGTTCGACAATCGACGTGGAGGATATGGAGGTCAAGGTCGATTCTCTGGAAATTGTGACAACCGACCACGTTGGCCCATCTAATGTTTCACATGTTACAAGGAAGGACACTGATATGCAGACTGTCCATACAAGGATAGAACTGTCTTAAAATTTTGTACTAGTTGTGGAGTACGGGATCACTCATTAGAGGATTGCCCTACTATGCTTGAAAAAATAAATAAGAAGAAAAATGTTAATGTCTTGTCGTGTGTGCAAAAACATGATATAATTAATACAAAGAATATGCATATAGTAACTCGACAAGGGACAAAATTTGGGAATGATAACCCACAAATAAGCAAAATAAAATAAAAGAATGTTTATCCTGACCGAGTAAAAGAAAAACAAATATATAAATATGCAACAAATGTATTTAAAGAATTTTCCTAACAAGAAGAAGCTGATGAAAACCGACATAACACAGTAAAAGAGTTAATACACTTAGTACAAAAAGATAAAACAATATCTCAATTCGTCGACTTGTTGTATAAAATAAAACACAACAACAACACCAAAAAACAAACAAAGAGTATCTGTAGTCTAAACCAAAAACATAAAAATGATGCCGACGTGGAAATTGAAGGATACTTGTCGACCTGGAAATTGAAGGATACCATGTCCAACAAGTCATGCTCGAATTTGGATCACAGGTAAATATTATGACTCGAGACACTAGGGAACAATTGGTTAGACCCCGATGATACGAATCAGGAATATACCTAAAATTATCCGAACAAGGCCTAATTGAACCTATCCGAGTATGGAAAAATGTGGACACAACAATAAAAGGAATATCGACCAAAGTCGACTTTGAAATTATTGACCCTAAGGAAGGATCTAGCTCCTTCCCAGCGTTAGTGGGTTGACCTTGGGAAAGAAAAATGAAAGCATCGATATCCTTAGACAAAGAAAGAATAAAACTAAAAGGAAATGGACAAAAGGTCATTGTACCTATTCATCCATCCCAAGGAGAACCTTGGACAGAACCTATTGATGAAGAAGTTGACATCCAACAACTATATAAGATACAGAATAACGAAGATTACACAGAACCTAATGTCTACGAAGAACTTCACTTAGGTAATCAAGATTCAGCAGGATATAATTCAAATGCAGAATTATATGATTGGGAAGTCGAGAACTATGAAACACAAGCAAGAGGTTGTTGGACTGTTCAAAAAGTGCAGAAAAAACCAATCTGAGTGCTTCTTGGTGTCCACCATACCAAAAATATTTGAAAAGAAAACTAGGGAATATCCTACCTTAAAACCAGTCAATATAAATAATACACAAATACCAAGGTATAAAGAAAGAGGATCACCAGTCATGCATATAGAACAAGTATCCAGAAATATTGGTGACCATGGTTGACTACAAAGCTTAGTGGGAACTTTTACAAGTCAAGCTGCTAGATGGTTGGACACCCATCAATCAAGACTGCAGACATCGACAATAGCTTCAACTTTATTCATAGAAAGATTTGGAGGAAAAAAATTAACCAATGAATCCCAAATACCTATGTTCATCCAAGGACAAGATCCAGAAGACCACATAAGAACATGTGAAAAGAATGGAAAAGGATTGGGTATAAAGATGAACGTACATGGCCACACCTATTTCCATCAACACTCTCCAACTTACCAAACAAATGGTACAAAATGGAAGAATCTCAAGGTGAAACATTCATATGGAATGAACTCAAAGAGAATTTTATCAAGGATTTCAACTTTGTACCTCAAAATGAGAATTTGGTCGACATGGCAAAACAGATCAAAGCATTTGTACAACCGATAGAAAAAAAAAACCTAAAAGACAACCGACCGACAATAAACTGTAAAATATACAAACCGAGACAATACTATAGTCAACAAGACTACAGATGGAAAATGAAAACCAATAAGGGAAAAGCTTTAGATGGAAATAAAACCATGACAAAACAACAAAACCAATTCACACAGTACTCAAAGTTGAGACAAACGACAAGGAGGATAATGACTGAATGACCGCAACAGATTTCCCTGCCACATTTTCATAGTTTAAGGAAGGGAGCTAACCAATCAATGAAGCCAAAGCACCATAATGTCTAGATGCTAAAGTCAAAACTATAGAATTCGACATCCCAAGTGATGACCGACCAAAAATGGCAAAAATTGGAGACTACTAGAGTGAAGAACAAACAACAGAAATGGTGAACTTATTAAAAGAATTTCAGGATATATTTGCTAGAGATTATAAATATCTCAAAGGTTTAGTCCATGAAATGGGTGAAGTGAAAATCGACATTAAAGCTGATGTTTGACCTATGAAGAAAAGACCATATAAGCTAGCTCATAAATACAAAGAGATAGTCAAGAAGGATATTGATAGCATGCTTGCAGCAAGTATTATCTATCCTATTGACCAATCAGAATGGGAAAGTCCAATGGTTGTTCAACCAAAGAAACATGATCCAACCAAGCTAATAATTTGTGTCGATTTCAAAGAGTTAAATAAAGTTACATTAACAGACCCATTTCCGACACCTTATGCAGATGAAATCTTAAATGAGGTCACAGGACATGAATGCTACTCGTTTACAGATGGACTCTCAAGTTAGAACCAAGTACCAATAGCCAAAGAAGATAAAAAAAAGACAACATTTGTATGTGAATTTGGTTCATTTGCTTACAGGTTTATGCCTTTTGGACTAAAAAATGCACCTGTAGTATTTTCCATAATTGTGGTCAAAACATTCCAAGAATATATTTACAAAACAATGGTAGTATACTTTGATGATTGGACAATATACTCTATGTTAAAAGATCATTGAAAATGGATAAGGCTTATGTTGGAACAATGTCGACAGATCCATCTATCTTTGAACATCAAGAAGTACATATTTCTGACCCCCATAGGGATATTATTAGGACACATTGTCTGTAAAGAAGGTATTAAGGTCGAATTTGCAAAAATAAAAATTAACCTCGACCTAAAACCACCAGTGAACCCAAAACAAGTCAGGGTATTACTCGGTCATACAGGATATTACAGAAAATTCAGAAGATATTATTCAGACATGGCCTACCCACTGGAAGAACTATTAAGATAAGATAAAGAGTTTGACTGGACAAAGGAATGCAACATATCATTTGAAAAACTAAAAAGAAATCTAGTCGAAGCACCCATCCTAAGATTTCCAAACTGGTCAACCAAATTCCATGTACACATCGACGCATCAGGCCTAGCATCAGGAGCAATCCTAACTCAGCCAAGAGATGATGGAATGGACTACCCTATAGTTTATAGTAGCAAAAAACTAAACAAAGCTGAAAGAAACTATTCGACAACAGAAAGAGAAGCATTAGGAATGGTCTTCGCACTACAAAAATATCGACACTACCTACTAGCTAATCCATTTATTGTTTACACCGACCACCAAGCACTAAAATACCTCGTAAATAAGCCTCTACACAATGGAATATTTGTCGATGGCTACTTCTATTCCAAGAACTTGAATTCGAAGTCGTCGTCAGACCAGGTAATTTAAATGTCAGTCCCGACCATTTATCCCAAATCGACACAGGAGAGGAACCGACAGGAGTTGAAGATGACTTACCGGATGCACATTTATTTTGAATAGAAGCAGTCCCGACAAAATTGGAGGAAATAGGTTAGTTCTTAGAAAATGGGAAAGCACCAGAAGGCATGAATACGAAGAAGAAACAAATCTTAGCCATGAAAGATGCACCATATAGCCTTATAAATGGATTCCTATATAAAATGGGTCTGGACGACATCCTTAGAAGATGTGTACTAGAACATAAAAGAAATAATATTATGCATGAATCATGTTACGGACCTGCTAGAGGACATTTCCAAGCAGACACAACTGCAAATAAAATCCAACTATCAGGGTTGTGGTGGCCGACACTTCACAAAGAATGAAAAAATTTTGTAAGCCAATGTAACAGACGTCAATGGCTGGGTTGACCCCTACCTAGTATAGAAATGCCCCCGATATCAGTAACCCCAATTTTGACATTTGAAATTTAGGCCATCGACTTCATAGGACCATTTCCCATACCAGCAAAAAGAGCAGGTGCAAGGTACATAATAACTGCAGTTGAGTACGTAACCAAATGGGCAGAGGCAGAACCAGTCGACACATGTTCTCAAGAGATAGTTGCTAAGTTTATCTATGAGAATATCATTATCAGATTTGGATGTCCAATAACTCTAATCAGTGATCAGGGAACACACTTTATTAATAAAACTATTAAAACATTAACAGATCAATTCCAAATCGACCACCGTCGGAGTACATCTTACTACCCTCAGTCGAATGGAACAGTTGAAGCATTTAACAAAATATTAACAAAAATATGTAACACTGACAAAAATGATTGGGATGAAAAGATACCTATAGTACTATGGGCATACATAACAACATACAAGTGTTCAACCGACCAAACACTGTTTCGACTAGTTTATGGACAAGAAGCAGTAGTTCCACTATACTTTCGACAACAGACACCTATTATCGCAGATATTTTACATGTCGATGTCGAACAAGGAAGAAAGGACCGACTGCTGTAGCTAAGTAAGCTTGAAGAACATCGACTAAATGTGTTACAACATCAGGAAATCCAGAAGCAACAACAAAGGGAATGGCACGGTTGAAACATCAAAAACAAAAACCTATCGGTAGGAGACCTTGCATTACTATACAATAGTCGGGTAAAAGGAAAACCCAAAAAGCTACAGACAGAATGGATGGGACCCTATGTTGTTGAAGAGATGCATGCCAACGGATTAGTACGACTAAGGATGTTACAAGGCATAGTATTTTAGAAACTTGTTAACGGTGCCTGACTAAAACAATACAGAAACTCAACAAGTCTAAAAAAAACACATATAACGACCATAATGGTTAAACAAAAGCTATAAAAATATGACAATCCAAAAAGAAAAATAGGATCGAAATACATAAACAAGTATGACAGGGAATCACCACTTCGACAACCGACATCACTCCCATCGACATAACACCATTGACCACTCACATGATTGAGATCTACCAACGACCTCAAATGTCCCATCATGTCTTCATGACTACAAGTGACAAAATCAAACCGCCATTAACAAAAACTCAAGTGTTCATCCTGGACCATCACGTCTTCCATTAATACGTCCATCGACAAAAACATCAAACGCATCAACTCTAAATACTGAACCTCCAAAGGATCATTTACAGCATTTCAAACAGAGAGAGCAACTTCGCAACTAGAGTACTGAAAGCCAAGAATACCGAAGTAAATTCAACTAGAAGACTAACAAGATGGCACCAAAACAAACCAGAGCTGTATCCAAGGCTAAAGAACTATAGACCGTGGAGACACCATTGATGAGGAGACTCAAAACCATCAAGAATGCTAAGGTTCAGGAGGGCTCATGGATGAAACTATGGACCAAGATTAAAGAGTGGGCCTATGTCTACAAAAAGCCTACACAAGCTGCAGAGAAAATAAATTGCAGTACTATTGTGAATTACATAAATGCACCACTCCTGGCCAGTTTTGGAGGCACAAAGAAAATAGTGGTAAAATTTATCATAAGTCGGTACCACAACGGCAAATTTTACTTTGACAGACCAGTCGAAATCTTCAGAGAAGTAACATACAAATTGACAGGCTTATCAAACCAAGGTGATCTAGTACCAGTTGAAATAAAAGAAGGGCTGGTAGAGGAACTAACTAGTTTAGCATCAGGAAAGAACTCCAAAGGGCTAATGATTATCCAAATACAAGCACGAATGCCACAAATTGTGGCTAAAATCATAGCCACTGGGATTACACCGACAGGTCGAGGAAGCGACCTCAAAGTAGATATGTTGGAGGCAGTAGATACCATTGCTGACATAAGAAAAATATATGGATGGGCTGAGTATGTCATCGACATGCTCAAAGGAATCTACGAAAAATGCCAGGACTTGGGAGGGATTATAAGGTTCCCATCCCTTATGATATGGATAGTCATGTACTCTTTATGCCCTGTCGGGGACAAACAATTTCAAGATCCCACAAAATTCCATATGTGGAGATTCAAACCATTTTCCCCAAAATGGAACAATGAAGGAACTAGCAAAAGGCAAAGTGCTGTTAGAAAACGGGTTCCAACAGTTGGAAGTCCAAATGACTAGATGGAGGGTGCCCTAGAACATCCGACGAAGTATTCCCAAAAATTCCCACATCTAGTTAGAACTTGACCATACCGTGGCGTGGTACATGTAGGGCATTAAGGCAAAAGAAAAGACTCCCGACTATTACCCGACAGTCGAGAAATTTTTTGGGAGCTAGCTTGACAGTCAGGTACAAAATTGTCGATACCAGCAAAGGAAAAAGAGATAGACCTATCGATAGAAGAGCCACTAATAGACCAAGAGAAATAAGAATATTATGAGCTCGGCTTATACATCAACACATTTGTGTCGGAGGAGACACCGGCAGAAGATACCGGTCGACCGCAAATTATAATCAAACCACCAACAACATAAAGGGAAGAGACACAAATAGAACAGTAGGTAACAAATCCAGCTGAAGAAAGCTTTGTCTCAAATCAAGACCAAGGGGGGGAGATAGATACTAAAAACCCTAAGTATGATGTCACCAAATAAAATATACGCAAATTGTCGAAGGAGATGGCATCCTCAAGAAAAAAAAAGAACTCAGGAATAGGAGCAGGGGAAGGGTAAGCACAAGCTTATCATTGCAGATTCTTCAGAAGACGAGGAAGAACTAGCAGCTATGGCCTGCGACATTATAGAAGATGCCGCAGCAAACAAAGTTCTGGTCAAAACCCAGTTCCAGAGATTCATCGAAGCAAGGGCACAACAAGGTCGGCCGAAGAAGGATAAAAGCATAAACACCTCAATGACCAAAAATGTTGTCGATCACGTATCTACACCTCCACCACCATGTCTAACAAAAATCATACAATAATCACTGCCAACACCTCCTTCCATAAGCCCAATCGGCATATGCAAGAATGCTATGTCAGAAACCTTGAAGGAGAGGTTCGACCAAGATAGATACTTCTAGGAATATATTGAAAAACCACCTGAGCTACTCACCTCAATACAAAATATCACCACCAAATTCCCCTTGTTCGAATTTGGTGGATCGAGACTACCCATTCCTCAACCCGGCCAAGTACACTAGAGGCCGAGGACTGTGGCAGTCATAATTTCGATATTTCAAAGAAACCTCGACAACCAAGTTGAAGTGGTCGCAAGTCGGACTACATCCCTCATTTCGACCAACCCTGAATCCAACCCACCAGCCAATGAACCGACAGGAGATGAGGAAGGAGAGAACATGGATGAGATAAATCAAGAAATTGACGAACTATTCTCCGACCTTCAGGAAATTTCAATTCCATAGATCCACGACCCGACATCCAACCGTGTCTCCACTGACCCAATCACACCCAACCATTCACCAACACCATCACCACCACCCCCCAACTCGAAAACTATAATCAAACCAGCTGCACCTGAACCAAATCCGCTGCAACCATTAGTGCCAACAACATCTGCATCTGGACCCTCAGTGCAAAACCAACCAGATGCACAACCAGCTACAACAATCATCCAACCGACCCAATCATAAATACCTTCAACCATTGCTAGCCAACAACCAGACAACCCAATTCTAACTCTTGTAGGTACACAGGTGCCAAAGGAAGCAGAGCAACAAAAGCACAAAAGAAAGAAAGACAAAAAGAAGAAGGACCATCAAAGCTATACAACAATGGTCCACATCAGTCAACTTGGGTCGACCATTGTAGTCGATGCAACCAAGCTGAGGGATGGAGAATTAGGGAAACTCTTGTAAACACTGGTAATCAAAGCAAAAATAAGGAGCCATAATAGACGCAAGGATCTCGACAATAACGAAAAATAACAAGTCGAGTTCCTTAGCAAATGCAGAAACCTTGTGCAATCTGTGATACTAGGACCGACATAGGTCGACACCAACAAGCCGCTATAAAAAATCTTATCAGCTATTTGAGAGCATGTGTCAGCACCACATGCATAGATATAGGACACAAGAGAGGAGCAGAAAGAAGAAATAGCTTGACTATTGATGTAGAAGCACACATGTTTTTCAGAAACATACAAGGTACTGCAAGATCACATGGAGGAGTCAGTCATTACGGAAGAAGTACTACGAGACTGGCCTAATTATTATGGGAAAGTCTATCAGCAAACCCGGCAGACTCGACAAGAAATCCAAGCACTCGAGAAGAGAAAAAGAATAGAGGAAGCACTCAGAAGCACAATTGAAAATCAAATAGTGCTCGAAACATCCAAATTACAAAAGCTCGAGCGACAAGCACACCAGTGGGTGCAGCAAGCAATTCCAAGTTTAGAAAAATTAGACATCATCTGTTCGTAGATGAAATGACTTTTTGAAACAGCAGAGGAAAATGACCAGTTTATGGGTCCCAACATGGAAAAGTTAGCAGAACTTTCCATTCAAGAGAAGATGTCGATAGTATCAAGTCTGACTACATTAACCATCGACATCCAAAAAATACTGCAAAGTTGGACGGAATTCCAACATCAGCTAGAAGTGATAGCTGAAGCAATTGTTGAAGTATGTGTACAGAAAATACCAACCATCTGACTTCATAGCCCATTAAGATAGAACACAAAAATAACTACTTAGGATTGGCAAAGAAATTTTGCTACCTCCCTGTTTCTTCAGGATGAAGAAACGTTTTGTTTGTGGGGGAGATGTTGGAGAAGCAAGTCAGTAAGCCAACTGGAACGATATCCGACTTAGTTGATTAGCTGACTAAGTCAATAATCCAACTAATTAGAGATTAGGTCGGCCACATAAGGTCATGTCGGTTGACTGAACCGATAGGTAGTTATCTGTAACTATTTTGTACTTCATATATATTAGGCTGTTGATCTAGATGAGAACTCGATTCAGTTCTCTGTATGGTATGGACCCTTTCATTATAATATAATCTGTTATTCTGCCTACATGTTCTTGTCTCTTGTTTCTATTATGTATGTATGTTTTTAATGTGTATTATTGGTAACCCTATGTGATCTGTGAGATTGCAACAAACCTTACTGCTTCACCACCAGGAGATATTAGAAGAACCCCTGCTCTAGTACCTTCCTTGGATAATGATCCATCAAAATACATTTTCCAAAGTTCAACTTCTTGTTCCCTAGTGCATTTGACTGATTTTTATTTTTCATCCTATAATAAACCAGCAGCATCATTATCATCACTAAAATGCAACATACAAGTTCCCAAATCCTTTTCAATAGCATACAAGGGATGATTTGTAGGATTCTTGTCATCAGTCACAATATAAGAAAATTGTAACTCTCTATACAACCTTCTATTTTCACCTCCAAAAACAGGAATGGTTGCATATGTTAAGTCCATATATAGAGTTCCACCAACCTTCTTGGCCTAATATCTAGAGAGGAGCAATCCAAACTTAGGTGTAATGTCTACTACTACTACATCCATAATCACACTCTTCATTGGTAGCTGAGCTAAACTAGCCACCATATCCTTTATCACTCATAAACATTTTACTGCTCATGAATCAAAAGCATACAAGTCATGATAAGGTTTTGTTATGCTTAAACCTAAAGCCTCCATGACAACTTTTGGAATTAGGTTATGAGATTCTCCTAAATCCAAAAGGAAATTATGTATCATCTGCTCATGAATGGTTAGTGTGATGCAAAAAGGAGGAGATGCACTTGCCTCATTTTCAGTTTTTTTCTGCCAAAGCTGACCCAATAAAAAATTTAGGACTTTCCTCTTGTAAATTCACTATGTCAGAGGGAAGTTGACTGTTTGTTGAACCAATCATTTTCAAAACTGAATTTTTGTAAGAAGGATTCTTCATCAACTCAATGAAAGGCATAGGGATCTTGATTTTGCATAACTCATTTTCAAGATAGAAATTATGCATACTTTTATTTACCTCTTCAACTTCAATAATCTTCTTTTGTTTATCTTGATTCTATTTTTTCTCTAATACTGGATCGGACTGCTGTTTAGGAGGAAAAACTACATTTTTCTTAGGATTTTGAACCACTTGTTTTGGCTCTGATCTTAAATTTAAGGTTTTCTTTGGATCAGTCTGATATATATTAGCAGTTACAACAGTCACTTCAAGATCTAAATCATTTTCTGTTTCAAACACATCGGCATCATAATATTCTGAGTTTAACAAATATTCTTTAGTCACAAAACCTTCAATCAATTGTTCTCCAAAATAATTCATATCCTGATCTCGATCCTCAAATAACTCTTCCTCTTCTATTTCTCCTTCATCAGCTACATTATTCTAAAGTGGTGGTGCCACCTTTTTATCCTCAACTTCTCTCCTTTCTGGTTGAATATCATTATTTCTTCTCTCTCTGGGAATGAAACGAGGTACAAACTGTCTTCTGAATTCATTTGGATTATTAGGGTTTATGTCTCCCTCTTAAACAGGTTTATTTGAATTTTTCTCTAATTCCAACTTATTTAGTTTTGCTGTTAGGATTTTCACTAGCTTGGCCATCTCATCAATTTTACTTTCTGCAGAGTGGGATGTTGAAACCCCTGGAGCTACCTCTTTCTTACCCTTCCTGTCATATATCTGTTGAGTTGAATTTCCCTTCAGTCTATTAGAAGCTAATATATCAGACTCCACTTCTAGTGCTGACTCCTGCATGTTAAGTAAAGTAACAGGTCTTCTTTCTCACAAGAGTAGGGAAAACTTATGATCAAAAGCTTTGGCATAAGTGAGTTTTGCAGAATTTTCTGAAGGTTTAATCTCTGTAGGGATTCTGCCATACATTTTATTGAACCTCTTTGAGAAATCAGCTATAGTCTCATCCTTCTTTCTTCTAAGGGATCCAAACTCTGTAATGTAATATGTGTGATACTTGGTATCACCCTACTGTCACATGAAAATATCCTGAAGCTCTTCTATTATAGTAATAGAATTTGCAGGTAACTCTCTGAACCATTTTATGACCTCTCCATCAAAACTCTGTACGAACATTCTCATCCACACATCCTTTGCCTCGATATTTTGATTATCTGCATAGCTAAGAAATGCATCCCAATGCTCCTCAGCTGTGGTCTCACCTTGTCCATTAAACCTAGGTAAATATTTTTTTTAATCTCCCCTAGGGAGAGCATTTAAGGGTTGAGTAAAAACTAGAGGTGCATACCTAGCTACAACCATTCGGTCCATCGTATCTAATGGTTGATTTTGGGCTGACATCTTTAAGTTGACTGCATTAGATGATGGAAAGAATTCACTAGAACTAGGTTGAAAAGGAGTTTTACCAAATTTGAGGTGAAATAAAGGGATTTTTCGAGGAGATAAAGTATTTTCTTTTTTGAAAGATTGAGGATCAGTAAAAAATTGAAAATTACTAAGAGGGATTGTAGGTTTTAACCAGGATAAATCTTGTTCTTCTCCCTTCAAAACAAAAAAAGGTGATGATATGTCTAGTTGATTAGGGTTACATAGGGCTAGTGATGACTGAGACCTTTTGATTTTCCTAGTTTTCAATATCTTTTCTAGGTCTGAGACACCCAGTTGTAAAGGTGAACTAGGTCTACTTATTGTTCCAACTCCTTTAGTAGCCACTGTGAAATACTTGGTGAAAAGTAGTCTTTTAAAATTTGCTAGTTTAAGTTCACCTCCCAAAACCAGTGAAATGATGAGTAACCCAAGGAAAATAGCCTTTCAGCTTCGTCCTTGGCAACGACGCCAAAGATCTTAGTGCCAGAAATTGTTCTTAGAGTATGAAAGAACAATCCAACACAATATCAATAAACACAATTAAGTAAACTAGGTCTTTCTAGGGTTTTGGTTGTACAGTTTGTAGACAAGAAGGCATAAACTTTATGAAACTAAAGAAAACACTAAATCATGAACATCTGGATGACTAAGATGCATAACATATAAACTATAAACCAAACACAATAATCACAGCACTGAATTCCACCCATAGTCAACAAGCATTTCATGCATAATAACCTTAAACAAGAAATGAGTATATCAACTGAGTGATTAACACAAATCAGAAGTGAAACCAATCAATAGTCTAAATAGGGCTTATAGTTGCATATATTCCATAATTCAGTCATCAAAAACACATAAGAGTTTTTACACTTATCTCACAAACCACAGCTTGATAGCCTCCCCTTGCAACAAAAATCGAACCCTTGGTCCTTTCCCAAACTTACATTTATCTTATTTTTTCAAAAACAGTTCTATAACTAAACAAACTACCTTTAGGTCATCTCTCAAATTGTTCAATAAAACCATCATTATACAAAAATGAAATAAATTTTTAAAAACTAACTAATAACTGGTTTTCTTAAAGTACTTTTACAAGTCTTTTGTTGCCTCTGCTAAAATAGCAATTCCTTCTAAAGCCTGGGTCTTTCTTCTGGATTTCTGGTGATCTACTTCCAAATCTTCAACTCTTTTTTTTAGCTCCTCATTCTACTGTGTCAGCTCTTGAATAGTTTGTTTTAGTTCTGTAAACAGGCTCTCTGTCTGTCTCTTTATTTTTAAAGCCTCTTTAGAAACTGAAATCAATTCCTGATAGTGACTATTTACTTCTTCCAAATATTCTCTCAGTATTTTATTTGCAGTCACTAATCCTTCATTGGTTTCATGCAGGTACTCAATTTGATGTTTGTATTGCTTGATACTCCTCTGCAAATTTTCATTTTCAGAATCAATGCATTTTCCTTCTAATACTGGATGCATTCCTTCAGGCATCCAAGGGATTTTCATCTTCCTAAAAATGTCATCATCTTCTTCCATATTCTCTGACAAGGTCACTGGGATTTTTGAATACTCTTAAGCTTTAATACTGCACTGAGCTGATTTCTCAGCAGCCTCTCCTTTCTCTATACAAGAGCTCTTTAAATCATTTTGATGTTGTTCTAGAATCATCTTCTTTCAAACCTCCATGAATATTTCTGAGATCTTGGTTTCAGTAAAAAATGGTTTATTTTCTGAAACTATTTTCTTTTTACCCTTCATATCTTCTTTATTTTGACCTTCATAGTCTTCTAGCTCTTCCTGAGATGAAGAGTCTTCAATTTCTGTAATCTTCTTTTCAGCTAGTTTAGGGTTTAACAACTTCTTCATATTTAATATGAGTTTGTTCTTTGGCCTAGTCTTGGGCCTCCAAGCTGTTCCAATTTCTCCCAACAGTTTTAAAACCTTCCCTTGATGTTTAATAGAAGCTATTTGGACAACTTTCCTTTTCCTTCCTCATGACATTGTCTCTTCTACAGAATGTGTATGTATATCATGTTTGGTATGAACCTTGGCTTCATCAAATAATGACCTTTCCTCTTCTTCAAAGTGTAATGTAATAGGAACCTGTTCCTGCTCTTTTACATCTTCCTTTACACCTTGATTCAATTCTACAGGAAATGCATCTTCTACAGGCTTGAATTGCTTCACTTCTGACTTTGAAACTTTGTTTTCTTCAATATTGATTTGCTGTTCAATTTCAATGTTTTCATCTTCTTGGCTCAAATATTTTTCTAGTTCACTACCTTCTTCATTCTTAACTGTGACTTTATTTTTAAGCTTCTTGACCAAATTATGACCTTTATCTAACTGTCTCTTCTGAGACTACTCTTCCTTCTCTGTTTGAAAACCATACCAAAATAGGAAATATTCCAATGTTTTCTCCTTTTTTTAAAGTACAGTACTTATAATTAGTTTTATAAGCCCATGATGAAACACAGATGGTTTGGTGTGATCCTGATGTTCCTTCACCCTACTAGACATCTTCTGTAAACTTTTCAAGAAGAATATTGGGAGATTCGTTTTGGCTTCATGGCTGATATGTTGCAAGAATCTAAAATGATACTTAAAAACAAAAGCAAATCTCCCTTCACAAGTGATATAACTTTGTACGATTTTGATAGGCTCTATCCATTCTGGTTTAAATTTCTGAATAGATACTCCCTTTCCCCAATCTACTACTACATATGGAAGTAAGTATTTATGAGCATCAAAGGTTAAAGGAAATTTTTTAAACCAGTATTCACCCTCATCTAAGATCCATGTAGATTATGCTAACAATTCTCTGGTCAGTTTAAACTTCAAAGTATCAAAGTTCACCATATCCTTATCCAAACAATGAGAAAATTTATAAGAGACTTCTGAGTGATATCCCTCAATTCTTTAAAAAAAACTAACCACCCTACCTCTGAAAATAGTTTTGGACAGTCTCAAAAAGTCTGAACCTAGCTGATGTCTGAAGGTTTAACTCTATTGGTTTTACCACTTCTTTTCATTTTGAATGACTGTCAAATTACTTCTTTCAGTAAAACAAACTCTAAATCTATTCAAGTCTTGACAATCTGACGGACAATGCTAAATTGGGAAACCAAAACCCTAAACTGAACTCTCTCGCTTAAACTGCTAAATGCCTTAATTCCATTGACAAAGAATTTGATATTAAGTATGAATTAGGTTTACATACTAATAATCTTCATTCAATTCCATCATTAATCCTTTTCTTAATAAAAACCCAAATACATTGACTTTGATATCAATTCACAGCCTACCTGTCAAAGTGATGAATCCAGGTGCTAGAATCATGTTTTCTTGACTGTCAGGTGTCCAATTTCATTCCTCAATCTTCTCTGACCACTCTGATAACTCCAAATGATCGCCCCTCAAAGCTCTAAATTTTTTACTTGTTTCAGTATTTGATTACGCACTCCTAATACTTCGCCAGGAACTCATCTGATCTTTGTGCACTTCAGGGGATATGAAATTCAAGGCTCATTTGTCTCATTGTGTTTAACCATCATTATTTCATCACTCTACAACAGACCACCACAACTCGCCCTCATGATGATTTCCTTGACGTATTCACACCTGTCACAATGATCATTCTAGAGGAAACATGTATCAAATCCATCAACAAAGTATGAATGACCTATCATGTGTGAGAATTTTTTAAAAAGTTGAACAAAAATGATGATTTTCGAACTGCGCGATTTTCTTGTAGCGCATGTGTGTAATTTTTTCAGGCTTGCGCTACAAGAAAGTTTGCTGTAATGATTTTCAAAAATATAACAACTAGCAATGATTTAACTTAGGTAAAATGATCTAGATCAAAACTTTATGATATTTTTAGGACCTTTTTAATTCATATAAACATTCTATAAGCCCCCTAACTATGAATTTCGATAAATAAAATCAAAATTGAAAAATAAAACTAAGAAATCATATAAACATGAAGATTAAAAAAAAAATTCAAACTATCCTAAGAAACAAAATTTTCTAGGAGAAATGAACAAAACAAAGTTTCAAAACATAAACAAATGCATTAAAAATGAAAAACAAAAACAGGTTCTAACATCTGGCTCCTGCTGCGGGATGAAGTCCTCCCTGTGAGGCTTCAAGAACCTGTAGGCCAGTGCCTTCTGTGCTGCTGCCTCCTAGTCTGCAAAATTTCCATTGGGTCATGGAGTCTTTATTCTGTTATTCACACCGGTATATACAATGAAAGTCTAGTATACATCTCAAAAACTGTAAAAATGCTTGAGAAAATGTCCATTAACTGGATTAGACAATTCCTTACCATCCAGAGTCTCTAACACAAAAGTATTATTCTCCAGAACTTTTAATACTATGAAAGGGCCAAACCATAGATTATCAAACTTGTCATGCTTTCCTTTCTGCTCCTTTCTAGCATCCCATCTCAAAACCATATCTCCCACTGAAAATGTGTTCTCTTTGATCTTTCTATCAAACCTTTCTTTGATCTTTGATCTGTACAGCTGAGCCTTTTCTTTTACTATTTCCCATTTCTGCTGTAACTCTATCAATGCATAAATTATTCTTTGCATATCACTAGGTTTTTATACCGAGTTGGATAGGAAATATTGCATTAGTACCATATACTAATTGGAAAGGAGAAGTTCCAATTACCTTTTTAACTGTTATTATGTCTTTCCACAATGCAAATTTTAACATTGAATACTGTGATCATTTATTCTGCTTCAATAATTTCCTGATACTCTGAATAATATTCTTATTGGATGACTCAGATAACCCATTTCCCTGAGGATAATAAAGTATTGAGTGTTTCAGAATAATCCCATTCTTTTAACAGAATGCCACCATAGCTTTAGATTTAAAAGCTTGAGCATTATCAGTAAATAATTTCCTAGGACATCCAAACCTACTAAGAATATTTTCCTCAATAAACTCTATGATCACCTTATCTGTAGCATTTTTCATGGGAATGGATTCTGCCCATTTGGTAAAGAAATCTATAGCAATCAAAATCCATTTACACTGCTCTGAAGAGGAACGATTTATCTCTGCTATGAAGTCCAAACCTTACTACTGAAATGGGGCATTTATTGCAATTGACATTAATGGTAACGACAACAACTTTTGCTTACCAACAAACTTCTGACAACGGATACATGCTCTTACCTATTGATATACATCCGAGAATAAGGAAGGCCAATAGTATCCAGCTCTTAGAATTTTATAAGTTGTTTCCTTCCAATAGTTATGTCCCCCACAAGCACCTTCATGTGATTCAGATATTACTTCTTCAATTTCTGGATTATCCAAACATCTAAGTAAAATACCTCATGGATCTTTCCAAAACAGCTATTATTCTATCAAACAATATTTAGTAGTTTTCAACCTTAATGACCTAGCAGCTTTCTTGTCTAGATGTTCTGGACATTGTAAATACAAAAAAAAATGTACAATATCTGCATACCATGTGTATTCTGCATAGAGATCCATAATCTTTTCTTTCTCCTACTCTGCTTGAAATTCTTCCTATGTTGGTTGTTATGCCATGAGATGTAGACCTAAAGCTTGGCAATTTGAATCAGCTAACAATTTAGCCAAACCTTGTCCCTTTACTAGCTTTGTAGGTCTAATGTCCACATCATATTCCATTATGTTTGCAATCCACTTCCCTCTTTTTCCCTCACTGTCAAGTTGAGTCAAAACATCCTTAATGGCAGCATTAGGGACATAAGCAATAACCTTGGAATGCAAAACATAAATTCTAAAAAACTTCAATTATTTTAAGAATGAATACGCCTGCTTCTCTAAAGTGTTGTATTTTAGCTCTGAGTCTCTGAGAGTCTTGCTGAAAATGCAATTGGCTGTTCAAGACCCTACTTATTCTTTTGTAATAAAACAGCAGCCAATGTATCCTCAGATGCAAAAGAAAAAGTTAAAAATTCCTTTGTAAAATCAAGACTTACTAATACTGGTGCTTCCGTAAGAGCCATCTTCATCTTTTCAAATTCGTTTTTTGCTTCTGCATTCCACTTGACCTCTTGATCCTTCTTCAACATAGTTGTAATCTATTTAATGTCTTCCGCAAAATTTGGTATGAACCAATGCAGAAAATTTATCTTTCCAATAAAATATTGTACATCCTTTTTACTCCTTGGCAGACTAATTTTTAGAATAGATTTTACCCTTTCTAGATCTATTCTTATGCCATCAGCTGAGACTAAATGGCCTAACAACTTACCTTCTTGTACAGCAAAATGTGACTTTTTAGGATTAAGAGACAAACCATATTTATGCATTTTAGGAAAGTTTGTTTCAAGTGTTTTATGTGTTCCTCATCAGATTGTGAGAAAAATGTAATATCATCTAAATAGATTACTACAAACTTATCCCTCTCTCCCAAAAATGGTATGTCCATAGCCCTTTGAAAAGTAACTCTAGTATTCATTATGTAACGTCCCCAACTTTTCGACCAACGAAGAGGATGCTACCATGGCATTAACCATCCGAGCTACTAGCCCCATGAACATGTGAATTCATAAAAATGTTGAAATAGAATGCATTGAAGTAGAACATACACAGATGCAATTATTTATCATACACAACGGAAGCAACATACATTCATACAAGAATTCATTCAACACGTTCATCATAATCATTAACAGTAAATAGGATTGTAGAAGTAAAATAGACAAGGTTACTTATCTTATAAGAACTCGTTCTGCAACTAGCTACATCGCTGCAACGTTCCACCCAACCATAGGCTAGCATGCTCCTTAATCTCTCAGCAACGCTGCCACCCCCGAGCTGGGCATGATTTTCTAAGGAATAAGGAACAAGCAGGCTTACACATAGCCAAGGATACACAAAACATGGCCAAACCAACATAGTTGGGTTTATCAGGCCATCAAGAAGACAGCCAAGCCAACTTGGTCAGGTTTATCAGGCCATCCAGAGCTGGGAAAGGCCAAATGCTAAGCTGGTGAGCCCATTACAGAGCTAGGAACACCTACACCAGAACTAGCCTAACTTCTAAGACACCCACACACATCCAACACAAGGAATCAGTCCCTTCTCTGTTACACAGTCCCTCAGGCCCTGCCTTCCCTTCCAGTGCTATTCAGGGGTTGTGGAGAAGAAAGCCATCCCTCTAGCTCTATCTGTGTGGTTTCCAAACACACTAGGTTTATCAAGCAACCTAGGTCCCCATCCCTGCTCCCAACACAGTTTGAAGACCAACCATTGCATGCATGCAATCAATCAGTTGTTACAACTTAAACGGGGAAAATGATTCTTGAGTTGTTCTTGGCCCTATCATGTCCAAAAGGAATCCCAAGTGAATTACTATAGTCCCCAAAACGTATCAGTAAACACAACTCACAACATGGGGAAAACAACAATCTGTCCTGGACAATGAATTCACCGGGAAAACTTACACATATCACACTAGGGAAGAAAATGCAGTCTCCCAACCTGTGCATGAGGAAAATTTGCACCAAAACCCAAAATATAGAGGGAAAACACACCATATTTTGTTTTGTGGAAGAACGTGAATGACAACTGATAAGCAGCTCCCCTCCTAGCTGGGTGAGATCAAACAGAATAGATGCCTGTGTGCGAAAATGAACAGACTCCTGTCCCCGAAATGTAAAGAAGACCCCAACACAACACAATGTAAGGGAGACCACAGCAAACCCATAATCAGTTTGTGAGGAAAGTATACACCCACACCATCTGCAAAATCCGTAGAGGAAAACTGCATGAGTAAAACCAGGAAAATACTGTGTGTGAGAATGAGCAAGACTCCTGCTCCTCCGTGAGAATGAACAACCAACGGAAAGAATTGCATCATGGAGTGTGGGGAATGAGAGGCGTAGTCATTCCTCTACCCATCGTGAGCTTCAATCCGCTGGTGGAGTGTGCGTGTGGGAAAGGACTGATAATCCTGCCACACTCCACTCCCATCCATAACTGCCCCAACTAACAGCAGCAGTTTTTAATGGTGGTGGTTGGAAAAAATAAGGAAATATGGGAAAATCAAAACAGGGTGGTGACACATGGATTTTTTCTCATGGCTCAAGGTTTGACAATTCCCCCCCTTATCCTTGTGAAAATCATGCCCCTTCTCAATTTAGTTGCCGTGAACGTAGCTGGTTGGGTTATTTAATTAAAGTTACATATTTACATGATGACAAACTTAATATGCCGCATGCCCCGATATACCATCGGTGAGAATTTCAATCCGAAACATAGCATAACAAATCGATGGTGGGGCCTTGGCCTTTAGCTCCATACCATGATCATTTACAATATATACATCATATGCACCTAATGCAACGGGGCCAAAACCGGGGTGTTACACATTAATCCAAAAGGCATTTTGTCATACATGAAAGTACCCCAAGGTGTATTAAAAGTTGTTTTTTCTATGTCATTAGGGTGCATGGAAATTTGATTATACCCTAAAAAACCATCTACCATTGAAATTATTTGTGCACCAACCACCTTCTGCAATATTTGTTCAATCTTTGGCAAAGGATAATTGTCCTTTAACGAAGATATATTCAGATTTCAAAAATCAACACACAATCTGATTTCACCATTCTTTTTTCTAACAAGTACTAAATTGGCAACCCATGAGGAATACCAGAGGGGAACAATAATATTAGCATCTAATAACTTTTTCACCTCCTTTTCTATAATAGGAAACAAAGTTGGATTTATCCTCCTTAATTTATGTCTGAAAGGTTTAACATTTGGTTTTAACGGCACCTTATGCTGTATAATTCCAGTATCATATGTTTTTAAATCCTCATATGACCAAGCAAAAACATCAACATACTCTTTCAATAACTTGATGTACCTGTTTCTTTGTTCTGTTGTGAGTGCCATGCCTTTGAGATCTTCAAGATTATGGGATGTTACTTAGTACCAATATGGAAATCCATCACATTTTCTTCTGAAGACTGCATAACTAGTTTTAAAGGAGTATCATCTTTTGAAAAAATCCTCTCCAAAGGTACCAAACCTTTAGGAATGAAATTACCTTTCAGTTCAATGATTTTGTGACCTGCAATCTCATTTTTTGCAACACCTTCAAAATCTTCAATTTCATCATCTTGTTCTTGATCAATTAAGGAATTGGAAAACTCACCTGTCAGCTCTAAAAACCTTTTTATTTCAATATCATCTTAAAAAAAATTCCATTGCTTTACATTATCAGGCACAGAAGGCCTGTACCTAACCTCAATAGGATACTTCAGCTGTGTTGTTTTAGGAATCCTAAAATGTGTGGCTGCTAGGGCAAGAGAATCAGCAGATTGGTTATGATCCCTAGGAATATAAGTGATCTTAAAATCCACAAATTAATTTTCTATCATATCCCATACTTCATTATGATACACTTTTAGAAAATCTTGTTTTACTTGATAGTTGTTCCTTACTTGTTGAACAACGAACTCAGAGTTGCCATACACAGAAATCTACTGAATACCTAAATCTTTTGCAGCTTTCAAACCTAACAACAAAGCTTCATATTTTGTAGTATTATTGGTGGTAATAAATTCCAATTTATACATTAACCTTACTGCTTCACCACCAGGAGATATTAGAAGAACCCCTGCTCCAACACCTTCCTTGGATGATGATCCATTAAAATACATTTGACAAAGTTCATCTTCTTGTTCCCTAGTGCATTTGACTGGTTTTTCTTTTTCAACCTGTAATAAACCAGCAGCATCATTATCATTACTAAAATGCAACATACAAGTTCCCAAATCCTTTTCAACAGTATATAAGGGATGATTTGTAGGATTCTTGTCATCAATCACAATATAAGCAAATTGTAACTCTCTATACAACCTTCTATTTTCACCTCCAAAAATAGGAATGGTTGCATATGTTAAGTCCATCTGTAGATTTCCACCAACTTTCTTGGCCTAAGATCTAGAGAGGAGCAATCCAAACTTAGGTGTAATGTCCGCTACTACTACATCCATAGTCGCACTCTTCATTGGTAGCTGAGCTAAACTAACCACCATATCCTTTATCACTCCTAAACGTTTTATAGCTCATGAATCAAAAGCATGGAAGTCATGATAAGGTTTTGTTATGCTTAAACCTAAAGCCTCCATGACAGCTTTTGGCATTAGGTTATGAGATGCTCCTTAATCCAAAAGGAAATTGTGTATCATCTGCTCATGAATGGTTAGTGTGATGTAAAAAGGAGGACATGCACTTGCCTCATTTTCAGTTTTTTCTACCAAAGCTGACCCAATAATAATTTTAGGACTTTCCCCTTTTAAATTCACTGTGTCATAGGGAAATTGACTGTTTGCTAAACCAATAATTTTTAAAACTGAATTTTTGTAAGAAGGATTCTTGATCAACTCAATGAAAGGCATAGGGATCTTGATTTTGCATAACTCATTTTCAATATTCAAATTATGCATACTTTTATTTACCTCTTCAACTTCAATAATCTTCTTTTGTTTAACCTGATTCTGTTTTTTCTCTAATACTGGATCAGACTGTTGTTTAGGAGGCATAACTACCTTTTTCTTAGGATTTTGAACCACTTGTTTTGGCCGTGATCTTAAATTTAAGGTTTTATTTGGATCGATATAATATATATCAGTATTTACAGTAGTCACTTCAAGATCTAAATCATTTTTTGTTTCAAACACATTGGCATCATAATATTCTGAGTTTAAAAAATCTTCTTCAATCACAAAACCTTCAGTCAACTGTTCTCCAAAATAATTCATATCCTTATCTATATCCTCAAAAAACTCTTCCTCTTCTATTTCTCCTTCATCGGCTACATTATTCTGAAGTGGTGGTGGGACCTTTTGATTCTCATCTTCTCTCCTCTCTCGTTGAATATCATTGTTTCTTCTCTCTCTGGGAATGAAACGACGTACAAACTGTCTTCTGGATTGGTTTGGATTATTAGGGTTTCTGTCTCCCTCTTGAACAGTTTTGTTTGAATTTTTGTCTAATTCCAACTTGTTTAGTTTTGTTGTTAGGATTTTCACTAGCTTGGCGATCTCACAAATTTTATTTTCTACGGAGTGGGATGTTGAAACCCCTGGAGCTGCCTCTTTCTTACCCTTCCTGTCATATATCTGTTGAGCTGAATTTCCCTTCGGTCTATTAGAAGCTAATATATTAGAATCCACTTCTAGTGCTGACTCCTGCATGTTAAGTAAAGTAACAGGTCTTCTTTCTCTCAAGGGTAGGGAAAACTCATGATCAAAAGCTTTGGCATAAGTGAGTTTTGCAAAATTTTCTGAAGGTTTAATCTCTTCAAGGATTTTGCCATACATTTTATTGAACCTCTTCGAGAAATCAGGTATAGTTTCATCCTTGTTTCTTCTAAGGGATCCAAACTTTGTAATGTAATATGTGTAATCCTTGGTATCATCCCACTGTCTCATGAAAAGATCATGAAGCTCTTCTATTATAGTAATAGAATTTGCAGGTAACTCTCTGAACCATTTTCTGACCTCTCCATCAAGACTCTATACGAACATTCTCACCCACACATCATTTGCCTCGATATTTTGATTATTTGCATAGCTAAGAAATGCATCCTAATTCTCCTCATCTGTGTTCTCGCCTCATCCATTAAATCTAGGTAAATATTTTTGGTAATATCCCCCAGGGAGAGCATTTAATGGTTGAGGCAAAACTAGAGGTGCATACCTAGCTGCCACCATTCGATCCATCATATCTAATGGCTGATTTTGGGCTGCCATCTTTAAGTTGACTGGTTTAGATGATGGAAAGACTTGACTAGAACTAGGCTGAAAAGGAGTTTTACCAAATTTGAGGTGAAATAAAGGGATTTTTCCAGTAGATAAAGTCTTTGATTTCTTGAAAGATTGAGGATTAGTAAACACTTGAAAATTACTAAGAGGGATTGAAGGTTTTAACCAGGATGAATCTTGTTCTTCTCCCTTCAAAACAAAAAAAGGTGATGATATGTCTAGGTGATCAGGGTTACATAGGGCTGGTGATGACTGAGACCTTTTGATTTTCCTAGTTGTTTTCAATATTTGTTCCGAGTCTAAGACACGAGTCTAAGACACCGAGTTGTAAAGGTGAACTAGGTATACTTCTTGTTCCAACTCCTTTAGTAGCCACTATGAAATACTTGGTGAAAAGTAGACTTTCAAAATTTGTTGGTTTAAGTTCACCTCCCAAAACCAGTGAAATGATGAGTAACCCAGGGAAAATAGTCTTTCATCTTTGTCCTTGGCAATGACGCCAAAGATGTTAGTGCCAGAAATTGTTCTCAGACTATGAAAGAACAAGCCAACACAATCTCAATAAACACAATTAAGTAAAATAGGACTTTCTAGGGTTTTGGTTGTACAGTTTGTAGACAAGAGGGAAGAAACTTCATGAAACAAAATCAAACACTAAATCATGAACATTTGAAGGACTGAGATGCATAACATATAAACTATAAACCAAACACAATAATCATAGCACTAAATTCCACCCACAGTCAACAAGCATTTCATGCATAATAACCTTAAACAAAAAATGAGTATATCAACTGAGTGATTAACACAAATCAGAAATGAAACTAGTCAATATTATAAATAGGGCTTATAGTTGCATATATTCCATAATTCAGTTATCAAAAACACATAAGAGCTTTTACACTTAGCTCATAAACCACAGCTTGATAGCCTCCCCTTACAACAAAAATCAAACCCTTGGTCCTTTCCCAAACTTGTACTTATCTTGTTTTTTCAGAAACAGTTATATAACTGAACAAACTACCTTTAGGTCATCTCTCGAATTGTTCAATAAAACCATCATTATACAAAAATGAAATAAATTTTTAAAAAATAACTAATAACTACTTTTCTTAAATTACTTTTACAAGTCTTTTGCTACCTCTGCTAAAAGAGCAATTCCTTCTAAAGCCTGGGTCTTTCTTCTGGCTTTTTGGTGATCTGCTTCCAAATCTTCAACTCTTTTTGTTAGCTCCTCATTCTGCTATGTCAGCTCTGGAATAGTTTGCTTTAGTTCTGTAAACAGGCTCTATGTATATCCCTTTCTTTTTAAAACCTCTTTAGAAACTGAAATCAATTCATGATAGTGACTATTTACTTCTTCCAAATCTTCTCTCAGTCTTTTATTTGGAGTCACTAATCCTTCATTGGTTTCATGCAGGTACTCAATTTGATGTTTGTATTGCTTGATACTCCTCTACAAATTTTCATTTTTAGAATCAATGCATTTTCCTTCTAATACTGGATGCATTCCTTCAGGCATCCAAGGGATTTTTAGCTTCCTAAATATTTCTTCATCTTATTCCATATGCTCTGACAAGGTCACAGGGATTTCAAATTACTCTTAAGCTTTAATACTGCACTAAGTTGATTTCTTAGCAACCTCTCCTTTCTCTATACAAGAGCTCTTTAAATCATTTTGATGTTGTTCTACAATCATCTTCTTTCGAACCTCCATGAATATTTCTGAAATCTTGGTTTCAGTGAAAATTGGTTTATTTTCTGAAACTATTTTCTTTCTACCCTTCATAACTTCTTTATTTTGACCTTCATAGTCTTTGACCTCTTCCTGAGATGAAGAGTCTTCAATTTCTGTAATCTTCTTTGCAGATAGTTTAGGGTTTAACAGCTTCTTCATATTTAATATGAGTTTGTTCTTTGGACTATTCTTGGGCCTCCAAGCTGTTCCAATTTCTCATAACATTTTTAAAACCTTCCCTTGATGTTTATTAGAAGCTAATTGGATAGCTTTCCTTTTCCTTCCTCGTGACATTGTCTCTTCTTCAGAATGTGTATGTATATCCTATTTGATATGAACCCTAGTTTCATCAGATAATGACCTTTCCTCTTCTTTAGATAGTATTGTAGTAGGAACTTGTTCCTACTCTTTTACATCTTCCTTTACACCTTGATTCAATTCTATAGGAAATGCATCTTCTACAGGCTCGATTTCCTTCACTTCTAACTTTGAAACTTTGTTCTCTTCAATATTGATTTGCTGTTCAATTTCAATGTTTTCATCTTCTTGGTTCAAATATTTTTCTAGTTCACTACCTTCTTCATTCTTGACTCTGAATTTATTTTTAAGATTCTTAACCAAATTATGCGGTTATTTAACTGTCTCTTCTGAGATTGCTCTTGCTTCTCTGTTTGAAAACCAGACCAAAATAGTAAATATTCCCATGCTTTCTCCCTTTTTTGAAGTACAGTACTTATAATTAGTTTTATAAGCCCATGATGAAACACAGATTGTTTGGTGTGATCCTCATTTTCCTTCACCCTGCTAGACATCTTCTGTAAACTTTTCAAGAAGTAGAATGGGATATTCATTTTGGCTTCATGGCTGAGATATTGCAAGAACCTAAAATGATACTTAAAAACAAAATCAAATCTCCCTTCACAAGTGATATAACTTTGTAGGATTTTGATAGGCTCTATCCATTCTAGTTTAAATTTCTGAATAGGTACTCCCTTTCCCCAATCTGCTACTGCATCTGGAAGTAAGTATTTCTGAGCATAAAAGGTGAAAGGAAATTTTTTAAACCAGTATTCACCCTCATCTAAGATCCCCATAGTTTCTACTAAAAATTCCTTGGTCAGCTTAAAATTCAAAGTATCAAAAGTCACCATATCCTTTTCCAAACACTGAGCAAATTTATAAGAGACTTCTGAGTGATATTCCTCAATTCTTTCATAAAAAACTAACCACCCTGCCTCTGAAAAAAAATTTGCACAGTCTGAAAAAGTCTGAACCCAGGTCATGTCTGAAGGTTCATCTCTATTGGTTTTACCACTTATTTTCATTTTGAATGACTGTCAAATTACTTCTTTCAGTAAAACAAACTCTAAATCTATTCAAGTCTTGACAATCTGACAGACAATGCTATATTGGGAAACCAAAACCCTAAACTGAACTCTCTCACTTAAACTACTAAATGCCTTAATTCCATTGACATAGAATTCGATATTAAGTATGAATTAGGTTTACATACTAATAATATTCATTCAATTCCATCATTAATCCTTTTCTTAGTAAAAACCCAAATACATGGACTTTGATATCAATTCGCAGCCTACCTGTCAAAGTGATGAATCCAGGTGCTAGAATTGTGTTTTCTTGACTGTCAGGTGTCCAATTTTATTCATCAATCTTCTCTGACCACTACGATAACTCCAAATGATCGCCTCTCAAAGCCCTAAATTTCTGACTTGTTTCAGTATTTGATTACGCATTGTTAATACTTCGCCACGAACTCATCTGATCTTCGTGCACTTCAGGGGATACGAAATTCAAGGCACATTTGTCTCATCATGTTTAACCATCATTATTCCATCACTCTGCAACATATCACAACAACTCGCCCTCATGATGATGTGCTTGGCGTATTCACACCTGTCATAATGATAATTCTAGAGGAAACATGTATCAAATCCATCAACCAAGTATGAATGACCTCTCATGTGTGAGAATTTTTTTAAAATTTGAACCAAAATGATGATTTTCGAACTGCATGATTTTCTTGTAGTGCATGTGTGTAATTTTTTCAGGCTTGCGCTACAATAAAGTTTGCTTTAATGATTTTAAAAAATATAACAACTAGAAATGATTTAACTTAGGTAAAATGATCTAGATCAAAACTTTATGATATTTTTAGGACCTTTTTAATTCATATAAACATTCTATAAGCCCCCTAACTGTGAATTTCAATAAATAAAATCAAAATTGAAAAATAAAAATAAGAAATCATATAAACATGAAGATTAAAGAAAAAAGATTCAAACTATCCTAAGAAACAAAATTTTCTAGGAGAAATGAACAAAACCAAGTTTCAAAACATAAACAAATGCATTAAAAATGAAAAACAAAAATAGGTTCTAACAGAATGAATGTTGAAGAGTGTGTTAGCGTCCATGCCCTATGTTTTGAAAGGAGAACAAGGGTTCTTGAAGTAAAAATTTTAATTTATCTGCAGTATGGGGCATGGGGATGTTACATTCTGGTATCAAAGCTGTGAGTTACAACATTGGGCTTGAATGGGCTAGTCTGAATGTAATTGCAGAAAGAAAACTATAGTAAAACATTTGGCATTTAAGTCTTAAATCCCTGATATTATTATGCAGCTAACAATGGTGTTTGACAACACATTTTGCAGAGTCATAGTGTAGATTGGAAAATTGGGTTGTTGGCGCATCCATGAGAACCTACGGCATGAATGGTGCATAGGATTCCTATGGGAATGAGGAAGGTTCCATTGGGGGGGCATCAGAGTTGGAAATGCTGAGACATAGTTGTTATAGCCCAAAATGACACATCTCTGCCTGTGACCACTTTCCCATGATTTCGTCGCATGTCGACACTTCCTGAAAGTCACTGAAAGTCACTGAAAAAACACCTATCTTGGAGGACCCATATCTTGAGTTCTGTAACTCCGTTTGACCTCATTTTTGCACCGTTGGAAAGGTATTTCAGTTAGCTAAAACTTTTCAGAAGACACCAAAGTCTGAAAATGCCCAGAAATACCTTAAAAATGCGTTTTTTGTGTATGCGAGACTCTCCCTATGTGCAACCCGCGCATCATGCGCGACTCTTGTGTTTTGCAAGTCGCGCATGCATATATTCGCGGGTTGATCTTGTGTAAACTTGCGTATCATGCGCGGGTTGTCCTCTTTCAGAGTCGCGCATCTGTTTCTCAACATTAAAACATAAAAACACGCCTTTTTGAGTTAGTTTGGGTAGTTATACAACTGACTCCTTCAGTTGTAACCACTTTGGCTTCGCCCCTAACTCTTCTTCATCATATAAATAGAGGTAGGGAGGTTCATGAAAGGGGACTTGGAATTTCTGCATTATTATGCTGGAGGAATCGGGACTCTATTTGCCCACACCTTTGCCCTAGAGGTCTTCCCCTTGTGTTGCAGAGCTTGGAGGCTGAGTTCTTTGGAGAAGAG